>JAFMSR010000002.1:13393386-13993386 GCA_022818135.1 Saxidomus purpurata | reverse complement strand
ATAAATCCGTCTGGTATGGACTCATGCCAGACATATTCAATCCACACCGTTTTTTGTTCAATTCCTTGCTCCGTACAACAGAAATAAACTGCCAAGGCTTGGAGGCGCAAATATAAAAGACATGCTTTATTTAGTGTAACACATAAAGCTATTTATATTTGCAACATCCTTACATTACGATACTTTCGCTAGAGGGTGTGTGTGGTATTACTTAGGGTTACTTTGGGTTTTTTAATTCTTGTTGGTACTTAAAGGGTATTTCGGGTTACATGATTAGCCTCGTTTTGAGACCACAACAAATTGTCAAGTTTGGAAAAGATTTCTAAGTGTCAAATCTTCTTTTTCCACTTCCGCCCCACCACCCTCCTAGTGTGTTACATACAATTTGTTTTACTTTGGCTTATATACCAATATGTTTTTATCCAAAATATCCAACCTTAAGTTTTCGTTTAACATTTATCTTGTTTTATGCTATGCTTTCTATTTTTCAATGTATCACTTTTGCATATTATACCTGTACCATCTGTTTTTGTATTTCTCTAGTCATGTACATACAGATAAGTTTTAGTTTTAGTTTAAATAAATCCGTCTGGTATGGACTCATGCCAGACATATTCAATCCACACCGTTTTTTGTTCAATTCCTTGCTCCGTACAACAGAAATAAACTGCCAAGGCTTGGAGGCGCAAATATAAAGTGTTGTATACTTCAAGATTAAAATTCACTGCCATCTTTTCTGACAGTAAACAAAAAATCACCTTGTAAGCAGTCCAGTAGCTAGCCATGGATGGAGGTAATTGTAGTCAGTGGACTTGTCCATGTGCTTTGAGCTGTTCATTAATGGCTGAAATGCATCAGTTTAACAATTGAATACAGTAGTACACATGTATTAAAAATAAGTAAAGTGTGCACATCTATCATTATACAAAATGTTATGCACCTTTATTAAAAAGAAAAGTCTTATACATGTATGTTGCATGCTAAAAATCTAAATGAAATATTTATTATGCTCTGTCAAATTCAAGTTTTGATACTTAAATATTTAAATAGATGGCATAGTAGATTCCTGCTAATGGTTCTAGCCCTTACCTCTGCCTCGACTGGACTGCACACAAGGACCAGTGGGTGGTGTCCAATCATTAGTCGAAACACTCCGAGATGTTGGTACTCCTGACATAATTCATACAGCTGAGCTGTGAATTCTGAAATAATGTCAGCTGTTCTTCATTCGCTGCCAATGTTTATATACACTTTCACATTAAAGACGTTTGTTCATTTCTTAAATTATCTCATCAAATGAGAACGCTTAGCAGTTTTCGCAATGGGTTTCCGCAAGATTAAATACCCACGAAAAGCCTTATTTGACAAAATTGCAAAGCTACAGAAAATGGTCCCCTGCTTACACATACACATTCTTAGTATAATGTTGTGAACCTTGCGTCAGTATTGATATTTCAAAATGCATATGTTATGGAAAAACAGTATTCTTTTTATTTTAAAGTTTCTATGTTTACAGTATTTGTTGGAGTTGTAGTCCTGTGTAGTAACATTCTATGATCTAGAATAGAAAGTCAAACTATTTTCTAGGATTTTCATAGTTCTAATATTTTAATTGTCTTTTAATCAAAGCAGGGACATGTTCAGAACAAATTATATAGTTCAATGCATAGTAGGCATTTATCATTCTCAACCTGGTAAAAAAGAAAGATATGGTACTGTAAGTCAACGTCAACTTATTGGCATAATGATTGAATTTTGCAACGTCAAACATGTTTGGGATACACAAATAGAAAGGGGTTACTGTGTGCTTTTGTGAATTTATAACAAGGTTAATGCTAAATGTTGTATATTGTAAACTTGGACTTTGACCCTCTTTATAATAAGAGTAATAAGCTCTTACCTTTTGGACTCCTTTTAAACTGATGCACATTTCCCACAAGTGGAAGTGATTTAGGGCCCCCAAGTTTGTTGGCATTTCTTCTGATCTTCTCCCGACCATAAATCCAGTAAGTAAACAAACACACAGCTATTGCCACCAAAATCAACGATACAGCCACCATCTTGGTCAAGTCATTTGATAATAAACTGATATACTGTTCTATATCAAACTATTTAAGGGCAAAACGGTTACGATCATTTTGAATGACTTGTATTTAGATGTGATAACATTCCAGTAGGCCGTATCTTTCAAATCCTGTTCATCATGTTATATGTATAGCTACGACTTTACTGATAGGTGATGTAAAAAAAAGAGATCTAACAGATATTGTATGACCTTGACCTCAGAATGAATATTTGACTTAACTTTTCATGTTAACAGTTCTACAATGCATTTTGGCGTCAAGTGTGTATTTCTTAAAGTAAAGGTATGCATAAGAATAAGTTAATAAAGCTTACATAAAGAGGTTTATGTGTTGTAGTTATATTCTCAGGAACTGATCTATATTGTAATAAAGAATTCCAACATCTCAAATGTTATTTTAAGCTATTCTCCTCACTCTGGCGTTGTTGTCACACCTTGGTCTAAGTTTTACGTGCAAGTTGCAAACTTTAAAAGTAATAAAGACACAGGGTTGAACTTTATACAGGGTATTTAGGTCAATATACAGTTCCTTAATCTGGAATCAGTTTTGGCAAAATCATACCCAATTTCAGAGTTAACATTTCATGTACAAATTTCTATCTCTCACGCTACTGTAGGTGTTGGATTTAAACTTAACATAAGTTCTCGACATTGATAAAAATCCTGACAATAGCTTCTCTCATATCTCTGGTTAGTATTTGATACATTTCTGTTCCTTTTCAACCTGGCAATATTTTGCTTGCAAAGTGCTTACATTCAAAACTAATACATATTATTCGGAGAAAACTTGACACAAGTGTATAGGGAGGGGGTAGGGGATAAGAATAACACGAGTAAAACATTTATTTCTGAATTTTATTTTTACAAAATAGTGCTTTGCTGATAGCATAACTGTGCTACGTTACAGATGGCCCTTGTTTTCTCTGTGATCATTTTACACCACAATCTGTCCTTTAATTCCAGGCACATTCATATTCGAGCTAGGCCATGGTCTGTCGGATAGAACCATGCACGTGTATATACTGCCTTGAAGTGAATTGCCTAAAGAACAGTGTCAATGTTGTACATGAATATCAGGTATCCAAGATACAAATCACAGAGGTGTATGATTACTTTGTAAGAAGTGGTATTATTGACTATTCTTCACATAGATATAACGAAAGTGAAGTATCTATATAGCTTATATGTCAATTGCAGAGGTGAATGAATAGTTAACAAAAACTACCTTAATTTTAATACTTCAAGTTCGATTTCGGTTACAATTTATTTTTTTCTTGTGAATAATTTTGAACTCCACAATTCTCTATTTCAACCCAAGTGTAATTCACTGAAGAGACCCTGATTTGCATCCAAAATCAACTGCTCATAATATTAGAAAAAAAAGAACTTCAGGTTCATTCCATATCACACTCTCAAGGGCTTTTAAAAGAAATATATCAGATCAATTTTCTATTGCACTATAGTAATTTATGGACTATGCATGTTGCAAATAACAATATGTCAAATGTCTGTCATGTTCTATTCTCTAGTACACGTATGTTTATACAAACTGTATGATAATTCATTGTCATTTTTAGTAGAAACACTCATCGTTCTAACTCTGTGTTTTATACAGCCGTTTCCTTTCTTCTTTTTGTAAGGACAACCTTAATTCCATCCCCTGGTCTCAGAATTAGTTCTGCCAAGGGACATAACTCTTCCCTCTGTTGCATACTCTTCACTGAGAAGTTACGGAAGATGGTAGATAAAATAACCTTTTCTTCTAAAATGGCAAACTTCTGACCTATGAAAATAATGATTAAATATATTTATTTAACGTAGGTGTTATTTTAAACTTCTCTTCAGTGGATAGTATACAAAGTACAATGTGTGTGTGTCGAATGAAGAAGGTGCAGATTTTCCTTACTAGTCATATACCACTCTTTTCAATTTTTGAGTGATCACATTTGCTTCTCTAGAGATCTGTTTCCAATGTGACTGAAATAAAATCTCATACTCAAACACTATGTATATAAAATAGTATGAATATACACTTAAATGTTTTTATTGGAGCATTAAATGTCAGGAAGACAAAGGCATTGGCTGGTTGTGACATCAAAATAATTTTGCAACTACATGGTACTTGCCTTTCTGTAGCAAAACTATTACATTTTTCGCTTTCACTTTGTACAAAAAAGCAGAGTGTACTTATTTCACTTTTAATTTTACTTGTATGTTCCAAACTTCACTTAAAGATCTTACCAATGCAGTTTCTAGCACCAGCAGAGAATGGTATATAGGCAAACGGATGCCTGGACACTGTATTTTCAGGCAGAAATCTGTCAGGGTCAAATTTCTCTGGGTCAGGGTATATGGACTTAAGTCTGTGTATGGCAGCTGGTATTATCACAGCGCTTGTTCCCTTTTGGAAAGTTACACCACCTGCAATCAATAAATATGAAGTACTTAAAGTTTAATATAATGTCAAAAAACTTGTAAACAAATTATTTTCTCACTCAGAGACAAAAGTGAATTCAGCAAAGAATTTTCTTTCAAGAGTAAAATGGGACCAAGAAATATAACCGTGTCAGGAATAAATGGGTTCTTACCATTAGGCACTAGGTGTCAAGAGGATGCATAAACTAATGGTGGACAGAAAAAATACACTTGGTGTACAAGCTAGTGTTGTCATACTGCAGGGACAAACAAAAACACAGGAGGGTGTACGTATAAGATAGTGGTGCCATTTTGGAGACAGACAGACACACATGCTGTATAAGCTAGTGGTTTCATATTAATGACAGACGGACACACAGGGTGTATAAGCTATGGTGCTATATTGGAGACAGACATACACACAGGCAGGTTGTATAAGTTAGTGGATCCATATAAGGGGCAGGCAGATGCGCTGGATGTATAGTGTGTGTCCTGCAAACAAGCAACTTTAAAGCAATAGAAAACATGTTTAATTAAAACAAACCAATTTTAGTATCCTCTGTCAGGCTGCGTCCAAAAAAGGGTACTGACGGAAATATCCTTAAGGCCTCCTGTAAAGCATTAAAGTAATTGTTAAAGCATGCATGTGGAATTAAATTTATTAAAGAGAATCTTGGTAAAGTTCAAGACATATCTAGTTACCCTCTACTTGAATACAAAATGTTAGGAAATGTGTGCTAAATGCTTCAGAACAGTAGGACAGTGGCATAAACTGAGAATAGAAAGTGTATGTATGGTATAGCATTTTACCAAGCCAAGCTCTTGAATAATCTGGTCAAATACACAATAACTCTGCCCTTCGCCCTTGCATATTAATCACATAATAATAAAAAGACTAGATTCAATGACTCCAAGAAATCAATATTGTACATTTGACCTTAATCTTTGAATATCGTAATACAGACCACACGTCACCCCTAAGTTTGACTTACCTATAAAATCTGACAGAAAAGTACCATATTTTTTTATTTACACAGGAGAATGAATTATTTTCAATGTCAAAGCTCTTTTGACTTTGATGTTTGACGTTCACTAGTAAAATGGTGCTACCTATTCAGAACAAGTATTCCTACTATGGCAATCAGGACTATGCATTTATTATTTTTAAGCTCAAGCGGTCTATGATCTTAGCCTTTGTCAACCAGATCCCTAAATCAATAGAGTTGATTCGCAAGACTGCAAGCAGCCTGCCTAATAAGTTTGAGAACAAGGAAACAAGATTCCTTCTTCATGAGCCTGGTTATTGGTTGGTGCTATATTTGACAGTGTTTGGTGATAACTTTTTATATCACCCTTTTAAAGTCTAGCTGAAAGTGAACTCCAGTGAAAACAGTTACAACAAGAGCTGTCCCTCCAAAGAGGCGAATGCCCCTGAAAGAGGTGTCTCACAGTCTGTGTCCTCTCCATGTGCTCAACAATTGTGCCATGTAATTTTAAAATTCTTCTATGCATTACAGTTTTACCATGCATACAGTATTCCATTACCTTTAAACTTCAAGTATTACCTTGGCCTTTAACATAGGGTCATGGGTGTTGAATTTGCTGAACATTTGTTCCAAATTATTTTAAAATCGATCAATGCATAACAAAGTAACAGTCTGGATATGAATGTGTGCATACATACAGGATTCTGTTACCTATAAATTCTGAGTGTGACCTTGACCTTTGAGGTAGGGATGTGGGTCTTGCACATGACACGTTGTCTTGATATGCTGAATATTTGTGCTAAGTAATTATAAAATCAATTGATTCATCACAAAGTTGAACTTTAAGGTAGGGACATAGGTCTTGCATGCGACACGTCGTCTTGATGCTGACCAGTTTTGCCAAGTTATTTTAAAATCCTTTAATACATGACAGAGTTACAGTAAGGACAAGAATGTGTGCAAATATAAACGATTCTATTACTTTCAAACCCTTAGCATGACCTTAACTTTTGAGGTAGGAACATTGGTATTGCATGGGATACAATGTCTTGGTATTCTAAAATCCTAATATGCATGGCAGCCTGGACACAAAAAATGTAAGATGGACGGACAAAAGACGGTATGATTTAAAAACATGAGGGAGATTTAAAAAGTAAATGCCACAAGGTAAGAAAGTGAGTTGAAAATATGCTATGTGACTTCAGAATCATATCTCACTGCATCAGTACCAAGTATTCTGAATTGAAAATGTTAGTGTCCTTCAACCAACCTTGATGCAACATTCAAGGTATTTCATTTCTTTCAAATCATCCATATTCGCACCTCTGTCACTGTTACCTGTAAAAACAATATACATATGTTGTATGTAATAATGTCACAATTGTAATATACATTAATGTAATAATGTAACAATTGTAATATAAATACATGTATACACAAATGTATGCAATAATTATAATATGCAAGGAAATTATCTCATATTTGTCTTGGCTCTTTCAGTTTCTGGCAAGAAGTTTTACTTCAGTTTTCTATTTAAAACATATGACCCTCCCTCCCCCTCGAGGTGGGGCCAATTTAGACTCCAGTGGAAATTTGAACGATCTTGATAGAATTCCACTAGACAGTTCCACACTTCAAATATCTAAACTCTTTACTTTGTGATTTTAGAGAAGAAGATTTTTAAAGTTTTTTTCCCCGACTTGTTGCCATAGCAACCAGAGATCTGTCTGGAATGGAATTCTTTGAACAACTTGAGAGCTTCATGTGAGGAATATTTTTGCTTAGTTTCATCAACATTGGCCTGGTGGTTTCAGAAATATGTTGTATGAAGGACAGATCCATGCACAATGTACACCTGACGGTAAGTGATCATATAGCTGCACAAGGTAATAGATCTAGGTCTTCTCTTTACAGTCTGGTATGCACATAGAGATTCTAAAACTCCAAAGTTTACACTACTAAGAACTTTTTCCAGATATCAGTAATGGATCATATCAAACATTGCTCATATTAAATATGAGAGATCTACTTTTAAGTTCAAGGTCAAAGTGAATCAAACGTTCTAATGGATGGAGGAAATGAAATTTTACCTACGGTACTCGAACACAAACTTGTAGGTACACAATGAATAAAATTTCAACATAACATTATCTACTATAGATTCTGAGAAATTATCAAGTTCAATGTTGCATGACCTAGTAGCCTATTAAAAGTAGCTATTTCCAATGCAAAATAACAATTTACTATCTCACCAAAGATAGTGTCAAGTTCTTCGTGTACTTTATTCTGGACTTCAGGGTCAGTCCCTATAAGATGAAGAGCCCAGTTTGAAGCCATAGCTGTTGTGTCATGACCCTGGAAATTAATGTAACAAAGAAAACTTCAGTATTGCTTGTTATAATGAGTCTAAAAAGCTTCAAATATTGGTTTTGAAAATGAATACTTTCTATGAAAATACTAAGTGCAAACGGAACCTAAAACATACGGTGCTGTTTTACCCTTATTTAATTTTGATACTTGGACTGACCATTAACTGGCAGACAATGACCAACCACCAAATTCATCATTGGCTTTTTCTGTCTGGCAGTATGCCAAGAAGAAGAGAATGTCATTTTGATTAGGAGAAGTAAATCAAGGTAAAAGTATTAAAATCAATAAACAGACAAGAAAATTCAAGAGTTTTTCCAAGTAAAGGACTTTTATCAGAATTTTCTAATGTCAGAATGTTTAACAAATGACAGACCTCAAACATGAAAGTGTCAACTTCTTCTCTGATATCGAGGAAAGAGAGTTTCTGTGTGTCTGTGGTTGCACATAGCAGCATGTCTAAGAACGCAAGTCTTTTTCTCTTGCTCAGGAAACTATCGTCAGTATCCTGCTTATCTAACAGTTCTTGCATTGTGATTTTGCTGTCATGTAGCTTTGCAAATTCTTCCTGTTTTTCTCTGATCACCTTGAAAAAAAAGTTACTAGTATCTGACATTGATCTGAGTATCTAAAGCAATATAAAAGATGTTGGCCTCAGGATTGGCGGGATCCGGGTGTAATCTCCACCAATGCTACAGCAGTTGTGTCCTAAGATATTTCCATGGTTGCCTCTATCTCTTTGAGATTGATTTTGTCTGGAATGAGTCTAAGGAGAGTGATTAATCTAACTTGTTTTGCAATCAAGCCTAAATAAATTACATTATATAAATTAAACAGTCACTAAATGCTCCAGCAAATAGCCTGTACACTGAGAAAAGCTGTTACCTTAATAATTTAATGTTTATTAACAAACATCTGGTAAATAACAAAGGATTTTAAAAAATCAAATGTTCAAAATAAACCACCAAGGTATGGTCTTGCATAAATGTCACATGTCATGTTCCTGCTTTCAGGGTCCATATATTAAACATAATATATGGACCCTGCTGCTTTCAAAGCAAGAGCTTGAGTACTGTTTTAAGGTTTGATGAATGACCCAGTCATAATTATTATGTTCACACACTGTCTTAATTAAGACTATTCACCTTTTCGGGGATTAGTTAGTTTAGTACCTTTTCTGTAAATCCATGAAGTATTTTCAGACTTCTGTTATAGTTTTTCCCTGGACCAATGAGATCAAAGAGGAACTGTGGCCATAGCCATGGTGATCTCTGTCTCAAAAACGTGTACTCTGAAGCTCTGAAAAGTTTTTTTTCAAATCATCAAAATCTTTATGTACAGTTTGAAAGTCTTTTACTTCCTGCAGATATTCTTTACATCGACGTTGTACCACTTCATTTAATACTTTCTACAGCTAGGTTAAATAATTCTGTGAAACAGTCTGTCTGGATTCACTTTGTAATAATGGCAAAGGTTTCACAAGTTAACACATATAATTACAAAAATAAACTGTTAGATAGGGATGTCATTGATTAAAATTCTTGTATCGATATATCGATTTAGAAATATCGACGATACAGGGATATATCGATACATGGGCATAAATAAGTCACTGACTACATATTCTACCAAATCTCTTGACTTTATTTGTACTTAACATATGGTTCTGGTCTATAATATATATATCAACCCTTGCAGTGCTGAAATATTTTTGCCTATGAGACCACATTTCATTAAATTATCATTCGTTAGAAAAACACGGAACTCTGGGTAGAGTGATTGTTTATATTCCGGTTGAGTTTTGATGAAATTTTGGAACGTGAAACTGTAGATCATTGCATGGTATAACATTATCGATAATATTTTTCAAAACGGCAATCGATATCAAATCGAAAGTGTCTTAACGTTGATTATCGATATCGTTTGAATCGATAACATCCCTACTGTTAGATCAATGAGTGCTATTATATTTATGCACAGTACTAGCAGACAGTTTGTTAGTGTCAGCGCTTACCCCTTTTTCAACTGATTTTCATGTAGGGGTGGATAATTGATAACCCTTTCACACTGGTTTTTCTACCAGTAGTTTTTTTTTTCTTAACAGGTTCTTGACAACTTTGTTACTTGAAACTGGTACCCTAACTACAACTATCACTGAAAGTGATTTAGAATACCCCCACAAATGTGCCTTGTCACAAGAAATGGCTTTTCTAATTACTCTACAGTAAGCTCAATAACTATATGATTAATATTTGTAACATGCTCATTTGAAATCCAGTATGTGGTTCAGGAGTTACAAAGTGGACACAAAATTAAATCACATGGCCTACAAAATCTAATGTGATTTTGACATTGAAACAATATAGCTGAGATACACACTTTGCACATCATCTTGATATGGTGAACATTTGTGCCAAGTTTCATGAAATCCTTCAAGGTGTTTCAGTGACATTGTCTCGTGACCTTTTACCCTTATTTGCAACCATGACCATAAGGTGGCTCAGTTATAACATATACAGATTATAAATAATCTAACCTTTTGACCTAAGTTTCATGTAAATCTTTCAAATTGTTAAGGAGATATATATTGTTATGACCTGTCACCCTTGACCCCTAAATGTGATCCTGACCTTTACCACTACCATGAGGTAACATCCGGACCTAACTTTGAAGAAAGTCCTTCAAGGGGCTAAGGAAATATAGTCTCATGGCCCTTGAGCCTTATGTGTGACCCTGACCTTGAATTGCAAGGTTATAACATGGGTTCGGCACATCATCTTGATAAAATAAACATTTGACCCAACTTTCTTGAAAATCATTCAAGTGGTATAGAAGATATATGGAGTGAACATGAATAAAACCATTGACCCCTAAATGTGATCCTGACCTTTGCCACTACCATGAGGTAACATCCGGACCTTACTTTGAAGAAAGTCCTTAAGGGGTTAAGGAAATATAGTCTCCTGGCCCTGGAGCCTTATGTGTGACCCTGACCTTGAATTGCAAGGTTATAACATGGGTTCGAAACATTTGACCCAACTTTCTTGAAAATCATTCAAGTGGTATAGAAGATATATGGAGTGAACATGAATAAAACCATTGACCCCTAAGTTATGAACTTGTGACTTTGACATTGCCCAGAGGTGACAGGGTTGTATCATGAAAATGTTTCAAGGAGTAGGAGATAATGGAACTGACACAAAAAATCAATGACCCCTAAGTGTGACCTTGACCTTGAGGTGATGGGGTTGGAACATGGGTTCTGCAAGTTGTCTTGATAAGATGACCATCCTTAACCCCAAAATCTTCAAGGAGTTAAGGTGATATAGAGCTGACACAACACCCAACAGACTGACTGACCAACAAGCTGACCCCTATATACTTGCCCCAAACTTTGTAGTTTGACTGACAGACCAACAAAAGAGAAATTTCAATATTATGCCTTGGTACTTCATAATTTACATTGCAAGGTCTACATTTGAAGTTTGAACTTCTTTGCTACTTTTAGCATTAAGCTTTATAAAAAGATGACTGACCTTTTTATAGAAAATATGTTCCATCAAACTACCTATATAGGACATAATAGGGTTATTAGTATAGTAATTAATGTGATCCAGCATGCCGGATTTGCTCAAGTTGTGTGTCGTATCATACGAGTGCGTAGCACGAGTTTGATCCGACCTGGCATAGGAGACCAATCCGGCTTATAGGATCACATTACTATACTAATAACCCTTTTATTATATACCATTCGACACTTGTCTGTGGCGTTAAAATAAATTAAAATGACATGCTAAGCATTAAATTGAAGAAAAAACCCTTTATAGCGAAATATACTGATATAGGTGACGTCAATTTATTGACGTCATCGTATAAACAAATAGTAACCAGCCAGATCAAAAGCGATTATTAACATCATGTGCATATTAGGGCCAATTGAATGCACTCTTACAAATTATGCCGCGCTATTTGTATTGCACGTACATACAATACGGATTTTTTTTCTGTCAGGCTGTATTTGATGGTTAAATATAGGCTGTATTTTTGGCAGAACATTTATAGGTATATAATAAACATGTATACCAACCTGATATAGGATACATACCAACCTGATAAAGGATATATCCCAATCAGATATAGGATGTATACCAACCTGATATAGGATATATGCCAACCTGATATAGGATACATACCAACCAGATATAGGATATATACCAACCTGATATAGGATATATACCAACCTGATATAGGATATATAACTACCTGATATAGGATATATACCAACCTGATATAGGATATATACCAACCTGATATAGGATATATACCAACCTGATATATGATATATACCAACCTGATATAAGATATATAACTACCTGATATAGGATATATACCCACCTGTAAACTGCTTGTACATATTCAGAATCACTATCTCTCTGTGCATTTACACTTCTACCCATAGCTGTTTCTGTATAACATATAAACATTATATAATAAATACAAGCAACAGCTTCATTAATAAATAGAACTACTTACTTACAGTTGATAATTCAAAAGTTCATTTTAGTATATGCAAGAAAACCTTCATCAAGATAAATCAGATTTTTTAATCTAATTCTACAATCTGACAACAAAGTTAAACCTATCACAGTTAAATTGATAAAAATTTACTCAAAGGCTTTGTTTAAATTGTTTTTCTAACATGACTCACAATTTTGTCTCTATATTTATTTAAAAAGAATTTCTGAGCTTTGAGCATTTTACACAGCAGTATCTCAAATATTTTTTGTAAACTAATGAGTTATATATTAATTCAAAATTACTATTTTCTTCACTACATGACTGTATAGGATATCAACTCTGTGATCAACCTTGATTTTCTTCATCCAGAAAGGGAGATAATTCAGTCCAATTCTAATAGGATCAATTACTCTAGTTAAATAATTGTACTTAAATGTGTCAAGTCACTTACATTAATTTTGAAGATAGCAATTTCCCATGTAAGTGTAGCTTACATTTTCTATGCCATAAAAAAGGTCAGTTTTATATGAGATATGGGACTTGCTCCTCTCAGAGCACATAATATTGTGTTACAATATCTGCATAACTTTTGGAGAATTTAGCACACACAAATTCTTCTTCATGGATTTTTCAATTCTAGTAAAGAAAATAATTCATACAGAAATAGATTTACATATGTATTTTCAATTGTTATCTGTTGAGGACATAGACTGTCCTCTTCTTCTCTGAAGAAAGATATCTATAACTGAAATAGTGTGTAAGTGCTTATATGACTTACCGTATAGCTCCAAATTGGACACAATTCCCTTATTCTACATTCTAAGATTTAAAAAGCAACCTACCACAAATTATATCCAGTGCACAAAGTGTGATATCATTAAACACATCTACTGTTGTTTTCCCATCTGCCTGTGCCAACAATTTCTTCAGGAGAGTTTTTGATTGGTCATTGAAAACGCCAACAAAGTCATGTAGAATTTTGAAATGGAATGTTGGTGTAAGAAGTTTTCTCCTGATCTTCCATTTTTCACCAGTGCTAAAATGTAAATTAATAGGTTTTTAAAACAACATCACACTATAAGACTATGTTAAATTTCTGCAGACAAAGACAAACACCTTCCTCTACTGAACATGTATCATGTGTCAAACACTGTACACAAAACTATTGTTAAAGACCACCTCAAATAACCACCTTTGCAATAAATCCCAAGAAAGGACACAACAGTGCATTCTTCAGCTATAGTAAAATACTTATAAATAAGATGTATCAAAACTGTTACAAAATACCGTTTGCAGTGGACAACTCCAAATTGCTCCAATTTTTGCAATTTAAGGACAAAAACTCTGGAGTGACTGGGGCAATTTGGCAGGTTATCAAACATGGCCAAGATATTAATTAGGCTAATAAACATTCACAGCAATTTAAGTGAAGATTGATTATGGATATGTTTTTAAAAGTTAGAGAACAAACATTTCTAAATTTGTGTAATTTTGGCAATTAAAGGGCAATAACTCCAGATTGATTTGACTGGTTATCAAATTTGGCCGACATACTAGGGCAATAAACATTCACAGCAAGTTTAGATAAGATTGATCATGAATTGTTTATGTTACAGACAGAACATCTCTAAATTGTCCAATTTTGGTAATTAAAGGGCAATAGCTCTAGAGTGACAAAGGCAATTTGGTTAGTTTCCAAATTTAGGTGAGATGGTTGGCCAATAAACATTCACAACAAGTTTAGTGAATATTGGCTAGGAATTGTTTAAGCTAGAGACAACTTTAAACTGCGCCAATTTTGGCAATTAAAGGGCAATAACTCCATAGTGACTGGGGTGATCTGGCTTGTTATCAAACTTGGTTGAGAAAACGTTAGGGATGCTGCTTGCATGCTACCGGTGAATCCATAATATGGCCTGTCACAAAGGACATATCAACCACCTAGCTGTCAACCAAAACCTCTTTAACTTCTTCCAACCAGCAGTTTCAAAGGTTTGACTTTATTTAATGCCTGGGATTAAGAAAAGTGTTGTATACTTCTGGATAAGAATACACTGCCTTTTTTCCCATTAGAATTCTGATAGTAAAACAAAAATCACCTTGTAAGCAGTCCTGTAGCTAGCCATGGATGGAGGTAGTTGTATTCAGTGGACTTGTCCATGTGCTTTGAGCTGTTCATTAATGGCTGAAATATACCAGTTTAACAATTGAATAGAAATAAAATTAGTAAATGGTACATATATACAAATGTATATGGATAATTATAATGCACTTTTGTTTAGAAAACAGTCTCATACACTAGTCACATTGTTCAACCAATGGATGATTTATTTTACTCTGTGAAACTCTAATTTTGGAATTCAAACATATAAATAGATGGCACAGTAGGTTACTGCTGATGGTTGAAGCTGCTATATGCCAAACCTTACCTCTGCCTCGGTTGGGCTGCACGCAAAAATCAGTGGGTGGTGTCCAATCATCAGTCGAAATGCTCCGAGATGTCCATACTCCTCACAGTATTCAAACATCTGCTTTGTGAATTCTGTAATTACATGTGGACTGTGTTTTTATAATCTCTGCTTACTTCACATTTCCAATGTTAAAATTTCTCATAAAAGACATTGTTTTGTTTTTTAATAAAGGAGAATGCTGATCCTATATACACTACTGTAAACCTAGCTAGAAATCATTTTGCACGTTGTATGTCAGTGCTTTTGTTATAATTGTGTTTCCATGAAATTAAGTACCTGTGAAGAACTCTACTTTGACAAAATTTTGAAAACTCCTAGCTTTTAATACAGAAAATGGTCCTGGGAGGCTGGTTACACATGCATATGCCTTAGTATAATGTTGTGTTCCGTAATATTTTGTCTCATTATTGATATTTTGATATGGTTATTTGCGGGAGTTGTAGTCCTGAGTAGGGCACAGTGTGACCACTAAATTAAATGTCATCTTGTCAGGGGAGACAATTCTATCAAAAACACAAGTATGTTTTGATCCATTCCAAATCCAAAGTCAGAATAGAAAGTTACTGTTTTCTAGGATTTTCTAGAGTTTTAAAATTTTAATTGCCTTTCAATCAAGGCAGAGCCATGTTTCAATGAAACAAATGATATAGTAAAATGCATAGTAGGCATTAACTGTGCTCAACCTGGTTAACAAAAAAAAGAAAGATATGGTACTTATAGAATCTAGTCAAGGTCAGCTTATTGGCATAAGGTTTGAATTCTGCAACATCACACATGTTTCACAATAGAATAGGGTTACTGTTTGCTTTTGTGAATTTATATCAAGGTTAATGCTAAATGTTGTATATTGTAAACTTGGACTTTGACCCTCTTTCTAATAAGAGTAATAAGCTCTTACCTTTTGGACTCCTTTTAAACTGATGCACATTTCCCACAAGTGGAAGTGATTTAGGACCCCCAAGTTTGTTGGCATTTCTTCTGATCTTCTCCCGACCATAAATCCAGTAAGTAAACAAACACACAGCTATTGCAACCAAAATCAACGATACAGCCACCATCTTGGCCAAGTCATGTGATAATAAACTGATATGCTGTTCTATATCAAACTATTTAAGGGCAAAGAGGTTACGATCATTTTGAATCACTTGCCTTTAGAAGTGATAACATTCCACAAGGGCATAAAATTCTTTCAAATCCTGTTTAGCTTTGACTTTATTGACAGGTATGATAGGTCTTGTAATGTATAATCTTGACCTTAGGATGACATTTTAATACCTATCCATGGCTTCTTATACAAATAATTTACTGAAATATCACAGGTTCAGTTAAAGAATTATCACAGGAATTTAGTTAATAATAATTTAGTAGTCATTACATAATCAATGCCTACAGGATTAAGTAGAAAGCTGCTCAAAGGAATTTATTGACTTCTGAAAATCTTTTTTATAATATAAAAAAACATGCTGGTAATAATTAAAAAATAGTAACTACATTACAAGCACCAGTTCATCTGTTGCAAATCAAAAAGGCTACCATTAATGGTTTATGTCAATTTCATATGTCCTGGCATCATTAATTTGTTTCTAATTTTAAGGACTAGGAGGACCAAAAATATAACTGATAAATTAATTGGGGTAATAATAGTTTCAGTTACAGATAGTCAAAAGTGATTGACAGTATGTGGTGCCTAGCAACAAAATGGTTAAGATAACAAAATAAAGGTAAATTTATTTGTAGCGCAGCAAATTCCAGATTTATAAAGCTGCTTTGAAAGATGGGTTCTCACATAATATCAGTTGTCATGACCCTTTTCCCTTTCAACAGTGGTAAGAGTCATAGAACTTGGAAGAATGTTCATGAAGTAACTGAGTGATTCTGCAGCTTTATTATTACAGTCACTACATTGATTTGTTTATAGATCTAAACTACAAAACTTTTATACAATATAGACTAATATCAGATACCTATCCACAAGAACTGAAAGTAAAATGCTCTATCAGTGCTCTAAGTAGATTTAACAAGAGGGCCATGATGGCCCAGGTATATCGCTCACCTTAGTACAAGTCCACTTGCCTGGTGGGTATGGTCAATTTTGACCAAACAGGCATGATTTGAACAAAGTAGGTGGAAGACCATTAGACAATGTTACATACCAAATAGGTTTTCCTATATATGTCTTTGTAAAATAAGTGACCCCTGAGGGCAGGGCCAATATTGACCCCATGGGAATAATTTGAACAAACTTTGAAGAGGTCTACTAGGCAATGCTACATGCCAAATATCTCAGCTCTAGGCCCTGTGGTTTCAGAGAAGGTTTTTAAAGTTTTTCCTATATTAAGTATAATTTTATTATGTAAAACTAAGTGTCCCCCTTAATAGGGTCAATTTTGACCCGGGGGTCATAATCTGAACAATCTTGTTAGAGGTCCACTAGGCAATGCTACATGCCAAATATCTAAGCTCTAGGCCTTGTGGTTTCAGAGATGATTTTTAAAGTTTTTCCTATTTGTTGCCATAGCAACCAGAGTTCTGCATGGAATGGAATTCTTTGAACAATTTTGGTAGAGCTTCATGCAAGGAACATTCCTGCATAGTTTTATCAACATTGGCCCAGTGGTTTCAGAGGAGATGTCATTTGAATCAAAATGTTGACAGACAATCAATTAGAAAAACTCACCATGGCGAGCAAGCAAAGAGTCATCTGTAGCACAGCTTTTCTGTAACAAAGTATAATCATGTCAAAATTTAATTCAGAAATAAGGGACTTATTCTTGCAAGAATTCTAATCCACCTCAAACACTTGTGTCAAGTTTTATTCCAATTTCTGTACTTTGCTAACAAAACATTAACCAGGTTTTTCTATGGGGAAAAAAGAACATATATGTACCAAATACTTGTCAAGGATTATGTGACTCAAAAAAAGGGCATATTTTTGCCTAAATTCAAGCAAGATTAAGGAACCTGATGCTAAGACTGCACATTGACCCAAATGCCATATGTAAAGTTCAACCCTGTATCTCTAATACTTTTAAAGTTGGCAACTTGCAAGTAAAACTTAGACCCAGGTGTGACAACAACACAAGAGTGAGGAGAATAGCTCAAAATAACAACTGTGATGTTGGAATTCTTTATTACAATATAAATCAGTTCCTGAGTATATAACTATCACACATAAACCTCTTTCTGGAACCTTCACTAACTTGTTCATGATGTATACTTTTGAATTAGGAAATACATCTAAAATTGCTTTAAAAGCTGAACCATAAGAAGTATTGTAGAACTGCTACTACGAAAAGGTAAATATTGTAAACAAGAGGGCCAAAATGGCCCTATATCGCTCACCTTGGTACAAGTCCACTTGCCTGGTGGAAGATCACTAGATAATGTTATATACCAAATAAGTTTTCCTATATACGCCTTTGTAAAACAAATGATCCCCCCGGGCAAGGTCAATTTTGACCCCAGGGGCATAATTTGAACAAACTTTGAAGAGGTCTACTACGCAATGCTACATGCCAATTATCTATGCTCTAGGCCTTGTGGTTTTAGAGAAAAAGATTTTTAAAGTTTTCCCTATATAAGCCTATGTAAAACTAAGTGATCCCCGTGGGGGTCAATTTTGACCGGGGGGTCATAATTTGAACAAACTTGGTGGAGGTACACTAGCCAATGCTACATGCCAAATATCTAAGCTCTAGGCCTTGTGGTTTCAAAGAAGAAGACTTTTAAAGTTTTTACTATATAAGTCTATGTAAAACTAAGTGACCCCCCAGGCGGGGTCAATTTTGATCCGAGGGTCATAATTTGAACAATCTTGGTAGAGGTCCACTAGCCAATGCTACATGCCAAATATCTAAGCTCTAGGCCTTGTGGTTTCAGACAAGAAGATTTTTAAAGTTTTCCCTATATAAGCCTATGTAAAACTAAGTGACCCCCGGTTCGGGGTCAATTTTGATCCGGGGCTCATAATGTGAACAATCTTGGTAGAAGTCCACTAACCAATGCTACATGCCAAATATCTAAGCTCTAGGCCTTGTGGTTTCAGAGAAGAAGATTTTTAAAGTTTTTCCTATATATACTATGCAAAAACTAAGTGCTCACCCGCGCGGGGTCAATTTTGACCTGGGGGTCATAATTTGAACAATCTTGGTAGAGGTCCACTAGACAATGCTACATGCCAAATATCTAAGCTCTAGGCCTTGTGGTTTCAGAGAAGAAGATTTTTAAAGTTTTTCCTATTTGTTGCCATAGCAACCAGAGTTCTGCATGGAATGGAATTCTTTGAACAATTTTGGTAGAGCTTCATGCAAGGAACATTCCTGCATAGTTTTATCAACATTGGCCTAGAGGTTTCAGAGGAGATGTCATTTGAATCAAAATGTTGACGGATGACGGACGACGTACGACGGACAATCATCGATCAGAAAAGTTCACCCTGGCATAGCCAGGTGAGCTAAAAAAAGTGAACATATGTAATTAATGTTATTTGTTTGCTTGAACAGTAATGACACTGTTTTGACTGTTTTTAACTTCTGATCATACAAAAGTATAGCCTTCCTGTTGTCTACTAGAATAACAGCACTAAAATAACAGCAACAGAAAAAGCAAATTTTTACAAAAAGAATAGAAAAAGGCGTTCATTAAAAAATGAATCAAAAGTACATGTACATTTTTTTGTGTACTTCACTTTAGATAATGTTGTCCTAATATTCATTACAGTAGGGAATGTATCAGCTTTGAGGTGATCTTGATAGAAAATCTCACCTGGTACTCAATGTCAATGAAGCCGAAGCACAGATAGAGAAACACTCATGATCCTAAATAAAGTGGGAACAATGCAGATAAAAATATTCTTTTATCAATTACAAAACAAATTTTCAAATTCTGACCTACTTCATCATAATAGACTTCATTTGTACACAACAACAAACACAACAACAACAACAACAACAACGTCTCTTTCATTTCATAAAGTTGTGACAACCTTAAGCAGACTAGAAATACAATGCTAATGTTACAAGTGTATACTTTGTGATAAAATCTGAACGCTCTAAAAGATTGTAAAGAAACAAGTATTCTGATCCTGCAGGTAGTTAGGTTCTTTATTTTGCCATCATAAAAACTGTGGCATAAACAAACACTTGTGGAATATTTCCACTGTATATCTAGAAATATGTCATGACATGACATTCAACAGAACAGCTGTCGAATTAATCAGTTTCTGAGAATTGAAATACTTGTGACACATTTACACCAGTTCAAGTATAATAAGGTAGTATGTACATGTGACATATTTCTACACAAACTGTTTTACCTTGATGGAAAAATCTATCTAGATTAATTTTACAGTAATTAATTTTCAAACACACAGTCTTAAAATAACAAGAAACACTTTCATAAACAATCCTACACTTGATTTTTTCTTTTGTTTTTCTTTGTATTTAACTTTTAATTAAGGAGTATTTCCAATATTTACAGGCATACATTTAACCTGTTAAACCATCATTCCTGGGGAGTATCAGTAATAGATTCTCATCCCTTGTACATGTACAACACCACAAACTTTGTAACATTTAAAGTTGTGTGTTAAGATGGGATTGAACCTATATCCCTCGCCCAGGGAGAGATTAGCGGTTACAAGTCTGCAACTTTAACCACCTAAACATGGAGGCAGGTTCAGTCTTACAACTTCAATATTATGGAATTCTATTCACTAAATTTAGGATTTACACAAGTACACATTTACAGATAACATTTCCCCCAACAACGATGACTACAGATAGAAACTTCCTTGTAACAACTTCCATACCAACACTGCAAGAAACAGCTCAAATATACATATTATTGCCACAAAAGTATAACAAAATATTAACTGCCTCTACTGGTGTGTAGAGAGTTTGCACATGATCAAGAACATACATGTATAGTTAAGAAGCTGGTATTCAACAAATAAACATAATACTGTTCAAAATATCTTGATGTGGAAAAAGTAGAAAACTTAAAACACTAACATCATTAACCAGTATAAATCTTCTGTACTTACTTTTGTACCTAAGCTGTCTTGGACAGGAAACAAGATGCTGATAAATGTAGTTTACATGTGTAACATGTTTATATGTACAGCATGCTACTGCACAGAACAGTTTGCAACATGATACAGAAATAAGGGCAATATCAACATAAGTAAAACAAGTGAGAACCTTTGCGGATGCTTAGCAACTAGAGTGTAAAAAAATCTTAAAAAACACATACATGTACAATTATTTCAGCATTTCCATACATCAGAGGTAAGTCAATCATACAGCATTCTGCAATGTTAGTTTCATATATACTCCTTCAAAATTCCTGCAATTATGTAAATGTTTCAACCTTAACCTTCAAACTCAAATAGATTTACACCTTCCAGTAACTGAAATGCAATATCTAGTCTGACAGCATGATGATGGTCTATTTAAAATCTGTTCGTAATTTCCACACCGTAGTGCCTTCATCTTTTACCTGTTCACAGATACTGCGTAATAACGCTCTAAATTTTGCCGAGTGTTCCGATGGCAGTTTTGGTCCAAACTCATCTAATAGTTCTTTTGTTGTTGCTTGTCCAAACTTCCTACACTCAAACAGGATAAATTCCCTCATCTGTTTAATAAGGTCAAGAGAACTTGGGTCGGACACAAATACATCAGTATTCTCCTCATCTTCATCCTCACTCTGCCTGTCTGAAGTCTTGGGGAAAACTTCATTTCGAACTCGCATCTTGTTAAGAAGATCTGTGGATGAGACTGCAGCAGCCACTGTAGCACCTGTCTTCAGATTGGTCTGTACACTTCCTGCTAGTGAACCATCAAAATGCTGATCCTTCGATGTTGCTGATTCTCCATCATCCGCCTAAAAGAAAACATGTTTGTAAGCAGATAACACATCAAACAAAACTTTGTACTTTCTAGTCAACTTAGATCCATGTAAGGATTGTAATATTTAGCTACCACTGCTACAATACCTCATGTCAGAGGCTGATATTGCTTGGAATAAATTTTTTTTACTAGCAATCATCAAATATTTTTATTTAGTAAGTGTATTAATTTACAAGAAAGTGCTACACTGATGATTTCAGATGTTTTGTATAGAACTTTAAGGTTTGAATCTCAACTAATGTTCTAAAAGTTGATTATTAAGAAAAGATTTCCATTGGATGGTTACCTTTACTGGTTTTGATGATAATGGCTTCTCTAAGGCTGTTTGTAAAATGGTGTTCTTTTTCTGACCAAAACGAGGTCTGTAAAATGAAGGAAAAAAAATGTATAATGTGACAGAAATATGACAGCGAAAAACTTTTAATATAAACTTAAACAAAATTGAGCTTATTGAGACACTAATGCTAGCACGAGTTGATAGCAGGGTTGACACAGGCTACTGAAAATACAAATTTAGAACTGAAAAACGAAATTTTATCCAAAAGTAGCCCCTTCTGGTAAATTCCTAAACACCTTCTAGTGCCAACCTTGTACACTGTCATAAAATGATATCAAACAGAACATTGGAAGTTAGTCTTTGATTGTAGGATAGCGACAGGTTATACTCAAATACCACAATGTTTGATGAGAGAATATTCATGTAATCACCTTTTGACCCCGTGTTGCCCAGTCCAGGTAGGTACACCAGCTGTTGCTGGGAGACAATGTGACCTTGACTTTTTCAGTGCTATACTGGCCTCCTTGGCTACTTTATCAGCTTCCGATTCTACAATCACATAGTCTGACTGTCCTGGATCCATCACCTTGTCATGATGAAGTGCACCCTGAATTCCTGATGGAAAAAAAGTAAAACTTTAGGAAAACTTTACCATGGTGTGCAGGTATCAATCATTTTGTGATAAACATGAAAGGATAGGTCAGAAAACATTACCAATTTTCAAAATCTAAGCTCAAGGGCATAAAATAGTCAAAACAATAAGTATTATATAATATGGATTGTATTAAGTCTATATATACAACAACTGAGAATGACAAAAAGTATTTGAATAGGCAATACAAAAACTGGACAACAGTCGAGCACTTTGAACTTACCAGTTTTCTGAAACAGTTTTTTGAGTACATAGTTGTCCATTTCTTCATTCTCTTGCTTGGACTCCTGAGGTTCTGTAGGTGTTTTGTAAGATCTCATCTTGTCCAAGTGTGGGATACGCTCTCCTTCAAACCCTACAAGTAACAAACATATACATGTATACAAAACTAAAATATATAAAACTTTGCTTTTACTATAAAAAAGATACTAACACAAATGCATACCAGTGTTTGTTTGTCTTGGGAGGATTAAATTCAACAGTTTCAGACAATGAGATTTTCTAAAGTGGTTAGTTGGCATGGCAACCAAGCTCTGAAAGGATCAAATTCAGTTTAAGTTATTTTGGAAGATCATTTGGGTATGTACCAGGTTTCATCAACTACTGCCCGAGGTTTCAGTGGTGTGGTTTGACAAAATTGTTAAGGAAAGACAATAGATAACCATAAAATAATAAAAGGAAGAAGAAATCATTACCAGTATTAATTGTACTATGACAGCAGATACATATAGACAACTTACTAGCATCTTTCTTCCTATGTTTTTTCTTTTTATGTTTATGACTGCCATCCCTATCCTTTGACCTTTTCTCTGCTGGTTCTCCTGTCATCTTCCCTTTCCTATCCCCTATACTGTCTCTGTCATGCTTTCTTTTCTGTGATTCTTCCTTATTTTTCAAACATTCTCCCTCTGTTCTGTTTGACACAATACTATCTTTAGTTCTGTCAGACAGTTCATTAACATTGCTGCTGTCAGTATTCAATGTCTGTGAACTGGGCTTCTTTTTTATCTTAAAATGTTTTAATCTGTCTCTATCACTGAGATTTTTATGTACCTGAGCACTACCTTTACAGTTTGACCCCGAGTTACTTGTACTTCCTTGAGACTTATCTGTACTGGAATCCTTGTGAGAATCACTATCTGTGTTTTTCACTTTTTCAGCTGTTTTACTCTTTGAGTCTGACCCTGAATCTGTGTTTGAAGTTTTCATAAACCGTGACAGTTTGTCCTCTTCCATTTTCTGACTTAGTTTTCTTGCCATATCTCTCATTCTTGTAATTTCATCTCTGTCAAAGTTCAACTCTGCATCTGTTTCCCTGGCAACATCATCTGAATCTTCCTCTGCCTTTTCTTTCTCAAGTCTTTTCTTCTCCTCCTTTATTCTGAAATTTTTAATTGACATTCCTTTACTTACTACTAATTTTACCAGAGGATAATCCCTTTTTTATATAAAAGAAAACAATAAAAAAATCACATTATTTAAAAATAAGTACATAGAGTTATGAAATTTAATTTTTATCTGTATTTCAAATCAAGCACTTTTAATACAAACTTCAGTAGTTTTGATAACGTACTTGTCAAATCTGTTCTTGCTCGTCATTACAGGTTTCACCGTAACATCTGAGCCTGTTCCAGCAAAGATGGCAGCAGTTTCAGTCTCTCCTTTATCATCACTGAGTCCCAGACTGAACAACTCAAATAAATCATTTGTCTTGAATAATCTACGCTGTTTTGGGTCCTTCAACACTCTGTTTGTCAGAAATTGCTTGTAAATTTGCCTGAAAGAAACAAACTACAATGTACAACATATGTATTTCAGCTTAAAAAAAAACCATTTCAATCAACACAAAAATTTGAAAGTTGCTAATACTAAAACTAGATGTCACCACATGTCTGTACTTCTTAGTTACTATTTTTATTTAAGTAAAGACATTTAAAGAGACAATTCAACCAACATGTTCACAAAAATCTGTATACCTTGATTTTTTAAAAAGGATTAAAAAATAAAGCTTTAATGAATGATTACCTGTGGTAGATTTTCTCCTCTATGGAACCAGTGGTGAGTAGCCTGTATATTGTCACTTGACGTTTCTGACCAATCCTCCATGCCCGTTCCCTGGCCTGCATGTCAGTGCTCGGGTTCCAGTCGGGGTCATAGATAATGATCCTGTTGGCACCTACTAGGTTTACGCCAAGCCCTCCAACCCTCGTGGTTAACAGGAACAGGTAAATACTCTCATCCTGTAAAAAAATAGTATTTGAAGTTGTCTTCTATAGCCTACAACACTTAGGAATTCAAATTTTACTTATAACACTTTTATGAGGCAACTTTCCTGCTTTACGTTAGGCCTATGGAGACACTCAAGAAAATCACACAATCCTAACTGAGATTAGAATTCATATCAAATGAACATGAAAAACACCCAATTAAGAGATAAACAGCAACTTAAATAATATCAATATCATATTGTATCTCAAGAAAAACAGCAGCTTAAATAATATCAATATCATATTGTATCTCAAGAAAAATATGCTTTATTGCTTACAGTGTTATATTTTTGGACAAGTGGTTGTCGTGACGATATACCAGTGCTACCATCCATCCTGACATATGTGTATCTCTTCTCTTGTACATACCTCTCAAAGATGTCCAACATCTGACATAAAATACATTTGAACTCATTTAGACATTCATTTTGAAATTCAACAAAATATGGGAGTTGCTGTTTTACATTCAACTACTGATGTAATAACTCAATTATATGAAATGAAAAAAAAGCAAAGACAGGTAATGTTAAACTTTGCTTTCCAAATTCAGCTGATTGCACTTATCAAAATCTCGACACGGGTGCCAACTCCATAAACATACTATTAACACAACTGTCAAGGAGATCAGATGATGACTTTCAAATCAAGGCATATGATATTAAACTAAAGCTGATATAGGTCTTGTGGAAATAACCCTAGTACTACCTGTGTGCTCTGTGAGAACAGTAAAGCTCTGTGTCCCTGTCTCTTCCACAGCTTCAACAGAGCATCTACAACAATCATCTTTCCTGCTCTTTTCCAGTAACCATATTCCATACTGGGGTCATTGTTACAGTTGTCTCCCTTGAATACACGGGGTCCTCCTGTGGCAAGGTCTGGATGATTGCAGATTTTACGCAGCTGAATTAACCCACTAAATACCTATGGTGTAAAATTAAATACCAATTCAAATGACAAACTTTCAAATATTATGAAAAAAAAATAAAAATCTAAGTATTTAAGGTAAAATGTTTATTAAAAATTGATATAATGCCTCGATATAATTTTGAAGTCCAACATTTATGTGGTTTTTCAACTAAAATATGCATGCTTTATTCATTATTGCAAAGTAGAAGTTTATAAGTTGCCAAAAACCAAAATGTTCGTGTGAAAGATAACTGATATGTATTGTGCGTATTGTTACACTTAATGTAAAGCTGAGAGGTATTGGTATTCAATACAATTTTGAGTTTACCATGAGCCGTCCCCGAAGTATCTCCTGACACTCTCGTGACGCTAGGAATTCCTCATACACTTCCCGCTGATCTGAGGAAAGTCGACAAAACAATACCTGCAACATGTGTAAAATGGCTACCTTAGTATAAACAGTTACTGGTCTAAACTCATCAAAAGCTGAAGATTACATGTACAAACTCTGAACACTGACCATTTACTGGGAGAGACTATACTGGTTTTTGTTGACAGATGCTCTTAATTCAAAAATGATTTTACTGAAAATGAAAAATGAAATATGGTTTGCTCCCCCGCAGTCTTTATTTTGTGATGGTATTTAACACTGGTTAGACTGTGTTAAGCATGTCTTTGTTTTAACTCGCCACACCTGCCAGCTGCACACTGGTTCCACTGTGTAATGTTTGGAACTAAATTTGATAAACGTAAGTTTTATTCTCTGCTGAAAGATTTTGAAGATTATTTTTTGCTTTCTTTGCAAGAACAAAGGATGCTGAAATACATAACCTGCTCATTCTTGCCAGGTAAGTTGATATTCATTTTAACATCGGCTTTCATCCTGCGTAGAAGGTAAGGATTGATGGTGTCCCTCAACACACAAGCACACTTGTATGCTGACTGAACCTGACAAAAAATGGAAGTATATAATTACCCATGTATACTTGTTTTTGACACCTGTTCGGGATACAACATTGTCTGCCTATGTCAATTACTAACAGTTACTTGAAGCAGATTACCATCTACAGAAGGTTGAACTGTCTGGTTACCTTTGCTTGCAAGCCTGTTGTAACATTAGGTATATACCTCAACACTAATACACAGATTACCACTCATGATTATGATCATAGTTATCCCATTATGAATATGTGTGTAATATGTATGTAACCATATATAGATGTTGCTGTAGTACAAGCTAGACTGATGCTAGCAACAGAAAGTCAGACGCTTGACTCGCATATATAATTTTACACAACAGATCAGATTTTCAATATCATATGACAACTTGGCTGCAAATAAGTGCTAGCCTTGACAAAGTTCAGAACATATGTGGTTAAATTTTATTACAATGCAATGATGCTATGTACAAACAAGTTCAATTCTGATTTCGGACCCAAATTCTATACATCACGTAGAAGTGCGCTCATAGAAAGTCATTGTTTAGATCAAATTTTCTTGACAGGAACAATTAAGAGAATCCACCATGAGTTTTTGACATACTTTCATATACATTTGGTATACCCCAGAACTTTTAAGAAAATTCAAACCTGAACATCAGATGCATTAGAGTAGCCTCCCTGGACAATAGGCACGGCAAAATGTTGCATAAAGTCTGGCAGAGTACCAAGTTTCCCAGGAAACACAAAGTCCATTAACGACCACAGTTCCTTGAGATTGTTTTGTATTGGAGACCCAGACAAAATGATCCGGTGCGGTGTCCGAAACTGAAAAATATGATACATCTGTTCAGCTATGGTTGCTTACAACGATTTTAAATCTACAAGCTAAGGACATTTGTCTTACAGCAGCTTTTAACTTTAAATAACAAATATAAGCTTAGCAAAAATTTATTTCTATTCTACAGCTGGTTTTATTTCTGAAAGTAGAAAAACTATTTTTGTAAATCCCTTTAAATAAACCAAGTTTGTAATCTCATTTTGGCAATTATATACACAATGTTGTTTAACCATGTCTGAGTCAATCACTGCAATATCTATCCAATTCATAAACCAGACAATACAAACCTGTTTACAGACTAGGGTTGCCTTGACGTCTGGATTCCTGATTTTATGTCCTTCATCAAGTATTATATAGTGCCAGTTGTACGGTAGAAGATGCTCCTGCTGTATGACCAAGGTACTGTACGATGTCACCAATACTCCATTGTTTTTTACAATGTGACGTATCAAATCTTTCTGTTAATATAAATTTCAACAATCTAAGCATGGTGACTGTGACAAGTACATACTCTAAAATACTAATTCTGCAATGCAAACTTCTACACAAAACGGTGTGATTATAACAACAGTATTTATAAAAAGCTCTCAACTATCTGTTTTCATAATCATCTGTAATCAAAGATCACATCCTATTCATTATTATTCTATAATCAGGACCGTCTCGCAAAATTTAAAAGGGAAAACAAATCCTTCGGGACCTTGAAAACGCATCGTTATATCCGAAATATCGTTACATGCGAAATTGTTACATCCGGAGTGAAAGTTTTTGAAATATAGAAGGCCAGAGTCAGGACTGCAACAACTGCATCATTACAAGCGGTACATCGCTATAAGCGATATTGTTATAAGTGGAGTTTACTGTATATCAATTTATCAAAATAATCAGTATACTCATTAACATTTAAATCAAAACCAACCTCTTTCCCTATGTATGTCCCAGAACTGTGTAAGATAGCAATCCTGAATGGAGGCCACCAAGTGTGGAATTCCTTCACCCACTGATGCATAACAGTGGTAGGACAAACAATAATAGACGGGCCTAGACCAATATAGCTGAAATATTAAAACATTGTTAGAATTTCAGTCACGGTAATCCATCTCAGATTCATAACTTAATACAAATTATTAGAATAATACAACCAAAAGAATACAGAATCTGAACAAAGGATATTGTTTCCTAAACAAAGTTTGCTTTACAGACTATGTGGCCAAAGTCAGCAAATGTGGACTTTTCCATAAATATTATTTAGAAAAAAAAGTTCGGAATAACACATACTTAAAATTTTTGCTCCGTTGCCGCGAATACTTGAGGCCAGCTAGAAAGGCTATTGCCTGTATAGTCTTGCCAAGTCCCATCTCATCTCCAACTATTCCTCCAGCCTGCTGGCAATGTAATTCCCACAACCATTTCACACATGTCTTCTGATATCTGTAGAAACAGAAATATAGTATCAGCATTTGTTCTTCAGAAACAACATAACACACCTAAAAGATGCTGAATACAGCTGACCCCATATACACAATCAACTGTTTATTAAAACCCCAAATATTGAGGTAGTTGTCCTGTAAACTCCAATTTTGGAAACCTAGCAAACACCCTGTATTTTTTTTATGAAAGTGAACTAAGTACATGTAAATTGACAAACTACATTCCATGGTAAACTGAAGAGACAACTGCTTGAGAACTTACTTGTAGAGTTTACTCCAGATTCTACCAGGTACTTTCATTCCCCCATCAAATTCCTCATCATCTTCTGAGTCACTCATCCTCCCCGCTGTTCTAGCCTTCTGTTTGAAGAGCTCACTATTGTGGAACTTCCTGTTTTTTCAAATGAATAAATATCATGATCCACATTTAAAGCAATAACATAAAAATGTTCATGTAAAGTCTCAAGAAAGAAATGACAGGCTAAACAAAGTTTATTATAAGTGTATGTTATATCTAGCTTTCTATGAGAACAGTTTTATGATAAAAAAAATTTCTGTTGCTCTAGCACTGTAAAAGCCAAATATAAATCTACTCTTGACAAAAATTAACATACTCCATTCTGTCATCATAGAACTCTTCATGTCCATCATCCCTGTATTTTCGGATGGCTTTTGCCCGTGGTAACCTGTCTCCTGTGTCAGCGTCTGAGTCCTCACTGTGACTGTGATATATTGGTCTATTGTGAACTTTTGACCAACCTTTCTGTTTCTTTCTTCTCTTTCCTTCTTTGTCTACTACAAATAATGCAACAATGGACATTATTGGTGCTATCAGTTAAATTGATGAAGAAACTCGTGGAGTAAAATACTTGAAAGCTTATTACTCTTTATACTTTTCTTTATCTGACTGTAACTACCTTAATAACTTTGTAGTTCCAGCATACAAATATATCCTACAGTTCAAACGAGAAAGAGGAGCATTAAAAAATCTGACAAACCTTTTTTGGCTCTATTATCCTCCTGTTTTACAATTTCTTGCTCTTCAAGATCACTATCCATAAGTTGCTCTTGATCACTAGGCAACCATTCTTCACCATCACTATGTTTACCACTGCCACTGGGTTCACCTTCCTCAGAAAGCTCATGTTCTTTCTTCACATGTATTAATCCTGCGCCTATACGGGATTGACCTGCTCTTACATCAGCTGGCTCTGTCTTAATCTGAACAACACAGTACATGTACTATGATAAGAAGCCTTAAACAACACTCCCTCATGAGAATATCAGAGATGTGAGCTACATACATCTTAATATCTGTAATGCCGTGTTTCAAAATCAGTAATAATAAGACTGAGCAAGGGACAAGCTAAGAAAAGTGGATGAAAATCTATGATAGACACTTAAGATGTTGATATTTTCAGGTAACTGATATTGAGTAAAGGACAGCAGATAGAGGCTGAATAGTTGGTTGAAAACATTAACTTTAACTTCACACGTAATGTACCTGTATGTCAGAATGTCCAGAATGTTGCTGGTTTACAACTGTACCAAATGGAGTCATCTCCCCTGTTTTAATCAGTTTATCTTTGGTCTCATTACCCGAGGATTCTAGCATGGACTTCAATGCTGAAAATACGTCAAATATCTTTACATACAGTTTTATGCAGAGTAGTTTTTGCTGTGAGATACTCCTTTGTGGTGAAGGAAAACAATGAGTCCTATTTACTTTAAATGGGGAGGGGGATTAAAATTGCAACACCCAATAACCGAATACATTAGGCCTTAGCAAATCACATTACTTTTTTGAAATGATAATGCTGTGGAGAATGTGTCATGCCAAGCTAATACTTGGACATAACAGAAGAAATAGACCTATTTTAGACAGACAAACTTCTATAATATCAAATTGTATAATTATAGTAATTCATCGTATTAATCATATATTTCTCTTCCTTTTTCATATAGATTTGATTTGATACTGCACACAAAAATGTGGATTTGACCATCAAAAGTAACTTTGCACTTTATGCTACAGGCCTGGGAGATGGGCATTTCAAATTGCAATGATACACCATACAGGAACAAATTGAATCAAATTTCCTCCAAAAGTGAGAAGTTATTTGGCAGATATCAAATTCTATCATATAAACACAATAACTAACACAATTTACTAAGCTTTCTCAGATGTTAATACAATTTTTTCAACAGAATTGAAAATCCTATTCATGATATACTACTGGTGTCACTGTATGTGACAGGCCTAGCATTAACTGCGGCAATTTTAAATGTCTCTCTGAAATCTGTTACCTATTTCTTCTTCATCAAAAAGCGGAGCCTTTCCATCCAGTCTGGCCTGTATTTTCTTCCTCTTCTCCTCCAGGCCTTTCATTTCTGACATCTACATTTATAACAAACATTTCTTCAGTTTTACACAGACAAGTAACCCATTTTATTCTGGATACACTTTTTGGTGTATGTCAGGCAACTTTGTAAACCTCTCTAATAGACACTACACTTCCAAAATTAAATGGTTTGTAACTGACTGCTTACATGTGATAAAAGCATTTTACTACCTATATATTAAGTGACTCCACATATATTTCATGTGTTAAGAAGAACTGATTAAACTGATATATATAGTGGTCAGAGAATTTCAGCAGTCACCATCTTACGATAGGATGTCAACTTTTTGTCAATGTGAATGAGAATATCTAAGATATAACCTTGGTTTCCTTTTGTTTCTGTGCAGATACAAGTCTTCTATTAGCACCTCCAGTTGAGAATGACTTTCCATGACCTAACTGGGCTAGTTGTGTTGCCAGGGATGCCAATTCATGTTTTAATGACCTACAAGTAAATGGAAACAAATGCTTACGTGAAAGATGTCTATTATTTCAAATGTTTCAGTGACATCATAATGACATGCAAAATACAACTGAAACTAAAATTTTTAATTCTGTATTTGCTCCAAAACTTTCTACTAATTATTATAAATGTTTTAAAAGTAGGTCTTCTTGTAACTTCAATTCTTGGGCAGTGTTTCTCATTTAAAAATTATTATTCAAAGACCAAAAACCTTATACTATCAGTGACTGTTTTCAACTCTTTCTTCAGTGATTCTTTCTTTCTCTTTTCCTCTTCTTGAGTAATTGCATCATCAACCTGTTTCATAACACCTGCAAAAGTATTTTGCCACTGTATCAGTAACAGAAATTCTAGAAACATATTTTTAACTTAAAATGTGTATCTGGTTTTGTATCAAAAAGTAACTCTTCTATTCTAATCTGCATATAATCTTAGAGGTGAGACAGATCGGAAGATAATTGTAAAGGCTCCAGCAGGTATGCATCCTGACATGTCATAATTTTTCACCTTAACAATATGTCTTACAGCTGCTTTAACTAGTTAGTTACTAACTTAGCTTGCAGATAGAAATTGCCATGTAGGCTATTGGAAATCAAACCTGGTTTCTAAGCATTATAACATTTGGTAAGGCAAAAATTCTAATCATACTTTTCATTCATAGAATTGTTTTAAATTTCATTACAGACTTCAAGTCTGGATACTTTAAAGTCGAAACAACCGTCATTCATAAAAATATACACATATATCATGAAGTCAGAAATGACATTTTAATCATACCAGGCTGTTTATTTCCATGTCTCTTTCATTATTTTCTCTGCCAGTTTACTAAGCACAGAGATTTTATACAATTCATGCGTTTAATACCTTGTTCAAAATCTTCCTGGTTGAAAACTTCTATATCAAGACCTTTGAGATCGTCTGTCTCATCAGTTAACTGTGTTGAAGGAATCAGATCCATATCCAGATGAAACTTAGGTCTCCTATCTGGCTGAGCCTCACCTACCACATCTACATCTCTTTTCACATCTGAATTATCCATTTTAGAATCTAGGTTGGACAATTTATCTCTGTGTTTTACGTTCACACAACACTTTATCTGGAAACAAGAAAACACCTTATCAGAAGAGTTTACAATATAGACATTTCAAGAACTTTTTTTTTCAAGTTAACTTCATTAATATAAAGTAAAGTAATAAAACAATTATCTGTGACAGCCTGTCTTTCACTGAACCTATATTACGGATGAAACAGATTATTCAAGGAACATGTATGCTTGAAATTATCGTTACTGTAATTATTTTCTGGCAATTTATCCCTCTGGTTTCTTTCAATTAATCAGATAGAAACAGGACTTTTTTCTAAATTATTCTGCCAATATTGCCAACTGTTTAAATTTTAATGAAACTAGTGTTGAAATGGAATGTTGATATCGCTATACATCTGTGCTGGTGCGCATGTGCATTGATATATGCAATCAAAACATAATCATTATGCATTATGATAATGCAAGTGTGGTACATATGTATGAAATTAATTAATGTTGATAAGTTGACTGCACTGTCATAGAAACGGAAAGCGTCTACATGATCCAGGTATTTTCATTACACGTAGGATGAAGGGATAACTGTTTAATTACGTGCAAATCGAAATTGTCCAGATAATTGAGCGTAACTTCAGTAACTTAAACAGTGGTGATCTTATATTTTCCAGGCTTTCAACAAAGAAGTCCTATTCTCTATCGTTTACAAATCAATGCCTAACACTGAGTTCATAAGACTTGTGTCAGGGCTGTTAGAAAACGTCTTAAACTCTTATTGGCCATATCCGGGTTCTACTCAACTCTAGTAAAATCCGTTAGTTCTTTCAATAAATTATTGTTATACCTTGCAGAACGTTTTCTTTGTACACTGTCAATCAATTTACGCACATATTTCAACAACCCACAACTTTAGTACACTTCATTCCCCTTCAATAGGAGAAAATTCGGGAAAAATGCCGAGAATCAAGATTTCATAACATTTTTTTGTTGATTCAAGCGACACCGGTGATAGGGTAAATATCTATTTTTTTATGAGGCCCTGGAGGAGGTCGTACAAAATACAATCTCCAATCCAACATGGATTCAATGGTTAGTTATAAATAGAACTATTTGAAAGACATTGGTTGAAAAAATATTCATCAGTGACGTACTTGATACACGGCAAAGCTCAATTAAACCTTTTGCAGAGTACACAAAGCTACACACAGCAATATTTCAGGAAAAAGCTAGTTAGGCTTTGCAGGTCACAATAACGGATGATTGTGGGTAGGCTGGTAAATGGCAAATGACGTTCGATATAAAAACGTGAAAGCATATACATATAGGTAATAGAACATATGCTGGTAAGTACTGTATGATAGACCAAAGCAATAATCTTACCTAAATCAAACAAGTCCAATCAGAAAAAGATTTTAGGCAGTATAGGCATAGTGTTTGACAGTCAGATGAAGTTTAGTGAACACATCTGAAAAAAGCTTTAGGCAGTGGGCATTGTGTTTGACAGTAAGATAAATCTAGGGAATACATTCAACGGAAAACAAAAAAGCCAGCAGATATTTGGCATGCAAAATGTTCATTTATATCAGGGTCGTAATATACGGACCCTGTTTACATTGATAAAGAAATGTTTCTCCATCTACATAAAGCATTTGAAAGACACATCTTGAATATAAGACAGTAATGAGGTGTCCAAATTAAAAAAAAACAAAACATAATAGTAATATAAAATGTATAGAGAAGAGCTACTCGAATGAGGAGAAGTGAAAATAATAACCCCTGTACTTAAAGGTTAAAATCCTATGTCTACGAACTTTAGAATATAGAAGACTCAGGGCAGACATGCTGCAGGTATATATATCATGAATGACATTGAAAGAATAATCTTATTTAGTCAGCCCGGTTAGCTCAATCGGTAGAGCACGAGACTTGTAATCTCGGGGTAGCGGGTTCGATTCTCGGGGCTGACCAACTAAAATTACTAACAGTCTTTTGGATGAGACAAAGACCGAGGTCCCATGTATGGGTGCTATAAACCTGGCATGTATAAGAACCATGGGTGTCTCTGGAATTGGGACGCTTTCTGTATCTTGCACTATCCTCCGAAACCTAAAATAACTAACCTCTTCTGGGGGGCGTTGGTCATATGGGAAACCGGTACCAACGATAAAGCCCTAATATACGATACGAAAGAATAAACATGGGTAAGTAGTTCTTCATAACAAATACAGTAACTAGAGGACACACCTTGAAAATCTATATAAAGTTCTACTCAACCTAAAGCAGGGTTTTTAGCCACAGAATCGTAGATGCCTGTATTAATCTGCCCAATAAAACAGTCACAGCCCTCACCCTAAACCCATTTAAGCCAGATTGATTAAGAATCGGGAGCCTAAGAAATCCATGCAAGCTGTATTTTGTGAAATTGCAGACAATGGACCGCAATCGACAGTATGTGCATTGTGAGGTAACTACCGACCTGTTGTGATTGACACGGTTTCAGATCATTCTTATGTTAATAACTAATTGATAATCATGATATTGTAGATTTGTTTTTTGCTTCAAGAAGCTCCTACTGCAGGCTTATAATTCCAGTAATAACAAACAGAAATTATTTGTCAATTAATTGTATTTGTCTTGAACTGATACAACAGGAAAATCACAAGAAAAAAGTTCCCACTCTGTATTATGGATTTAAAAGTGTTTTTTTTAATTCTTGACACATTCTTTTTACAGGTGGAATAAGCTTCGTGATGGACACTTAAGGTCAAGTCAACTATTATCAAACAACTTCGATGGCATGTAATAATGACGTGGTGACCTTTTTTTTTTTTAGAAGTTTCGAACTCAACATAAAATTCATCAAGACAAACATATTTTGACCAACATTCATGATGATTGAGTACAAAATGCAAAATTTCTGTGACCTGACCTGGTGATCTAGTTTCGATTTTAACCTAAAGTTCTATAAAACATTCTGGCAACATACAAATCATGATTGGTACAACATGCAGAATCTGTTGCGTGCACAAGTGTTTTCTACGATGTGACACGGTGACCTGATTTTCGATCCCATATGGTCTTAGTTGGGTTCACCAGAGGAGTCAAGTCGAGTCAACATCCTTTTATGCACTCACCTCATAGGGAGAAATCCCACGGTCGGCCGGGAATATAATCATTTAAGATAATTTAAAAAAAGAATAGTACATCCTTTAAATTGACTTTAAAAGTCATAAGTTAATTGAGAAACGAAAAGAGGGTCAAGATTAGTACCATTCTTTCAGTTTTACCTTGTATGTACCATACATTTAACCTGAATATACGTGCTGCATTAATTATTAAATATATAGAGGATAATTGTTGGTTTCTGTGTAAGATCACGTTATAATTTCACCGAGTGGGCACCAAAAGTGATATTTTCACGAGTGGCGCTGCCACGAGTAAAATAACAACTTTTGGTGTTCCCGAGTGAAATTAACGTGATATTACTCCGATACCAACAATTTCTCTGTTTATTTTATGGCTAAAGATTTTATGGCTAGACAGAATTCAAATGAAATTTTATAAGAAAATATAAGGAGTTAAAACATCAACACCTGATATGGCTATTCTAGGTGAATTAGGAAAATACCCGATATCTGTATTATGTAAAGAAAGAGTATTAAATTTTTGGCTGAAATTGAATAAAAATCCCGGATCTCTCATGCATCAAGTATATCTTATGCAGTATGAAAATAGGTTTCAAGTAAAAAGTATTTACTGGGCGAAACAAGTAAAAACCTTGATAGATAGACTTGGTTAAGGGTTTATTTGGAATACATTTAATGGAAATATTTCAATCCATATGTTAAAATGTCGATTACGTGATCAATTCCAACAAGAATGGAGAGGTAGTATTCATAGAATGACTAAACTTGAGTATTATGTGCGTTTCCGAACTGAGTTTGAATATGAAAAATATCTCGATTCTATTGAAAATAACTTCCTGTTATAGATTGTCGTCACATAATCTTGCAATTGAGACTGGAAGGTACTTAGGAATAGACAGAAATAACAGAATAAGTTTTAATTGTAACTTAAATGTAGTAGAATCGGAATACCACTTCTTACTCACATGTCAGAAATATTCTCAGATACGTAGAAAATATTTATGTAATTATGCGTGGCCGAATCTGACCTCTTTCAACAGACTTATGTCATCAAAGAAATAGAAAACAGTTATTGGGGTGTGCAAATTCTTAAAAGAGGCCTACAAATTAAGAAACACTAACACATAAGATTTTTGTTTTTTAGTTTCTTATTGTTTTCAAAATGTATAATCACAAATTTAAGTAAAGTCCGCCATATATGATTAATCTTATATTTGTGTAATGTTTAATCTTATTTATATGTACATTGCTGTCCATTAGCCAAAGGCATTTATATGTCGATATTGCTAATAAATATTGTTGTTGTTGTTGTTGCTGTTGCTAAAACTCTACATTTATTGAGTTTGTTTTTATAATATATCGAAAATCGCGGGAAATGTTATCAGAAATTCTAACACAAGCGGCTGCTTTTCCTATATAAACAAATAGGGAAAAGCCTATATTTTATTTTAGAATAAGATACAGCACGTTTTTCCAAGGACGACGTGCCTTGAATGACGTAACGACGTGACGTATGTAAACAAGCTCGTCCAATCATATCTCGCGTTTTAAGGTAGTACACCCCTAATAAAAACCTCCATTTGAAACTCTTCAATTTTATTGTGCTAGCCTAGGTTGTTAAGCATTGGACTGAAGATCTTTTGAAGTTTTTGGGGGCGTAGGTTCGAATCCCACAGGAACCAAAATATTTTTTTTTACTTTTTCTTCTTTGTTTTCATTATTTTGCACTTTTCTTCATATGTTTATATTGTTTTTAGACTAAAAAGAAATTATTTTTTTTTTACGAATTAGTATTAGCTTATTTGAAGATTTTATTACTTGTAGACACGTCTAAAATTGTCGATGGAGATTTTCAAAATCAAATTATTTTAAATAGAGACGGTGAAACATTGTGAATTTTTGGCATGCTGTTTCCAAAATGTTATAGATAATTTTTAATATACAAAAAGACATGCCCCATTTCTAGAAAATGTTGATTTTTCCTAAAAACTTTGATGTTCAAAATTGAACATGGCCAAAAAAGTACATGAAAATTGTAATACTATCTGATTATTTCATAAAAGTTTTATAAAACTTGTTGATTATATAGTAAATGGTGTGTAATTTCTGAAAGAAAACATAGTTCTTGTTACTCTGATACCAAATCTGTACCAAAGTTTTGAATAATAAATGAAATACATGTATTTTCTTATCTCTTGTGTGATGTCATTTTATAGATAATTCCAAAATTTTACAGCTCTTGTCATATCTAACTTTGCAAAAAAAAGACTTTTGAAAAATAGATTGTTAAATTGTAAAAATGTATAAGTAGTAAATATATTTGTTCATATTCTCTATCAACGATATGTTATTTTTGTGCATTTTAATTCTTCTTTTACATTGTTGAAGGCCATATGAAAATAAGATGTTTTTGATTTACATGTAAATCCTTGTATGTCTGATGTAACCTCATGAAATAAAGATTTAATTATTATTATTATATTATTAAAAATGGGGGTAGGGTTATTCAAATTCCTATAACTTTTTTTTCACGGTAAAATTCTTTTAAAATTTGTTTTTAAATCCAGGAAATGATACAGATTAAGAAAATATTAAGCCTATAATGATTTGAATAGGTGCCCATTAGGGGTCTACTACCTTAAGGTTACAATGATGTACTGCTACTACTATTAATAAAGTTCGGGATTGCTTTCAACGAAAATAACGTGTTAGAATCGAAATAATAAATCGTTCCCTATATATTATCGTTGAATAAAATACAGTTAGTCATTTAGATGCGAAAAATTAAATCGCTCGTGCTACGCACTCGAATTTAATTACTAAGCATCCAAATTCCTGACTATATTTTATTCTACGATAAATACCGGGAGTCATTTATTATTTCTTAAACATAGCGCAATGGACGTTATTTTAGCGACGTCATCGTCGCATTGTTTCCAGCATTAATTACGTTCGGTATACTTTTTTACGTAAAACCGGGTTAAAGATTGTAAAAACAGTGAAAAATAGAAATGGTAATCCACTGTTTCAAAACTGTGGATTATCACTATTATTCCACCTAGAAAACTCTATAATTCACTGGAAAACATCAAATAAAGTGTGCCTCTTATTCTAACAGGTTCTCATACATATATTGTTATCACTGTCTCTATGTATTGTGTACATGAATTGTTATATTTGTTATACTTGTTGTAACATTTAGTCGGTCAAGTAGCTATTCATAGCTAATGTTAATTGTTTTGCTCCATACCGACAAGAAATTAAATTTGTATATACACTTAAGGGAACTTCTAACGCTACCTTTAGTCTTTATGCATTATTTTGAAAACTACTGTAAGAATTTAATTGAAACTTTACGCGAATAATAAATAGTATATAAGACAAATGTTGTATAATTTTTTTGGCAAACGATCCATTGTTTATTAAACTACACTCTCTCAAAGATAATAACCCCAAAATCGAAAGTCGCAAAATTTGCCGTTTTCGCAATGTGTTGGACGGAATGCACGTATAGATGTCACTGCCACTGGGCCATGTGTGTGGTCACATTTCATTTTTTCTCGGACTTAAATGTGTTCACTCGACCTCAACCCTATTTATCACATTTGGGAACATGTAAGTGGTCGGGAATACAGGGCAAGAAGGCCGGTCAACTTGGGACAACTGTGACAATTTGTGGTGGAAGAATGGAATCGGGTTCCTCAGCACACTTGTAGGCTGTATGTAGCGTCCATGCGCAGTGGATGCAGGGCCGTTATCGATGCCAATTGTGTAGACTGGCATTCAGTCCTTACATTTGCTATTTCTTACTCAATTAACTCCCTTTGCTGCCAAAAATGTAAGATGGAGGATCAAGCCCTGTCAGTAGATATTGGCCAGAAAATATTCTGCTTGAATAATGAAAAGATACTATCATCTAGCCTGGTGGCGAGGCTACCAATTGTGGTCAGACTAGATATTGAACAAAAGGGCTGGTGTTATTGAAGAACTGTTATTAACCATGGATATTTTTCAGGTTTTATAAGAATTTGTGTTCCTATGTTCTTAAAATACCGTAGTTGGACGAGTCGCAAATATGTGAAATGATTGCAGCTTTTTTAATCTGCGCTTTGTGATATTGTTGCCGTTGTTTAAAGGAGTATAAGTTAAACTTTGTGATTTTATTTTTAATATTGTATGAATTTACTATTGTTAAACAATGTAGAGATGGAATAACAAAATAAAACATTGATTTTAAACATGTGAAATGCGTTGTTCATTTTTGCGACTTTCGATTTCGAGGGTAGCGCATATTACAACGTGCGGTGAATAGGTATTTACGCAACCACCAAATAATATATTACTTCACTAGCGGTGAAAGAGAACAGTCCACGTGTTGTGAAAATTTGGTTAAGATATCTGGTATATGTTCCGAGATATTCAAAAATATTGAAAGGGAAGTTTCCTTAAGTATATGGTAAGATGTTAGCTCTTTAAACTGTCACCGACTTTGCATTTTGTACCTCTCAGTAATGACCAGAAATTAATTGTTGATACAATGTCATGTAGTATCCCCCTAGATGTAGATGAAACAGAAGGGCCTCGCACGTATATATTCCTCGGCCTATTTTGCTCTATAGTATCCTAATTTAAATGTGTGGAAAAAAGAAATAACGACCTTTTATTAATTTGTTCTCACTTTGTTTACTGTAAATTATAATTATATCAAAGACACATGCACATATCTATAAAATGTAATAATTAAAATAAAAAAAATCGAAACAGCTGCAAATATTTGTGACCGCAGAATAGATATGTCTACATGTGCGCGATACGTTTTACTTGTCCGGTGCAACCGACTGGGTGGCTATTTAAGACATGGAAGGAACAGAAAACGGTAAACAAGATGAAAAAATACTTGAAACTAAATGTTTTGGAAATCATCATCCGACGAAAAGATAAAAGCAAGTTATTCAAGAGATATTGGTAATTAATCACAATTTTAAAGAAACTTTTACACGATTGATTGATTTGCTTTGATGTAAGCGATTGGCAATTCTTTGCCGATACAATGCGCCGGGCAGATGTTACAAATAAGCCCATTTTCACCGTAGCCAACCTGTCATGGCGGCGGCGTTCGAGTCCTAGAAAATTGCTAATATATATATTTTCGAACTTATAGAGATGAGGTCTGTGAAAGTCAAAATATAGATTTCAATGATATTGCAAAGTAATCATGAATGAATAATTGCATTCCCAACAGAAATTTAAAGTTAAAAGGCGATATTTTGCATGATTCCAACTTCCATTCCAAGCTAATTTCCCTAAAATAAAACCTAGATTTTTCATGTTTTGGGGCTTTTATCACTATCTGTCAGTGTTTGTAGAATAACCCACATTATCCCATGTGAGCATAAATAAGGAGGAGAGTATGTACATGCCTTGAGTGTATGGCTGGAATTCCAACAACAAACAGATCTTTGGGAAACCAGAAACAAAATCTAGGGATTTTTCAACCTTAGTCTTAAGACAGCTGTTAGTCAGATTGAACGCATGTCTCCCTTATAAATCTGCTCTGTTGTTAATCAATAATAATTACTGCAATATTTCATATCTTATTTTAACATTCTTGTCGGTGTCATTGCTTGACTTCTTAGTAGGTTTTAAGCAGGTGTAATGATGACTAGGTCAATGTAGATGATCTGAGTCTTACATGTCTAAGAATAAGATTCTATGCCAATTTGAACGATTTCTTTGTCGCTAAAATTCATAAATACTGCAAATAATAAAACCAAAAGTAAAGTGTGTATAAAAGTTCATTGGTCACATAAACAAGTGCAGTAAGAATTCTTATTAGTGTTTTCGGCTTAAACTTCAGTTTCGACTTTAGAACTGAATTTATATTATGAGTAAACTCACTAAACTGAAAGTGTTTTTTGCTAAGTTAATTAGAGTTGCACAATAGATCATAAGAGATGCGATCAAAGTGTTAAATTAGATATAAATTAAAAAAATTGTTGCAACATGTTAAGGACGTTTATTATATATATTTGCCATACAATTTGCACCTAATTGACACATCTCTTAACACCTTTGATCGCACCTCTTTTGATCTATTGTGTTACTCAATTGACTTAGCCGAAAACACTCCATGTTTACTGTATAAATTGAGTAAGCCTAGACTTCAGTTAGCTGAAAACACTGAAAACCGTGCAGTAAAACTCCGCTATTAAAACCACCAAGGGGACTTGTGAAAAGTGGTCTTACTAGTTGGGTGGTCTTATTTATGAAACATGCAGTTTTTGTATCACACTCCTGAATTATTGTATTTTAAGGAGATTTCAGCTTGTTGGCTCACCTGGCTTTACCAGGGTGAGCTTTTCTATTGGATGATTGTCTGTCGTCCATCAACATTTTGATTCAAACGACATCTCCTCTGAAACCACTGGGCAAATGTTGATGAAACTATGCAGGATGTTCTTTGCATGACGCTCTTCCAAAATTGTTCAAAAAATTCCATTTCATGCAGATCTCTGGCATCCTCGTGCATCAGTGGTTTGCTAACCTTTCAGACAAAAATTATGTAGTGAATGTTCTGGATGTACGAGAATGATCTCTAGTTGCAGCAGCGCGTGTGGCATAAAAAAGGAAAAACTTTAAAAATCAGCTCTAAAACCACAAAGCCTAGAGCGTAGAAATTTAACATGGAGAATTTGCTAGTGGACCTCTACGAAGAGTGTTCAAATTATGACCCCTGGGTCAAAATTGACCCCGCCCAGGGGTGTCACTTAATTTTATATCTAGGCTTGTACTAAGGAAAAACTTTAAAAATCTTCTTCTCTGAAACCACAATGCAGAGCTGAGAAATTATGGAACCTTACAGTTAAATTATTCAGAATATGCTGTTGTGCATTGTCTAGTGAACCTCTCCCAAGATTGTTGAAATTATGGCCCCCATATCAAAATTGACAAGGCACAGAGGAGCGGGGGTCACTTGGTTTTACATAAGCCTATATAGGAAAAACTTTAAAAATCTTCTTATCTGAAACCACAGGGTTTAGAGCTGAGATATTTGGCATGTAGAATTGCCTGGTTGACCTCTACCAAGTTTGTTAAAAAAACAAAACAAAACTAAAACATAGGCGAAAACATTGGTGTTTCCAAAAAGTACATAATGTTGAAAAAAGTTAATAAAAGTGGGTTATCTCTTGGACCTTTGAAAATTGAAAACGTTGCATTAAAAAGATGTAACAACTAAGTTTATGCAAAATCTTTGAAATGCTGAGAAAGGCTTCCCCAAGGATGTTAAAAGGTTTCTTTACCTTTTATCGGTGTTTTGCAAGGAAGGGCATAACATTCTGAGGCCAAAAAAGGACAGACTGAGGGGAAAAAGTACAGGGTGAAGCACCTTGCTTAAAAACTTCATAAAAATCCTTAAATCATGGAACCTTACAGTTAAATTATTCAGAATATGCTGTTGTGCTAAATGTGCTTGGCTATAGGTGCATCACACAGACAATGGTAAATAAGTTGGTACAGATGTGTCCAGACACATTTTTACTTTTACACATTTTTTCATAAGACTTGGACTCCAAAAAAGCAAACACTTAACCTTCCTGGATATTGTTCCTTTAGTACTTTCACCGCTACTAGGTGTAACATTTTTCTCACTTCACAAGCAGTGAAAAAGTGTTTTGTATGCTTTACAGAATGTGAAACTGGACAACAAAATAGGAATATGGACACCAGTATAGACAAGTGTCCTGTTGAACTGAAGGAAAATCAAGAGGAAAATGATTTAATCCTTGAGGTCAGTAACATAGCAGTTGAGCAGTCTTCATCTACAAGTGAGAAAGACAAGTGCATAGATGGTTCATTTAGCTCACAGACAAACTTGAAAGGTGGTGCAGTAGATGGAACTAAAATCTTAAACAGAGGTTTGGCCAGTGTTAGTGAGACGAAAGCAGAGATTGAAGGGCTTCCAAAGTATTCCTGTGCTTTGTGTCGGCAGAAGTTTTCCAGAGCGTCTTCTTTGTCGATGCATATGGTGCGCAAACATCCGCCTTTGTACGTATTGCTTTTATTTTTACCTGATCTACGTGATCTGAATGTTTGTCTTAATGAAATATAGGTAAAGATTTAAATTATTTCATCCATGGTGAAAATTAAACCAGTAGATTGAATGTTACTAAACTTGCTCTGTAGCATTCTTGCATTGTCCCATTTCCAAAAACAGAAAATGGTTCTTGTCCATTGCACACAGGAACCGCTGTTTCTAAAATAAAAAAAAATGTTTATATACTGCATTACAATCATTTAGAATACTACATAACTCTACACATTATTATAGAGTACCACAGTAGTGCTCACTAATCAGAAGTAAGCATGGGTATCAATCACTTCCAGTGATAGCTCTAATTCATTATTCTATACTAACTGGTACATTGACTGTATTCCAACAGCAGAGTTTAAAAGTTTAGCTGTGGATATAACTGTTTGTGTACTGTTGATGTATTCCAGAATTAACAAAACAAAAAAGTTAAAGCGTCCTGCAACAGTCCAACTGGCATCCAATCAGAAAGACCCTAAAAGAAAACGAAAACCAACTCAAGATAGCTTTATAGAAGTTGAAAAGACAAATGAAAAACAGTTACAGGTTGTGCTGGGAAACAAGTTGCATTTGTTAAAGAAAGAATTCAGTGATGAAACAGAGACAAAGAAATCATTTCCTGCCTCACCTCAAGAAGAAGCTGTCCTACAAAATATTAAGGATTCAGTAAGTTGTCCCAAACTTTCTGAATGAATATTTTGAAGCGTGAATGTAAAATTTTAAAAGTTCATTCAGTAGTTTTAGCCTTTTGTTTACCAGGAGACACATCAAAGGTCACAAGTCTTTGAGGCCTACATTTTATGCAGTGACATTAGTACTAGGGTTAGCAGACATAATGCTTGTAAAAAAGAAGTTGTTAAGTCCAAACTCACCAATTTATGAAAAATAAGTAGGTTCATCTACAGCTAACTGCTACAAATGTATTTGCTGTGCCTGTAACCAGACTGCAGTAACGTTGCATTTTGCACATTTCTGTCAACATTTTCTTTAAAGGCACTGCATTATTACTATTATTATTATTATTATTATTATTATTATTATTATTATTATTATTATTATTATTATTATATACATTATTATTATTAATTTTATTATTATTATTTTGGAAGAGTGTGATAAAGTGATGTTTAGTTTGTATTCATATATAACTGCACTGTTAACAAACATCTTTGGAAATTTTCAATTCATTTGAATTGTGTATGGCTTTAACTGATTGCAGGGACTCAAATGAAAAGTAGTGTTGGCTTTGAAACTTTTCTAATTTAATGGCCTTAAATTTGCTGAGAGAACAAACTCAGAAGGGGTTATTTATATATATAAAAAAATGAGGTGATCTTACATTTTAATTTATATTCTTCAATATTTCTGAAATTTAAATGAAATGCACTCTGCATGTACAGTCAATTTTGTCTATAATAACTGGATATAATAAGGAACAAATTTCTTGGCCTGATTTATTTTAGTTACATAACTTATATGAAAATGTCATATTAATGTAACATATTCTAGAGTTTACTCTCATACATTTACTGAGAAAGAAAGCATTTTCAAGGGGAAAAAAATGACAGAGAGATTAACTTAACTGTATGAAGCTACTAATATATTGTACTTGAGAGTACTTTGATCAAGCTCGCTACAAAAACAAAATTTTTTACAGTGCAAGAAGTTGCAGGATATGGGTATAAATTCCGTTGTTATAACAGCTGATCAAGGACACAGCCAGTGGTTTGGTTCAGGTTATGGATTAGAATTTGCACAAGATCATGTTGAAGTTATCAGCAGCTTCTTCAACTATTGTAAAGGTAAGGCTTCATTTAACAGACTTGTTTGATGAACTCGCCACACTTTCTTGCTTTAGTGACTAGTGTCTGACTTAGTATTGTGTGTCTTGTGGTTGTTTTGTCAATACTGACAATAGGTGCACTCATTCCTTTTAAGAATTTTAAAAGTAACTGTGTTTGAAGTAAGTTATGCCCACTGACAATAGCATGCAGGTAATGGCTAATGCTTCAGTTTATACATCTCCAAAAGTGTTTGATCTTAGCTCAGAAAACAACAGAAAATGTCAGGTTGTACATTTAGGGCTAGTTTTATCCAGAAAGAGCAGACTTACAGGCATTTGTTTATTCAAAATTGGTTTTCAGTCTGTATTATGTGTATCTCTTAAACATTTTTAAGTTCAGATCTATGGATTATCAAGTTTGATATTATTAATTTTAAACAGATAAGAATGACGCCTTTCAAAAAGCAGAAGAGATGAAAAAGAGGAAAGAAAAGATGAATACCTCAAAGGATTTGAAATTTATAATGGAGTGTGACACTGATGATGTTAATTTGAAGGTAAAGGAAGACAAAGGTGAAGATCCTGAAGTTAAAATGGTTTGTGAAGATGATGAGGAAGATGATGATGTTGCTGCAGATAACGATGAAGCAGATTTTTATGATGATGGCAATGATAAACAGCATGAAGCTAAAGGGATTCAAGAACCTTACAGTCAGTATTTAGAGAGCAGAGAAAAGTTGTTTGAAGAGTTGACTGCAGGTTTAATGGATGTTGAAGATACACGAGATGTGTCTTCTCTGTTAAGGAAAACTGTTCAAGAAGGCACTACCCGTCCTGTTGATTTTACTGTAGAAGAGTTGAACAGAGGCAAGTATAAGTGTTCTTCTTGTGGGTACAATTTCCTGTGGAAATGTCATTTGGAGCTTCACCAGATCAAAAACCCTTACTGTAGCCGTGTCATTAGCTTTAAAGCTTCAAAAAAAGATGTATTGAAGGAGAGTATTACCTTTGAAAATCCAGAAACAGGCGTTCAAATTACATCAACATTTCAGGATTTGCTTGATTCACAGACTGTCCATCCTATAACATGTGCAATATGTAGGAAGAGCCAGTTTAGAGATCGTGGTATGCTAGCCAGACATATTGTCACACATAATCAAGCAAAGATTTACGAGTGTAACATCTGCTGTGTAGGTTACAGTATTTTTGGGCATTTATCAACACATTTGAGGAATCACTTCAGGAAGTCTTACGAATGTCAGAGATGTCAGTGGAGTTTTTCAGATGCTTTGAAACTTCAGCGTCATACTGAAAGTGGTTGTCAAACTGTGTCCCTGATAAATAACAAAGAGAAAGATACTTCATTTGAGACAACAGTGTACAAATGTGATGTGTGTTCTAAGGAGGTGATTGGTGTAGCAGGGTTACGAGACCATCTAACAAGTGTACATGACAAGACGTTTGGAAAATTTGACTGTGTTCTGTGTGACAAGAAGTTTCCTGATACCAGAAATTATAACCGGCATTTGATGACCCACAATAAGAAATTCCCATGTCCAGTAAGTCTTTCTCATTTCAAATATTTACCAATTAGATATTCAGTAGTAAATGCAGTGACTACTAAGGTTATACTGATGGACTGGTATCAATCAATATAAACTGTACAACAACAGGGCCCAGTGCAGTACTCTTTAGCTCATATGGCTCTCAAAATTTACCCGGCTTGGGTGGTCACTGAGTTTTGCATAGGCTTTATATAGGAAAAACTTTGCTTACATTCCTATTTTGTACGATCTGTCTATTTATTCCCCCACCAAACAGTGTTTGATGGGGGCTATATAGTATTCACATTTTTTTGTAGTATCATGTATATACTGTTGCATAGAGTCTCATATTTACTTTTGCTTTGTGTCATGGTAAAGCAAGGTATTACTGTTCACTATTTCTGACTACAATGTGGTCAACATTGATTGTACATGGAAATAGATGGTCTCTCATTACACCTATTTCAGATATCTACTAAAAGAGCAGGGTCATGTGATGAGATAGTTTGAATGGATTAAGTAGTTTATGCTACATGGATCAAAGTTTGTGTTGGGTTTTACATTTCTTACCATACCTGGGCACAATGTTGTTTGTGTTTTTCAGTTTTGCCCAAAGAAATTTGGTACAAGGTCAGATTTGTTTTACCAACACATGAAGACCCACAAAGAGACCTGTGAATATCCATATGTTTGTGACATTTGTGGTGAAAAGTTCAAAAAGAAACGTTACCTTGATCCACACTTGAGAATTCATACCGGAGAAAGACCATATGTGTGTGAAGAAGAGGTACATAAATTTATACATGTAACAGCTATATCACGGTCAGGCTTTAGATTTATCCTTCCGACACTATATTTCTGAAGTGAATAATGTAAAGGTTGCCTACTGAAAATTGACTACCTAGTGCTGATTATGATAACACTATGAGGATGGGAAGGCTAATCATGATCTGCACTTGTCATAGAAGTAGAATCACTTTCTGAAAGGAGAGTTAGTGTTTGTTACATTCACAGTAGATGAATTGAACTGATATACACTATTCACCTTAACTGCTGCATGAAATTGAAACCGGTGCTCATGCTTGAGTATGAGATTTCAGTATGGGTTAGAACTTGCTACAAGTCTAATAGTTGACCTCTATAGGGTTTGCTCAGTGCATTAAATAAAGTTTTTTTATAACCAGTTAAATTGCTTAAGGCACACTTGAGTAACTGCCCTTGTAATCACAATCTCTGCCAAACGTATGCACCATGTTTATGGATACGTATTTTGCATGATCTCAATGCCCCTGTCAATTGGATTTATTAATTGCTCCCATTATGGTATTCTGGTTGCTATGGCAATAAATAGAAACATGGCTCACCTGACTACCATTTGCTATAATAAAAGGGGTCATGATTCTGACATGATTCGTAGAAGTCCACTACACAATGCTAAGTAACATTTCATATATCTATTATCTGCATGTCGGCCTTGCGCTTTTAGCATGAAGCTCTATCAAAGGTGTTCAAAGAGTTTCATTCTATGCAGAACTCTGGTTGCTATGGCAACAAATAGGAAAAACTTTAAAAATCTTCTTCTCTGAAACCACAAGGCCTAGAGCTTAGATATTTAGCAAGTAGCAATGTCTAGTGGACCTTTACCAAGATATTTAAATTATGAGCCCCAGGTCAAAATTGTCCGTGCCCAGGGGTCACTTGATTTTACATAGGCTAAATTTTGAGACAAACTAGTGTAAGAGAATGGTGTATGAACTTACACATGCAGGCAAACTGTCATTAATTCCGATGTGGATAGAGCACTGTATCAGTTTCAGATCAATGTTGATGTTTCAAATATTACATTTTCGTTTGGTGTTTTTAGCTTTTCTAATGGATGATTGTCCGTTGTCCGTCAACATTTTGATTCAAACAACATCTCCTCTGAAACCACTGGGCCAATATTGATGAAACTATGCAGGGATGTTCCTTGCATGAAGCTCTACCAAAATTGTTCAAAGAATTCAAGTCCATGCAGAACTTTGGTTCCTATGACAAAAAGTAGGAAAAACTTTAAAAATCTTCTCTGAAACCACAAGGCCTAGAGCTTAGATATTTAGCACGTAGCATTGTCTAGTGGACCTCTACCAAGATTGTTCAAATTATGACACCCCTGTCAAAAGTGACCACCGCCCAGTCACTTAATTTTACATAGGCTTATATAGCAAAAACTTTAAAAATCTTCTTCTCTGAAACCACAAGGCCTAGAGCTTAGATATTTGGCATGTAGCATTGTCTAGTGGACCTCTAGCATGTGGCATAACTAGTGGACCTCTACCAAGATTGTTTATATCATAACGCCAGGCTCAAAATTGACCCTGCCCAGGGGTCACTTGTTTTTATATAGGCTTATGTTGGAAAAATCAGAAACCACAAGGCCTAGAGCTTAGATATTTAGCATGTGGGATAACCTAGTGGACCTCTATTAAGATTGTTCAAATTATGATCCCTGATTCAATATTGACCCAGCCCGGGTGTTTTGATTTTACATAGGTTTATATAAGAAACAATTATAAAATCTTTATTTCTAAAACCACAAGGCCTAGAGCTTTGATATTTGGCATGTATCAATGCCTAGTTGACATCTTCCAAGAATGTTCAAAATCATGTCCCCCTGGTCAAAATTGACACTTTCTGGTATTGATGGCCTTGTGTTACAGCCAATGGTAGCCAGGTGAACGATATAGGGCCATCTTGGCCCTCTTGTTTACATGTAAATGATAATATCTAAAAGGAATCAAAACTGTTTAACAATAAATTATAGTAAAAATATCAATTGTTACCGTACATTAAAGATTGACCACCAAAAACGCACTTGCAAAAGTTGATTGAAATATGCTAAAACAAAGCTCATCTCCCATGCTATTGTGTTCTATGGCAATCTTTTAAACTATAGGTTTAACTGTTAAACCCATAGTTTAACAACTCTTAAACCCCTAGTTTCAAGTGCCGTTTGCACATTAATTTCTTAAACCGTGGTTTAAAGTCTTAAACCGTAGTTTTAAGTCTGTTAAGCTCATAGTTTAAGAGAAGACCAATCAAATTAGCTGAAACCACGGTTTAAAGTGTCACGTGACTCGTTAAAACGACAATTACATACATATTGACTTTAAACTGTGGTTTAAGACTTTAATCTATGGTTTTACGCACCAAATGCACGTTTAATCTGTTAAACCTTAGGTTTAACTCTTAAACATATAGTTTCAGGTGCCGTTTGCACATTAATTCCTTAAACCGTGGTTTAAAGTCTGTTAAACCCATAGTTTAAGAGACAACCAATGAAATGAGCTGAAACCCCGGTTTAAAGTGTCACGTGTCCTGTTAAACCCATAGTTTAAGAGACAACCAACCAAATTGATTATGTATTGAATGAATAAATGAATTTAAAAAAACAACAACAAGTTTACACTACGCGCTATTTTTTTTCATAACCAAAATTACTTTTTATAGCGAGATACACAAAAATAACGCAGTCAGATCATCTACATTACATCCAGAGATAATAGATATTGTCTAAATAATTGTTTATAATGTATAAACTAAATCAAATTTAAAATGCGAAAATAAAAATTAACCAAATACAGATACTCAACACGTATATAATTCGTTATTATATTAGTGCTTCAAGTAGCGTGTCACATGACACTTTAAACCGGGGTTTCAGCTCATTTGATTGGTTGTCTCTAAAACTATGGATTTAACAGACTTTAAACTAAGGTTTAAGACTTTAAACCACAGTTTAAGAAAATAATGTGCAAACGGCACCTGGAACTATGGGATTAAGAGTTTTCAAACTATAGGTTTAAGAGTTAACCGAATTAATGTGCATTTGGCACATAAAACCCTAGATTGATGTCTTAAACCGCAGTTTAAAGTATTATAGGTAAAACATCGTTTTAACAAGTCACATGACACTTTAAACCGTGGTTTCAGCTAATTTGATTGGTCGTCTCTTAAACTATGGGTTTAACAGACTTTAAACTATGGTTTAAGACTTTAAACCACGGTTTAAGAATTAATGTGCAAACGGCACCTGAAACTAGGGGTTTAAGAGTTGTTAAACTATGGGTTTAACAGTTAAACCTATGGTTTAAAGAATTAATGTGCATTTCGCTTGCCATAGTGTTCTCCATTATAATTCATTTCGGGTTAAATAGCTCTTAATGTTAGTCAAGTGACACAACATTAACATTGACACTTAAAATTCGAGGGTTGATAATGAAGGTATTGTATATACTTAGTGCACTTGCTTGCATGGATTTCAGATATGCTCTTATAAGCATAGGAAAGGAATGAGCATTTTCTTATACATGTTATAGCTACAAATGAATTGGAAGCTGTGAATGAGAAATCGTCTTTCGATATATTTTCATTATTCAATTAATTTTTAGCTCAACTTTTCGAAGAAAAAGGGAGCTATCCTACTCGCCCCAGCATCGGCGTTGGTGTCACACCTTGGTTAAGTTTTTCGTACCACCCCACTTTATTTCAAAAGTATTAGAGGTATGGCTTTGAAACTTACCATACTTGTTTACCATCATAACCTCCATCTACAGAAAAGACTACATAACTCTGTCAAGGTTTTTGACAGAATTATGGCCCTTTTTTGACTTAGAAAGTGTATTGAGCTTGGTTAAGTTTTTCGTACCACCCCACTTTATTTGAAAACCATTGGTGGTATTCCTTTGAAACTAACCATACTTCTTAACCATCATGACCTACATCAACAGACAAGAGTACATAACTCTGTCAAGGTTTTTGACAGAATTATGCCCCTTTTTTACTTAGAAAATACATTGAATATGGGTAAAATCCACTTATTGCCTTAACCCTTTGAGATATTGCTTTGAAACTTTGAATGCTGGTTTGCATCATTACCCCCATCTGTAGACAAGAGAAGGTAACTATGTCAGGGATTTGTTTTAAAAATTAAGGCCCTTTATCAACTGAGAATCTTGGTTAAGTTTTTCGTACCAGTCCACTTTTTGACTAAACTGTTTGAGATATTAATTTGAAAGTTGGAATACTTATAAACCATCATGATCCCAAAACATGGGCAGGAGAAGGTAATTCTGTCAATGATTTTATTTGAATTATGGCCCTTTTTGACTTAGAAACTCAGTTAAAATTTTCATTCTTGTCCTCTTGATGACTTAACCATTTGAGATATTACTTTGAAAGTTGGAGTACTTATGTATTATCATGAGACCTGTCTGTAAGCAAGAAAAGATAACTCTGTGAAAATGTTTCTTGATTTGTACTTTGAAATTCCTAGTTAAAGTCTTGTGTTCCCTTAACTGTCAAAGTTTTGTTTTATAGACAAGCACTAAAAAGTCAAGCGCGCTGTCCTACTGACAGCTCTTGTCTAATAAACTTTTAAAGTGCAGTACTTTTGATCATGCTGTGATGTTATATAAACTGAAGCAAACTTGAGAAAATGTTTCTGGACCAAAAGCTATTTGCTGTGAGAAGTTTATCAACGCCTTTAAAATCCAAGAAAATGTGTTTAAGGTTTTGGCTAACAAGTTAAAACATGATGTCATTATTCCAGACATGCCCTGGACATAAGAAGAAAAACAGAAGGTATTGTGCTGAAGCTTTACTGGATGCTTACAGAGCGGTTAAAGATAAGGGTTTGTCAGTAAAAAGGGCAGCTAGAGAGTTTAAGGTCCCACAGCAAACCTTACGAGACAGAGTAATAGGTCGTGTTGATCCTCTGGGATTTATGAGGGAAAACTTTTTCACCCCTGAGGAAGAGTTGAGCCTTGTAGAACAGGCTGAAACCTTGGTCAAACTGGGGTATGGGTTTAGTAATATCCAACTGAAACAAGCTGGCGGTGAGCTAGCTTTTGAACTTGGGAAGAGGGACAGCAATAAAGCTCTCAGTAATAGGTGGCTTTATGGATTTTTCAAGAGATGGGATGACAGATTAAAACCCATTAGAATGTCAAAGCCTGACAGCAACTCTGAAGAAACTATGACTCTAGAATCTGTGAGAAAATACTTTGACAACCTACAGACTATTTTTGATGTGTATGACTTGCACAACAAGCCACACAATGTTTATAACCTAGAAGAGACTGGGCTACAACTAGACCATACACTCACAGAACATAATGCATCCTTAAACAGCAGTGCAAAGGCAATTTCTTCCCCGAGATCAACTGTTGCTACATTGATTGCATGTGCCAATGCAGCTGGAGATTCTTTGCCACCATTTCTCATTTTCCAGGGAAAGACATTTAATCCTGAAATTACGCAAGGGGCTACAACAGGTACTGGACATGAAATGTCCAACAGTGGATGGCCCAATTCCAAAACTTACAAGAAATACCTGGAAGATCATTTCATTCCCAATGCTGAAAAACAGCTAAATAGTGACAGCCCTGCTCTTATAATATATGATGGACATACCACACATGTCAATGCAACTATCACTAGATGGGCAAGAGAAAATGACATTATATTTGTTGCTCTGCCAGCTCATACCTCCTGTCTCCTGCAACCTCTGTGTTTAGGTACATTTGGTGCTTTCAAGTCATTATATGACACAGAATTTGCAGTTTACATGAATAGACAGAAGTATAGAGACATCACCCAGTTTGATGTTTGTAATTTGGCGTGTAAGGCATACAGGAAGACCATGACACCTGTGAATATCATGTCGGGATTTAAGACAACAGGTGTATTTCCACTTGACCCTGAAGTACAGGAACAGAAGCTTGTGCTAGAGGATACACCACTTGAACTTCAAACTGTGCAAGGAGATGAAGCTGATGTGATGGTTGAATTGCAATATGAAGAACAAACTTCTGAGGAAGAGGAAAATGACTGTTGCAAATAAATAAAAAAAAGTCAGTTAAAACAGATCCTGGACGTGATAGACAAACAAGGTTAAAGATGAATTCTATGTAGACCTAATTAGTAATGAGAAGTCATAATCAGCAAGCAAGAAAGAGTAGCCTACAAATAGCATTCTTGTGTTTGTTTCACTTATGGTGGAGAAGCATAAAATAGCTAAACAAAAATGACATTATAGACATTTCCAAAATCATCAGTTGCCAGTTGTCCCATTCCACAAACAAGTAGACTGTTGTAAAACCTGCTTCCTAATAGGTGGTCTTTACAGATGAAAATGGACTTAATAATGTGAATGCAAAAAGACCCTTGAAAAGCTAGAGGATTAACTGTTGTAGAAAATGGTATGATGTGCTTTATAAGACTGCTGTGCTCACTTTGTACACTTTGCTTTAAGGACAGAAAGGCAGGGAAGTTCTCTCCTATATCCCACAAAACTTTTGTAGACACTGCATGATTTGTACAATTTAAACATGTTTTTAAGGTTTATTGTTAAACAGTTTTGATTCTTTTGTGTGTTTGTTTGATTGCCTTTAAAAACTTGTTTTGTTGCCTTTAAAAAAACTTTACAGAAAGAAAATATTTGAAATAATACAGGATAGACCTGCTAGTGAAGTGATAAGAAAATGAGTACAATGTACTATTACTTAAGAGAAATACATACTGTTTAGGAGCCATTCATTCCAAAGTCATGATTGCATCAGAGAAAGCAGTCGGTCTGAGTCAGATACAAAGTGTGTCACCAGGTGAGATAATTAAAAGTTAGAGTTGTTTACAATGTTTTTAGTTATTTCATTCTTAAAGATGATGCCTTAGTTGTGTAGAAAACAAACTTATTATAACTTAGAATTATTGTCAAAACAAAGTTTATGTTTTAGTTTTTGGAGTCAGTAGGTCAAAGGTCAAGGTTTCAGTGACACAAACTTTGAGAAACTTTTCCGCTCAGTATCTCAATATCTTTATCACTAACAGTCTTCAAAAATGATGTGATGATAGGTGTTACTTAGTAGCTGATCCTTACTGTTTTTGGAGTTAAAGGTCAAGGTCACAGTTACCTGAACTTTGGAAATGTTTTCTGCTCAATATCTTCAGATCCATATCATCAACAGTCTCCAAACTTTGTAGGATGATTGGTCTTACTGAGTAGACGATCAGCATTTTTTTTTTATCAGTAGGGTAAATGGTCAAGGTCACAGTGACCTCAGATAGCATTGTCTTGATAACATTCTACAGTTTTTATTTGACTTTCATGAAACTTGCTTAGAAGCTTGCATTGAACCTGTAGATGATGACTATTGTTTTTGGGGTCAGTGCGTCAAGGTCACAGTGACCCGAACTTTAAAAATCATTAAGATCATGAAATAATGTCATCCTACCTTGTGAAGGATTTTCATGAAATTAAGGTCTAATCAAGTTATTTAGATAATATGTATATCTTGAATTCTTTTTGTGCTCGTTTAAGGTCAAGGTCACAGTTAGGGGTCAAAGGTCATAACAATATAATCTATAGGATTCAAGTAGGGTAAATATTTTCTTATACCAAGGTTATGTTCAGAATGAATGGTTCAGCCATCTTTGTTCAAATATCAAGGTCACACATCTGGATCAATTGTCATGTGATTTTATTTTATGTCTGCTCTTTTGACTCCTGAACGGTATATTATATTTCAAATTAAAATGTCACTTATGTTCACCATATATTATGGGGGTTCACATAAACATGATAATGTAACAGAATAAGCTATCAATTGATTTCGTGAAATAAAACTGGCAGGATGTTCCTTGCATCAAGCCCTATCATAATTATTTAAATAATGCCATTCCATGCAGAACTGGTTGCCATGGCAACAGAAAGGAAAAACTTTAAAAATCTTCTCAAAAACAAGAAGGCCCAGAGCTTAGATATTTTGCATGTGTCATTGTATAGTGGACATCTACAAAGATTGTTCAAATAATGACCCTGCCTGGGGGTCACTTGTTTTTACATAGGCTTATATAGTAAAAGCTTTAAAAATCTTCTTCTCTGAAACCGAAAGGCCTAGAGCTTAGATATTTAGCATGTGGCATTGCCTAGTAGACCTCTACCAAGATTGTTCAAATTATGATTCCCAGGTAAAAATTGACTCTGCCCGGGGGTTGAGGGGAGGTCACTTTATTTAGCATTAGCTTATATAGGGAAAAAATCTACTTGTCTAGAACCACTTGGCCCAGAGCTTTGATATTTGGGTTATAGCATTATGTAGCAGACTTCTATGAGGAGTTTTTAAATCAGAATTGCCATTTCAAAATTGACCTTTCTGCTAAAAATTACCTACCTTGTATTATAGCCAAGTGATATAGGGCTGTCTTGTTTTAAGACTTTAAATTTTATGAAAATCATGTGAGCACTGTAGAGAAATGTAATGAGGCATACTAAATTTTTACCAGATTCAAAATTGTCTACCCTTATTTTGCAGCAATGTTTCTGTTCAATTATTTTAGAGGTGTGTAAGCCCGCTTTGTGTGTGACATGAAACTCTTAACACTCTTTTAGCTATTAAAGAAAGATGCTGTCTTTGAGAGTAAATTCTTGAAAGGAAATGACATGAGTCAAGATCCATTTTAAGCTTTCTTAACATAATACATGTTTTGTTTTCTTTTTGAAGGGTTGTGGCAAAGGGTTTAGAAGCAAAGATGGTTTGGATCAACATAAATGGACCCATAAAAACCAGCATTTTCTTTGTGATTTCTGTGGCAGGAAATTCAAGAAACCAAGCTTTCTGAGAAATCATAGACGCACACACACTGTTGATTGGCTTTACCCATGTATATATTGCCCAGAAAAGTTTAAGAAATTGAGGCCGTTTAAGCACCACTTGGCAAAGAAACACCCAACTTGTGTTGAGGACATTAAGGAAAAGTTCAAAATAGTACTGCATGAATGTCAACTTTGTCCAAAGGTGTTCTATGATAAAGAAGACTTCACAACACATATGTACTGGCATAGTGGAGCTAAACCTTTTCCATGCAGCCACTGTGGAAAAGCATTTAATGACAAAAGTAACTTGCTACAGCATGAAGTAACACATTCTGGTGGTAAGCCATTAAAATGTAACTGGTGTTCTCGCAGGTTTAATGAGGAGAAATTTCGGCAGTCCCATGTAGAGAGAAGACATGCAGATCAACTACAGCAGTCTGAAAAAGAGAGTGAACAGGCAAGTAAACAAATAAAATCGGAAACGATCCTTGAAACGAAAGATGATACAGATGAAGAGGATTATGATGAGTTACGAGAAAATACTTTACAGATTATTGATGAGACAATCAGAGGAAATGTAGCTTTTTAGTTGATAGATGTTTACTGTGTATTTCAGACGTTAAGGATTCTGGTTTGACGTAGTGCTCAAGGTGAGCTATTGTTATGGTCTGGTGTCCGTCGTCAGTCCACTCTTAACTTTGGGTATGCAATAGAGGCTGCATATCACATTGGATCTTCAAGAAACTTCATCATAATATTGGCCTTGATAAATTAAAGGTTGAGTTCAAACATTGGTCATCTGGGGTTAAAAATAGAACACTAGGTCTAATCATAGAAAATCTTTGTGGTTGCAATAGTTTCATTTTTCATTGGATTTTCATGAAACTTGGTCAGAGAGATTATCTTGATGAAATGTAGGTCGACAGAGTATGGGTCATATGTGGTCAAAAACTATGTCACCTGGTTAATTTATAGTTAAATTGTGTGTATGCAATGTAGTCTGCATTTTTCATTGGAACTTCATTCCAATTGGTCAGAATGGCTGCCTTGATAAAATCTAGGTGGAGTTTGAATATGGATCTGTCATCTCGCAATAAAAACTATGTCACCAGGTCAAATCATAGAAAAACCTAGTGTGCATGCAATAAAGGTTGCATTTTTTATTTAAGCTTTATGATACTTGGTCAGAGTGATTATCATGATGAAATCTAGTCAGAGTTTGAATCTGGGTCATCTGAGGTCAAAAACTAGGTCACTCAGTCAAATATCTAGTTTGAGTTTGAATATGGTTATTTTGGATTAAAAACTTGGTCTTCTAGCTGACCTCCATTCATCATATAAATTGATCAGAATGTTTGTCTCAATACTTTTTAGCAAACTATAACTTTGGGTCACCTGGGGTTAAAAACTAGGTCACATGGTCAATTCAAATCATAGTGTAAATTGGGCTGACTGTTTGTCTTGTCAAGGTCAGACAGAATGTTTGCGATACTAAACAAAATTTCTAACGCACCACCTGCCTTTTTATGCCCCCGAAGGGTGGCATATTAAAATCGCACTGTCTATCTGTCCGTCCGTGCGTCCCCACTTACAAATTTGTGTCCCGACTGTAACTCTTTCGTGCATTGAAGGATTTTAAAATAACTTGGCACACATGTCTAGCACATCAAGACGACGTGTCCCGTGCTAGACCCACATCCCTTCCTCAAAGGTCAAGGTCACACTTGGAGTATGAAGGTTATGGAATCCTCTATATATGCACACATTCGTGTCCGGACTGTAACTTTGTCATGCATTGAAGGATTTTAAAATAACATGGCACATATGTCTAGCACATCAAGACGTGTCGCGTGCAAGACCCACGTCCCTACCTCAAAGGTCAAGGTCACACTTAGAGTTTGAAGGTAACGGATTCCCTCTATATATACATATATGCACACATTCGTGTCTGGACTGTAACTTCGTCATGCATTGAAGGATTTTAAAATAATTTTGCACAAATGTCTAGCTCATCAAGATGACGTGTCGCGTGCAAGACCCACGTCCCTAGCTCAAAGGTCAAGGTCACACTTAGAGTTTGAAGGTAATGGATTCCTCTATATATGCATATATGCACACATTCGTGTCCGGACTGTAACTTTGTCATGAATTGAAGGATTTTAAAATAATTTGGCACACATGGCTAACACATCAAGATGACGTGTCGCGTGCAAGACCCACATCCCTACCACAAAGGTCAAGGTCACACTTAAGAGTTTATAGGTAATGGAATCCTGTATATATGCATACATTTGTGTCCGGACTATAACTTTATTATGCTTTAAAGGATTTTAAAATAACTTGGCACAAATGTCTAGCACATCAAGCGGATGTGTCGTGTGCAAGACCCAAGTCCCTACCTCAAAGGTCAAGGTCACACTTAGTGTTTAAAGTAATGGAATACTGTATGTATGGTTACTCTGTCATGCATGGAAGGATTTTAAAAGGACACAGACTGTGAGGCACCTCTTTCGGGGGCATTCGTCACTTGTGAGGGACAGCTCTTGTTCTTTCTTTATTATTTATCAACCTTTTGATCATCTGGTAGCTTTTTTTTTAGCTATTGGTGTACAAAAGCTATCATGTCTTGCATAAATTTCAAAATGATCAAGTAGTACAAATTGCATGGCAGAAAATTTTGATTTAACATTTAAACACCTGTAGACTTATTGCCTTGATACTCTTTGGGAAACCCACTCTTTTGAATTCTTTCCATATGAAATTTGTATCAACCAATGGTTTTGAAATTCATATAACGGAAGTATCTACCCAATGTCTTTATCAATGCAAGACACGACACACCAGTATGTACTATTTATTTGTTTAGATAATATTGAAGCATGTTTGAATAGCTCTGTTCTTCATTGTAGTTGGATATAGCAGTGTTCTCACTGTGGTATACATGATTTGATTGCAGCATGTCTCGCCACATCATTGTTAAATTCAAGTAAAATTTAGTAAAAATATGATTTCATTATTAACTGTACAAATTTGTTGCTGTATTTTAATTTTCATGTACTTTATTGGAAATAAAATTTAATGAGGTTACTCATATTCATTGGGACCTCAGCATTGGTTCTTGAAAGGAAATGAGACCTGCTCTCTTGATGGACCATACACCACCAGAAAATAAGTTATTTTGAAATTAAACCATTTGCCTGAGACAAGTATAATTTAAAAATGTCCTCATCAACAATATATGGACAAGGCAATGTAAAAGACAGTTATACCGCATGCCGCAAACAGGAACACTGAAAGAATTAATGTTACCGAGTGTACCTACAAGCAAATGAAGTCTTCCATATGCAGTTAAAAAGTGTGGTGTGTTCTACCCATCAATTGTATTTGATTTCCAGTGCCAAGATCATGGGTTCTGTACATCATCTTGATGAGGGAACATTTGGCAAGGGTTTCATTTAAATCCGTCAAGTGGTTTAGGAAATATTAAGCAGGCACAAATTCAAGACTCGAACCTTTGATCTTAAGTGGTGTCCACCTTGAGCATATATGACCAAATCGTGGGTTCTACAGACTGTCTATGAGTTAATGGTTTGGAGTTTGATCAAATTCCTTCAGAGTTTAGGAGATACTGAGTGAAAAGGCTTTCTTTGACCTTAAATTGTGACCTTAAACCTGTGTTGGCATGGCCTGTTTTCTGCGCATTAAATAGATGGGGTAAACATTTGACCACAGTATCATCAAAATCCTTTAAAGGGGGGCTGTGGTTAAGGTGTCTGCCGCTCATCCCGGAGGTTGCGGGTTCGAGCCCCACTGGGGTCACAACCGTACCTCCTCATGACACCAGAACTGGATTTTCCAGGAAGTGGACTCGGGAGTGACTTGATAAGCTACAAGCTTACTTCACAATTAAGCTAAAATAAATTAGTGTAAATATATAAGGAGATGTGGAGCAGACAGGAAATTCAAGACTCAGACCTTTGACATAAAGTCTTGACCTTGACTCAGCATGACCAGATCATGGGTTCTGCTCATCCACTTGAAATGGTGAATATTGACCCGAGATTCATCAAAATCTTTCACAGGGTTAAGAAAATATGAAGTGGACTCGAATTTCAAGACTCGAATGTTTAAATGTTTGACCTCAAGTTGTAACCTTAAGTTGAATTTCAGTAGTGTACTGCAAGAAATGGTAGGGTTCACAGATATTCCTTAACCTCGAGGTAAAGAGCAGACAGGAAATGTTACAGAAGGATGAACGGTCCAGAGAGACCCTTCTTATATCCCCTCCTGCTACGCTAGAAAGCAAGGAACTGGTTCTGTTCTGTAGCAGCCTTGTATTACATCTCCCCAGCTAGTAGGAATATAGACCTGTTGATGTGTGCTTTCTGCATCTCAACAATAGTTGAACATGTGATCGCACTGTCCACAGACTTGATCACAGATCGAGGATAATGAGTTTTGGAATATCACTTAAAGGGAAACGCAAGTCAAAATATAACTAAGTCTGAAAATAAAAAACTTGTATACATAAACACACTGTTTAAAGAAATTTTGAAATCGAATAAAAATAAGAGCTATGAGAAATGTAAAATTTAGTAAATATGCAAATTAGACATGCCCCTTTCTCAAAAATGAATTTTGATCCCCATGTTCCAGGATTGTTTTTCACCTGAAATTGGTAACATTAAGTGTCATGTAGGTTACCATATTTTAATATATTTTTGAAGCTGATGTTTTAAATTCAGCAGTTACACCTATATGACAGCACTATGACATCCCAAATTGAAAATAGCCATGTGCACTTCAGCGTTTCTCCATTTTAGAAAATTTCAGTATTCAGTATCTTCACATTTAATACTCCGATTTTAGAAAATTTTTCAACAGTGTGTTTCTCTTGACAGGTTCTTCAATTTAAAGTCAAACTATTTTCTGTCTTGCCTTGCTCTTTAAACATCAGTTATGTCTAAATCAATAGAGCCATGAAAATACTTGGTAGTACATAGACTCAAGTTCCAGTGACAACTGTCATCTCCAAGAGATCTGTATTTCAGTCCTTGCTCTTCCTACATAAATGACCTAACTTTGTAACCTACAATGTATTTATTTTCAAGAGGCAGGTCACAATTATATCGTGCAGTAAATTCTCACTACGATTGTCAAATGATACTCTCGAATGGAAAATTGTAGGACAGAACTGTATCCTGGTAAATGTCTGGTGATCCTCATTACAAGTGATAGGAAGCTCACTGGGTCATATTGGTGTTAAAAGCAACATGTCAAACACTTCAGTCTTGTAGGTACATACAAGCAAGAGATCAAATACCTTGCAAGACATTGGTGCTGTTCTCAAAGGAAATTATTTTCACAAGTATACCAAACAAGACGGCCATGATGGCCTGGCCCTATAAAGCTTACCCAAGTACACAAGAAAGAGTCAAATGGTAATGATCAAGGTCGGCCAACTGCAACTTTATATCTGCATGCACATTTCATTACTTTCGCTTCAGAAACAAAAATGTCAAGATCAATATACCTTGTGACCTTCTTTTTGACCCCACATAACCCAGTTTCAAAATTGGCTTTGGTATCATTAATATAAATATTCTGACCAATTTTCAAAATGATTGAGGTCAAATGTAGCCTGTTAGGAGTAATCAGAAGGTGAGGATGACAGACATTGGGCGATGGCATTAACTTATCTTTGAGCACTTTGTGCTCGGTGAGTTATCAACTACATCAATCTAATCAAATTTCTCTGATCTCACACTTTCCTGTATAAACTGGCTGAACAAAGCAACAAGATCATCTGATCATACTATTTACTGGTGCATTGCAAGGTACATATATGTATTATACTAGAATTAACATTACCAAAGTATTAATGCACAGTGGGTAAAATTTAATCATTAAACAGTTAATAAATAAAGTTAATTAATCACAAAATGAAGTACAGCAATGTACTTTTTACTAAACAATGATACAGTAACAATACGTTAACTTAGTCTGCTAACAACAAATTTAATGTTTGTGATTGAAGCACATCTCTATGATACCAATGCTTACATACAGTTCTTTATCTACAAGTGTGTAAAATCATGGATGTGGAGGACATTTCAAGTAAGCAGTAAGTACTTATTTTCTCCTAGGTATGCAAGTGACTTTAATTTGTGTCTTAGCCTTTCACCTGATAAAAAAGACAAACAACTGTAACAGATACCAAATGTCATCTATACCATACAGGAGAGAATTCTGACCAGATAAGACTGTTCTGACATTGACATGCTGTTTTTGTATCTTTGAAACCCTTGACTGCGTAACACAGTACGAAAGTATAAATAAACTGCAGCTTGTACCTCTATCATCACCCTTACAATCTTTTAAGTCCTACTTTATTCGGCTTAAAAGGGTTCTTTTGTGATTAAACATTTTAATACTTCCCCTCCCCTCTTCAGTTTGTCTTCTCATGATATACAGTTCAATACTGTAATAACTTGAGGACATCGGCAGGTTTCAAGGCTAGTGAACTTGTCCGTCGTCTCTTGACTCTGTGATCAATGATAGTTCTCTATAATCATCAGTGGCTCAATTTGTCCGGTCGCTGCATTAACTGCTGCCACAGGGAAATTAGATAGTGGAATTTCTCCATGTGACCCTAGATAGGCCAAGGCCGGCTGTATCGTCAAGTCTCTGGGCTGCTCCTGTAACAGAAAGTTTTTACTTTTATATGTAATAGATTAGCATTTGTCTGTTTCTACCTTTCTTCTATTATTTACAATTTATTGTTCGTTTCACTACCGAAACTCTAATCCTGCTATTTTTAGAGTTTCCCCTAATACAAGTGAGCCAAGATGGTCCTCTAATGCTCATCTGGTTACCATTGGCTGTTATATAAGATCAACAACAGGGTTGTAGGAAACAGCGCAAGTATAAGATTTTTCATGAAATTATACAACAGAAGCGAACCCTGAGACTGGGCCAATTTCAACCCAAGGGGGTTCTTCAAACAAACTTGATGTTGTTTAAAGCAATGTTGACGACAGATAATACAGTCACAATAGCTCACTCTGAGCACTTCATGCTCTTGTGAACTTGCTAGAACTCAATAAGCCCTAAAATTTTGTTTCCATTTAGCTGACATTGCTATAAAAAAGATCATTAATTCCAAGTATCCAGCAACTAAATTCAGACTGTTCTCACATGATCACATTGACTTACCTCTATAACAGTTTCTACAGCCTTCTTACTGTCTTGTACCTCGTAATCAGCGGGTATCAAGTGCATATCCATACCCTGATCCTGCCCGTGATTTTCCACAGGAGTAAATTCAGAATAATGACCCTCACTGACCATTTTGCTTATATTGACGAATGTTTTCCTCCTTGATCTTCTTTCTCGTGGAGGTTTAACATCTTCATCCTCATCATGTTTATGATTGGTTAACGAATGATTCCTCAAGTCACGTTTATGTATGAATCCTTTCTTACAAACTTGACACCAATGATGTTTGACACCTGTGTGGATTTTTTCATGCTGTCTCATATTACTTTTGTCATTAAAATTTTTCCCACAGAACTGACAGCTGAATGGTTTAATATTTTGATGTATGTATATATGTCGAGTCAGATCATCTTTGTCACCATACATTTTATGACACATATCACACTCATACAATCGAATGTTAAATTTTTCCTCTATTTCATTTTTCATATCTGGATGATTCTTTGCTAGATGACCTTTGTACATGAAAATGGATCGGAACTTTTGGTCACAGTATGCACAAGGCCACCTAAATTCAATAGTATGATCTTTGCGATGATGATTAAGGCGTCCAGGCTGCTTGAACATTTTACCACAAACATCACAGACATATGGATGGGTGGGAGAATGATTCCTGATGTGCTGCTTCAAGTTGGAATAGCTACGGAAAGCCTTATCACATCCCTGAAATATATAAAGACTAGTGCAAGATTGGTGGACCAATGAACATAAAGATTACTGTTCTGGAAGCAACCAAATTTCTTTGTATGAAGGAATGAAATCAGTGTTCCTACTGGTAAATGTGACAGAAAAGTAAAGAAATAAATTTTTTCAGGTCAAAGGAATTGGTAGGCATTTTGGATGTCTCAGAATTGTGAATAACTTTGTACATGCAAAAAAATTGGCACCACAGCATATGCAATCAGTTTTTTATTTATACCTATGCAATCAGTATTTTATTGATAAAAATTCTAAATTTTTAATGTAATCGCTTATTTTGTCTAAAGATCATTTTTCGCTGTATCTAGTCTACTTTTTCTTAGCAATTTCTACGTCAGTAAAAGCAAATTTTTGTGAATTCTTTGCTGTTCTGATGTAAGATCAAACTCTCCAGAAAGTGCAAATAACTACTTCTGCATCTGTAAACACACTCCATTTCCTGTCCTCATACATCAGTGTGCCTTTAGCCTGGTCACCAGGCCCTGAAATATCTCTTTTACTAATAAATATCTATCAGTTTTGTTCTAAAGCCAGTCTACTATCCAGCATCAATTTCAGGGCCTGGTAAATGGTGGTTCAAAACACCTCAGAAAACTGAGGTGTCTTCAATCAATGCCAAATCTTGACCGTTCTCTCCCAGCAGGTGCTTAAATTTTATTGCCTGGTTTTTATAATATACAGCTGATACAATCTCTTGTAGTAACTAGTGGTCAGTTGTCATTAGAACCTTGAAACTAGAAGATAGGATTTACATGATGAAAATCTTGAATTGAAATTATGTTTTAGTTTGTTCTCTGAAAGAGATATCTCTATTAAAATGAAAGATATCACTTTAAAATTTGAAAGATATCACCTTTAAAATTAGAAAGATATATCTTTTGGAATAAATAGTAACATGTCTTGCGATAATTTTACAACAAGAGCTATCATTAAATGTGATTAATACCCCCGAAAGAGTGCTTTATTAACTGAGGAAGTTTGTAGTAACAGAATACCTTGCAAACAAACTAAAGAGATATTGTTCTTGGCAATAACTCTGTAATTTGTTAAGATAGAGTTATGGTTCTTGTACACTAGACTTCCTCTCAATGTGCTTGACCATTGTATGAAGTTGTAGTGAATTCGAACCAATAGTTTTCGAATTATGCTCCGGACAAAAAAAGGTAACAAAGGGCAATAACTCTGAAATGAGTCAAGATAGAGTTATTGTTCTTTTGCACTGCACTTCCTCTCATTGTGCTTGACCATTGTATGAAGTTGTATTGAATTCCAACCAGTAGTTTTCAAAAAATGCTCCGGACAGGGAAAAGTAACAAAGGGCAATAACTCTGTAATTAGTCAAGATGGAGTTATGGTTCCTGTGCACTGCACTTTCTCTCATTGTGCTTGACCATTGCATGAAGTTGTATTGAATGCCAACTGGTAGTTTTCGAATTATGCTCTGGACAAGGAAAAGTAACAAAGGGCAATAACTCTGTAATGAGTCAAGATAGAGTTATGGTTCCTATGCACTGCACTTCCTCTGATTGTACTTGACCATTGTATGAGGTTGTATCGAATTCCAACCAGTAGTTTTCAAGTTATGCTCCGGACAAGGAAAAGTAACAAAGGGTAATAACTCAGTAAATACTCAAGGTAGAGTTATGGTTCTTGTACACTGCACTTCCTCTGATTGTGCTTGGTCATTGTATGAAATTGTATTGAATTCCAACTAGTAGTTTTCAAGTTATGCTCCGGACAAGGAAAAGTAACAAAGGGCAATAACTCTGTAATAAGTCAAGATGGAGTTATGGTTCTTGTGCACTGCACTCCCTCTCAATGTGCTTGACCATTGTATGAAGTTTTATCCAACCAGTAGTTTTCAAGTTATGCTCCGGCCAACCACCAGGTGACTCCTATATACCCCCCTAAACTTTGTTTCGGGAGTATAATTATGTGCTTTGACGGAGTACTTTTTTTACCGGACATGGCTCAATTTCGAAATAGGTCAGGTAGATGCAACACACTGACATCCTCACGCATACCACATACAATACATAATACATGATACATGTAACAGTTAATTATATAAGTCTTTTCTTTATTATAATGGCTTTTAACATTTTAAAGACTCGCATTATATAATAACAATATAAAACTAACAGGGGTTTAGGAAATAAGATTTTAGTGGATGCTTAGAAAATTATTTCAGTTATTGTTTGGCTTGAATTCTCATATGTGGTACCTAATTTAGTTGGCTTTGTTACCAGTACAGCACAGAAACAGATACTTGTTGCAAGGCTAAAAAAATATTTTCATTGTTATACAATTTTCAATATTTGATAAAATAAGTTTTCCAATTTTTAAAAATAAGGACGAAATAAATGGTGAATTAAAATAACTACCTAAGTTGATTGAATTATTGATAATTACTGTTCAAAACGGGACACCTAAGCACCGTGACAGGAAGAATTTTGAAGTTTTGGCTATACAAAGTGAAAAAATACTATAAAATTTTATTAAAGGTTGTGTTTTAATTTTTAGTAACAACACTTCATTGATATTAACTCATTAGACTTTAAATAACCTGTTTTCTTATACTTTGTTTTTGAAATTGGCCCGTATACATTATACTTCCGTGGTGAACTGCCTTACAATCTTTCCTAGAATATTATATAATATCTCACCAGAGAACATTTGTGAAGTTCATTCTGCATCTTGATAAATGACTTCACAGCAGTTAACAAATGAATTACTGACCACAAGATGTTATCAGCAATCAGAGGAATTAGCCATGGTTTATTTTATAGCTGTTAGGTGTCAATCATGCTTCTCTGGCCATTTCGCCTTTAACTAGTCTGATAAAACTGCCCCAGTGTATAAAGCAAAATCATATAAAATAGACTGGAAATAGTGCATGAAATATAGAAAAAACATAAATTTTATCAGACTAGTAACTAGTCTAGTGTGCTTTAGAATGTTTGTAACATGGCATATCATCCATAATAAAAATTTAGAAATAATTCTAAACTCAACACTAACAAGTATGCTAAGCTTTATATCCTCCTGAAATTCAAAAAGCTTCATTTTCAAACATAATGTTTGAGTGAAGAAAATTGAATACATATACAACAGTTACACCTCAAGTGGTAAAGTTAAACAACATGTAAACAAACCTCTTTTGTACACTTGTAAGGTTTTTCTCCTGTATGAAGCCGTCTATGATTATCCAGTAACGATTTTCTACCATATGCTTTGCCACACAGCTGTAATACAGACAATACATATCAGATAGAGAAGAACAGATGATACTACATTGTATATCAATAAGTTTGTATATCAGTAAGTGCTTGCACTAAGTGCTTACATTAAAGATCCCAGGTACTCGTAGGCGTAAAATATTATGATCTTTTAGGTCTATGGTTTACCTAACTATTCTTCCAGAGGAGGACCAGCCTACCATGCTCCTTAAGAAACTGCCAACCTTCTTACATAAGTCTGGTTGGTAGCTGGCTTGAAACCATGACCCTCTATCAGCGAGAGCTTTAGTCTTTCAAGCCAGTGACTTGTGTACTGGACCACATGTACATGTAGACAGGTCCTGAATCTGTTTTGTACCACTTTTGCTTTCTTACTGTGTAAGTGTTATACAGCAATATTAAAATATCAAGAATCAAACCGAGCACAAATTTCATATAATCCATAGTAAGCAGCTCTAAATGATACCAACTGACATGCTCTCTAAACAACGGCAACATAACTGATATCAGTGCCTTTGTAATTACTTTCGCAGCAATGATAGTAATTCATCTTTATCACTAGTGACAATACCTCACAGACGAATGGTTTCTCTTGGGTGTGTATTCTCATGTGTTTGTTGAGGTTACCTTTCTCAGTACAAGCCTTCCCACATACCTAGCATAGAACAAGATCAATATATAGATAGACAATAACAAGGTAAACAGTTCTCTCTATCTATATATTTAACTTGTCACAGATTCCAGTGTATATAGAAAGGCTTGTTAAATATATAGACAGAGAAAAATGTATAAAGTGTACATATACCTCACATATGAAAGGCTTTGACTTCGTATGAACCTGCATGTGCTTCTTCAGACTCGGCCTATCTACCCAGCCTTTCCCACACACCTAATGAACAACAATTCACAACAACTGAATAAAGTAAGACTATTTAGCCACTACAAATTCACTATTTTGTTTCTTGTAAACAAGAGGGCCAAGATGGCCCTATATCGCTCATCTTAGTACAAGTCCACTTGCCTGGTAGGTGTGGTCAATTTTGACCTAAGAGGCATAATTTGAACAAAGTAGGTGGAAAACCACTAGACAATGTTATATACCAAACAGGTTTTCCTATATACATTGTACCTCTTTGAAAAACAAGTGACACCCAGATGGGGCTAATATTGACCATAGGGGCATAATTTGAACAAACTTTGAAGAGGTCTACTAGGTAATGCTACATGCTAAATATCTAAGCTGAAGAAGATTTTTTTTATGTTTTTCCTATATAAGCCTATGTAAAACTAAGTGACCCCCAGGGCAGGGTCAAATTAGTTCCTGGGGTCATAATTTGAACAATCTTGGTAGAGGTCTACTAGACAATGCTACATGCCAAATATCTAAGCTCTAGGCCTTGTGGCTTCAGAGAAGATTTTAAAAGATTTCCTATATAAGTCTATGTAAAACTAAGTGACCCCCCAGGCGGGGTCAATTTTGACCAGGTGGTCATTATTTGAACAATCTTGGTGAAGTCCACTACACAATGCTACATGCCAAATATCAAAGCTCTAGGCCTTGTGGCTTCAGAGAAAATGATTTTTAAAGTTTTTCCTATATAAGCTTATGTAAAACTAACTGACCCGGGCAGGGTCAATTTTGATCCAAGGGTCATAATTTGAACAATCTTTGTAGAAGTCCACTAGACAATGATATATGCCAAATATCTAAGCTCTAGGTCTTGTGATTTCAGAGAAGAAGATTTTTAAAGATTTTCCTATTTGTTGCCACAGCAACCAGAGTTCTGCATGGAACAGAATTATTTGAACAATTCTTTGAACAATTCCAGTAGAGCTTCATGCAAGGAATATCCCTGGTAAGTTTTATCATCATTGGCCTTTTGGTTTCAGAGGAAAATTTAATGTTGTTTGAAGAAAAATGTTAACAGACATAAGACGTACGACATGTGACAGACAAAATGTTACCTTGTGCCAGGTGACCTAATAAGCCACAGAAGAACAGGCTATATTTTATTTTAAAGTATAGGTCATGTGACTATGACATAATTTGAAAGGTCAAGGATGATACACTTATATAATGTAGAATGTTGGAAACCAGAACATACACACTCATCATGACACAGCATACAGTAGAGCCATCAGAGAATTTGTTAATGATTGTGAAATACTGCAGTTTAGCTGCTATATCATTTTCAATAGTCTTATCCAAAACTGATGTGTTAGATGCAACTATATTGTTAGATCAGTTTATACAAAGTGAAAAAATTATCAGACTAGCACATGAAAGACATTAGATTTCTTAAGTGAGTCTTAAAAAATCCGCCGTGGCACAATGGTAGCGCGTTCGCCTCAGGATCGAAGGGCCTCGGGTTCGATCCCTACCATCGCCATGTTGGTAGTGTCCTTAGGCAAGACACAAATAATTCCACATTGCCTCTCTTTCTTCAAGGTTGATTCCATCTGGCATGAGTCTCGAGAGCGATTAATCTAAGTTGTAAGAACTTGTTTCGCAATCGAGAATAAATAAATTAGTATATATATAAAAAATCTTGCTTGAAGGAATAAAAGCACCACACATACCTCACAAGAAAATTTTGGTTCCTGGTGAACTTTAGAATGTTTCTTTAGATTATCTTTGGTTTTAAATGCTTTGCCACAATGCAAACACGGGAACGGTGTGGCATCCTGGTGTCGCACTGCATCATGACGCTCAAGACTGCTCTTTGTAGCAAAACTTTTCCCACATTTGATACATTCAAATGGTTTAAGACCTGCATGCATATTCTTGTGGACTTGTAAGGCTGACCTAAAATAATAAATTGCTATTAACTGATACAGCTTAATGATGTGTGTTTTTTTAATACAATCCATTTCTTACAGTGTCTAAAGTGTAGTTTTCCCAGTGGTTAAACAAATTAAAAATCTTTTCCAGCGCTGTATTATTAATTGTGTAAGTTATGTCAAGAGCTCTGTAAAGCATGATTGTTTGCCTTTCCAGCACAAGTGTTCCACTGTTCATTTTTATTTGCAATTTACAAATGTACTTGTAAGAAATATTGATGGATTAAGGACTTCTTTTAGTCTTTATTTATTTTTCACAGAAATCATCTAGCAAATAACCCAATTACACAATTTTTAATGCACAAGTATTGCTGCCTACAGAAAACTAGATGGGTGTTTGGTAGAACACTTGTGTCGCCCTTAAATGCTTTGTCAGTAGCTTCAGTCACTGGTTAATTGCCATAGTGTGTATATTTGACAGAAGGAATCTTACATGTTAGAGGATGTGTGATCACACAAATCACACTTGAAATCTTCCCTATTTCCCTCCTTACATCGACTGTTAAAGTGTAACTTCATCTCTGCCTCTGTGGCAAATCTGTTTCTGCAGCTTGAACAATTGTATGGTTTTGTCATATGCTGGTTTAAATGCCGCTGTAGACCATCCTTTCCTTTGAACTTGTGACCACAAATCAAACATAAATGTGTTCCATGAGAAAGATGTCGTAACAGGTGGCGTTGAAAATTGCTCCTCCTTGTAAACGAATCCCTGCAACATGGGCACACATAAGGTGATTCCTTCTGTGCATCCATGATGTCTCTGTAAGTAGTTTTTTTAACTTCAATGCCATCTTCACCCACATATGTTAGTTCAGTTTCACCTAAAGTCTGCTCTACCATATTATCATCCTTCACTGCCACATCACAATCTGGTAAATTTTCATTGTGGTCTATAAGATGTTGCTCGTGATGAAACATAGTTTCACATTTCAAGCACGGGAAATCTCCAAGTTTTTCAGCTTGATTTACAACAATAATTCCTGCCTTGTCATCATGAACACGCATCTTGTGAGATTTTAAGGCAGCAATTGACGGATATATCCCTTTACATTCTTCACATTCATGATGATACATACTGTACAATTTGTTGTCAACATGTTTATCATATGAAAAAGAGTCCTGAAAGAAACGTCCACAAACACACTGATGACCTATTTTAATTTTATGGACCTTTGTGAGATGTTCCCTGAGCTTACTTAAACTACCAGCTACTTTTTCACACTTGATACAATTGAATGGATTATTTTCATCTTGTGTGAAATCCACGCCAGACTCCTCTGGAGTCAGTAACAACAATTTCTCATCATTAATCTCCAAGTACTTTTTATCTTTTGGATTCTGACTGCCTACACTTTTCTTTACATCTATTCTTTTCAGAGATACATTTGGTAGTAAATTTTTCACTTCAGAGAAAAAATGTGTTCCATCTAATTTAGTGTTTTGTATTACATCTCCACGCTTCCCATCTTCAAGATACCTGGTAGCTGGTTCCTGTTCAGAGTCATTCTCAACTGTTTCTTTTTTAACATCACCTGCTGCTATTACATGTTCACGTACGTCTTCTGCAGAAGCCTCTTCTAGTACTATTTCTAAACCAGGAAAGTCACCATAGTCATCATCAGTATCATCATCATAATCATCCATTTGCTCAGGCTCAGTTGCACTATTACTTTTTCTGTTTGTATCACCAACAACATTTTCACCTCTAGTCACATCCTCTGGCAGCTTTTGTTCTGAAGAAAATAACAATTATATAGGACTGACTCAAATACAGTGTTACTTTTAAATGAGAATGCGAGGACTGATCATGCCGATTCTACAGAACAACCATTTCAAAGAAAAACAAGAAAACACGGCAATGCTGCCAAAGCAGGTTTAAATGGCGCCTGAAGAAATTGTTACTTTAGAATTAAAAAAAACCTGGGGGTCAAGATTTTCATACTTTCTGTAGGGGTCTACTACACAATGCAGCATGCTAAATATCTAAGCTCTGTGCCTTGTGGTTTTATAGAAGATATAAGCCTATGTGAAATCAAGTGACCCACCCCCCATTTATATATTCATGGACATTTATGCAACTTACTTTCACAGAACTCCTTGAACTTTGAGAAGATTGTTTCCACTGGTTTAAAGAAGAATGAAGCCAGGCCTGATGTTATGACATCATCAGCACCAGAGCAGAAAATCAACGTCTCGTGGCCCAGCAACTCAAGCTTCTTGCACTGAAAATAGAATATTTCATGTCTGTGAAGGCCCTTGACCTTTGACCTAGAGACCCGAAAAATGGACAAAGCAAAACTAAGCATTGTACTTATCACTTGTGTGAAGTGTATCATTAAATTCTGACAAGGGGTTTGGAGATTAAGCGTCCAGAAGATTTTACTATCACAAGCCCCTGTGACCTTGACCTTTGACCTAGAGACCCAAAACATGGCCCATGCACAAGTAGACATTGTACTTATCACTTCTGTGAAGTATTATTAAATTCTGACTAGGGGTTTTGGAAATTTAGTATTCACAAGATTCTGTCTACAGACTGACAGACAGACAGACAGACAAGCTGAATCCAGTTTACCCCCCTTACACTTTGTGTTTGGGGGATATGAAAACATTATGAGTATTTTTCATTCAAACATAAAAGGGGAATAGGAGCTAATTTCAATAAAAGAGGACCAAGATCGCCCTATATCACTCACATGGCTACCATTGGCTATGACACAAAGTCAACAATAGCGTAAGGGTTTTTTTTTTCATTGTGGTCCAGATCTTAACAATATTCATAGAGAACCACTATATAATGCTACATTCCAAATATCCAAGCTCTAGGACTTATGGTTCTTGACAAGAAGAGTTGAAGTTCTACCTACAATCATAAGCCTATGTAAAATCAAGTGACCCCCCCCCCCCCACACCACCACCGTGAGCTCAATTTTGACCTGGGTCCTGGGAGTCATTATTTGAACAATCTTGATAGAGGCCCACATGGTAAATATCTGAGCTCTAAACCTTGTGGTTTCAGAGAAAAAGTTTTCCCTATATAAGCATAATGTAAAGTCAAGTGACCTCCAGGACTGGGTCAATTTTGACCCGTGGTCATGATTTAAACAGTCTTGGTTGAAGTCCTGTAAGCAATGCTACATGCAAAATATCTAAGTCTAGGTCTTGTGGTTTCAGAGAAGAAAAATAAGTTTTTCTTATAGACACTACTGCATGTCAAGGGAGAAAAGGGAGACTACCCATCACTTTACAAGTGTCATGAATTTGCATTATTCTCTCTTAGTTACTGTTATAAAACTTAATTTGGAAATACATTTTTTAGTCAAATCAGTTTCTATGTTATAATGTCAATTTACATGATCTCTGTGGGTTATGATAAGAACAATCTTGGAAGACTAGTCTACAAGGCAATATCCAAGCTCTAGGCCTTGTGGTTTCAGAGAACAAATTTTTAAAAGTTTTTCCATAATAGGCCTATGTAAAACAAGTGACCCTGGGGGTCATAATTTGAACAATCTTGCTAGAGGTTCACTAGGCAATGTCACATGCAAAATATCTAAGCTCTGGGCTTTCCTGTTCTTGAGAAGAAGATTTTTTAAAAGTTTTTCATTTCCATGATTTCCATTGCCATGGCAATCACAGGTCTGCATTCAATGAAATTATTTGAAAAACTATGATAGAGCTTCATGCAAGGAACATCCCTGTTAAGTTTCATCAACATTGGCATACTGGTTTCAGAGATGTCATTTGAAGGAAAATGTGAACGTACAAAGGATGCTGGACAGTGAGCAATCCTAATAGCTCGCTTTGGCACAAACTTTGTACCAGGTGAGCTAAAAAGACTGACCTTATTTTTTCAATAAATATTCATAAACTGTTGTTTGTAAAAAAATAATACTGGGGAAACTGGGTACAGCTGTCAAACTTAATTGTGTTTTACTGCCCAGGATATATTCAAGTATTTACCAAGAAAGTATTAACATTTCAAATTCTATAAATATTCCTTACAAGTATATCTAGATCCATCAGTAGATCAGTCACTGTTTCACTAGTATCCCTGACCCTTCCATCTATTTTATCCTTGAACTTTTCTTCTTCCATCTTTGCCATTTCACAAAGCAGATATTCTTCTGTTTACCTGAAATTAGTTACTAAGTTTATCAATAAAGTACCTGATTATAGTACAGACAGTTGTAGATCATGTAGTTGGGGAATGGAACAAGAGTTGTAGATAAAAATCAACAGGGCACATGATACTTTTCTATTTTGTCCAATGTAAAATTTAGAAATGTAGGACTTCCTACCTTGATTAACACTGGCGAATCTGCAGGACTGTTTTGACTTCCTTTGATACTTTTTATTGTTTCATTACTTTACAGGTAAATCTTAGTAAAACCAGTACAGCATGTACAGTATGAGTCAAAGGTGTCAAGATTTTTCACCTAGTGTTTTCACATCCCATCGTAATATATTAATTAACTATGTATGAAACATGCTATTGTTTTACTGATGACTACATTGAGAAATAGTCCTAGGAAAAATTTAAATATAAAAATAATAGAAGAACAAGAGAGCCAAGTGTATGCTTCTCAAAATCAAACATGCCTAGTGTCTCACTGTTGTGTTCCACCGGACAAATATAGACTAGATGGTTGTTCAGTAGAACACCTGTGTTGCCCTCTTGCACTTTGTCAGAATAACAAAATGTGGCAGCATCACCACCCTTTTGTCATAAGCAATACAATTTGAAAGTTTGTGACAAAATCTAAGTATGTTGTACTTAGATTTTGTCACAAACTGTCAGAAGGTCAGCATGCTCAACTTTTTTCAGTGCTTGCCAATAAAAAAAATATTTGTCAGTAAAAACAAATCAAAGATCTGTATAAACAAGGAACACAAGTAGCATTATTAAACCAAGAGTTATCAAACTTAATTGTTTGATATCCCTGAATACTACAGCAAAGTTTTAAATCAATACTTCAAGTGGTTAATGCTCAGTATGTTATAGGGTATTCCTGGTATGTGCATGACAGTGCCCATTGCACACAATACTTTAACTAGGAATTTCTGAGTAAAGTATTCCAATTTTCAAAGCAATATCTCAAATGGAAAAGCCAACAAGCGGACAAGAATGAAAGTTTTGAAATTTGAATGAAAAGTCTAAAAAGGGCCATAATTCAAATGAAATATCCTTCTCCTGTCTGTGTTTGGGATCCATGATGATAAACAGGTCTTCCAACTATCAAAGTAATATATCGATCAGTTTAGTCAAAAAGTGGACTGGTATGAAATACTTAACCAAGATTCTAAGTTGATAAAGCACCCTATTTTTTTAAAAATCCTTGACAGAAATACCTCCTCTTGCCTATAGATGGGGGCAATAATGCAAACAAGCATTCAAAGATTCAAAGCAATATCTCAAAGAGTAAAGTCAATAAGTGGATTTTATCCATATTCTATATATTTTCCAAGTCAAAAAAGGGCATAATTCTAACAAAAACCTTGACACAGTTATGAGCTCTTGTCTGTTGATGGAGGATAGCCCATCAAGCTAAAAAAGGGAATAACACTTGTCAAATACATGTATGACAACGACCTACAACAAGAGGGCCATGATGGCCTTCTATCGCTCACCTGAATACAATGAGTGTGGTCAATTATGACCCAAGAGGCATGATATGAACAAAGCAGGTTAAAGACAACAAGACAATGTTACATACCAAATAGGTTTTCCTATATACTGTACGTCTTTGTAAAACAAGTGATCCCCTGGATGGGGCCAATATTGAACCCAGGGGTATGATTTGAACAAACTTTGAAGAAGTCTTCTAGGCAATGCTACATGCTAAATATCTAAGCTCTAAAACTATTAAATATTTCTAAGTTTTCTAAGTATTTCCTGTATAAGCTTATGTAAAATCAAGTAATCCCCTGGGTGGGATCGATTTTGACCTGGGGATTATAATGTTAACAATCTTGGGAGAGGTACACTAGGTTATACCACACGCCAAATATGTAAGCTCTAGGACTTCCTGTTCTTGAGAAGATTTTTATTATCTTATATCCCTAATCTTATGTACCTAAATACACATGTTCAAAACTTCCTCACATTTTTCATACAGTAAGGGTTTTATTTCTCATTTTTGACAACTTTGTCAAACATGGGGACATTTTGATCAAGCTGGGAATGTTTTGGTCATTATGGGGGACGTTTTGGTCATTTTGGGAACGTTTTGGTTTGGGGACGTTTTGGTTTCATTCACTTTAGCCGAATTAATTTGGCATTTCAGTGTGACCCTTTCATGAAATCACAGATTTCACAATCACAGATCTGATATTTTATAACTGTCACACCTCTACGCGGCTGAAGGTAACAACTAGAAAATATCAGCCTATAAAATCGGTTTGCCTTCGAAGTCGAAATAGTTAGACTACATTCCCTTGAGCAACATGTAGTCTCAACAATTCGACTTCAAATGCAGACCCATTTTACATACGGACATTTTATAGATATCTGCTATCTTATCGGAGGCAGGATAGCGCCTAGCAAAAAATATAACGATATTCACCCGTTGAGTACAATTATTTGGACTAGAGCAACATGTAACTGTTAAAAATGAGACTTTTGGTCTAGGTATCTTGCTAGGTAGTCGGTCATGGCAACCTAGTCACTGCCCTTTTGTTATGAAAGCCAGAACTAAGATATCTTATTGTCGAGACCCTTCATCAATACTGCATGAATAATTGATCTATTTAATATTTAAGCGACGATATATTTTGAGTACGGATCTTTCAATTTTGAGTACGAAAACGCCATTTTGCTTTCCGCGAGCAGGTTCATGGCTGTGAAAAATATGACATTTGAGTATTTTATAACAGGCTTGTCCTAGGTTTTAACTCTTTTCATCTAAAACCAAATTCAAAACAATGTGTCATCCACAGTAATTACCATTAAAACCAGTTTAAAAAGAGTATTACAAGGGGGTATTCTGTCGCTATTTCCCGTTCTGATTATCGCCATCCACCAATCAGCACAGTGCTTTTGTTGTAGGCATATTACCACCACTTACAGTGGCTAGAAACAACTAAATCAAATGTACACTGGCTCCACTATCAAAATCAAAGCACTGAAAGTGCTATTTTTCTATATTACAGACAATGATTTAAGTGTCAAGACTTCAATACTTCGCTGACAGTACTTCATTTTGGTTGCTATCCGTTTATTTCAATCACAGACATGCAGTTCATTGATAACACATCATGTTGCTGTGGGGAAAGTGGTAGTGTCTTGCGAAGATTTGGAGCCGAGCACTGGTCCTTTCTAGGACGATGTTAGGGAAACTAGCAACCGGTTTCACTGACCACATACATGTTCTTTTGAAGTGGACGTTAAACTCCTACAAAAGCTATATATCCGATCAGAAATCATATCGGAAAGCAAATGCTGCATTTATTTTTCTGAAACGGACATACCCTATAACTGATGCCAAACGAAATAACCTTCAAATAATAAATTATAGAATCTGTGGAAGCATTATAACTTAACCTAAAAGTTTCAGCCGACTTTTGAAAGTATTTCATTAAACAAAATTTAAAAGATTTACAGATTTCACAACAGTACCGCATCGGCAGTTCGCGCCCCACAGTTTCATTTCATCACATTTTGTGTTGGTAAGGAGAGCTGAACCACCCGTGTAAATAGTGTATTTTAGCAGTACACTTTAATTTACTTTAAGAAATCCTTTGAAATAGCTTAATATGAAACCCAAGCTTATTCCTTAACAATTTTTCATCCTACAGGTTGAATTACTTTTTGCACTATTCAAATTTTATAAATGGAAGCGTGGTGAATGAAATACGACAGTTTTATCAGGTGATACCCGATCTAAAGATAGACTGCATATTGATAACTTTCCTCGAAACGATGTTTATATATAAATGCAAAACGTTGTTTATCTTTTTGAAGACATAACTGGCTGATATTGGAATAAGAGACATACTTTATCAAGTTCGTATAGCTAGTTGCTCTATAATTGCAGAGTGAGTTGTGTTAACACAGTCGCTGATATGGAAACGCGAGCTGTATGCACAGGCATATCAATCGATTAAGTGTACACGACTGCCTGGTGGTGTAGTAAGTTATATATTATTATGAATTTTGCCTCCGTTAGTATTACAATGATTTACAGCACCAACACGTGTAAAACAACGGTAATGACTTTTAACCAATTTTTAAGCTGAGATCGCAAACACGGTCCAAACGCGTTTCAGCTAAAATCGATTTACCTTTCAGGCGAAAGGGGTAGCCTATGGCTGCTCAAACTGTCGGAGGCAAAGGAGTAGTCATTTTCAAAATTGTCTGACAAAAACAAGGAGTCACCGACTTTTAGTTAATCATAGACTTGTTGTATAACATTTAAGCTCTGTCCTCCCTCCGAAACATTCGTTGAGTATTCACGACCTAATTAATCTGTAGGACTACCTTAGTCACACCAAAAATGCCCTTTTTATATACACTAAACTGACGTCAAAATGTTTCACGTCATGTCCGTTGTTGTTATATCATTATTTATTACCCTTCCATGAAATTTGCGGTCTTCTGATTGGTCAACGATCCGTAAATAGATATTGATATTTACGGGCAAGCCGGTAATATACACTTGACATAACCCCGTTAGTGTACCTCATGCTAAATGTGAGCTTGTTCGCCGCGTACAGTACGTCAATGCTTATTTGTGACGTCACGTAGTGACGTTGAGGTATCATAAGGGGATTTTAATGACTGCTTACGTTCAGCCGTTAAATAAAAAAACATGAGCGGAATCTTTCCATATTTTAGAAAGGGAAGGGTAATAAAATTGTTATTTGCTTTTTGACGTGATATATGGGGATATTTTACCCGCCTCGACATAATATTACCCTCGCCTAACGGCTCGGGTAATATAAGTCCAGGCAGGTAATATATCCCCATATACCACTACAAAAACCAAATAACATATAATGTAGTATCCTGATGAAGGCGTCAGCCGAAACGTTGATGATCATATAAATCATTATAATTAAAGAACACGTTCTCGTTGAAGAATTGATAAATCATATTTTTCCTTTTCAAAAACGAAAGAAGGTTTACCAGTTATCAAATATCTTTGTAATTTTCCAGAAGTCCCCCAGAAAATGGCTGTAAATAGGTTGTAAATGAATAAGCATTCCTATTTTAAATTATAGTTAAAAGAACTTTACTTCAAATGGCGTGTAACGTGTATCATTGACTGTTTACAACATGCACTAAAGCAAACGAAGGACAAAAAGACCACCCAGGTCAATCTTATAAATACAAAAATATTCACTCGTTTTTCTGCAGCAGTATTTCAAAGAGGGAAATACTCCACGGCTATTGTAAAGTTTTAGAAGCCAGTTTCAAGCTGTATTTCCCTGTCATAAGTTCCAGATTTTAAAGAAAATTCGATTGTGTCTTAGTAATGGACCTTTAAACGGTTGTTTCATAATAACTTGCCAATAAAAACAATTGAAATGAAAATAGGAAACCTATCACCTGAACCCCATCAAATACAGCTCCCACCATCTACCGGACTAACAAAGATACAAGATACAAGAAATTTTCTTTATAGTCAGGTGTTACAAGAACATAAGAATATAAGCTAAAAGTTATTAACTGACATAATGATAAGTTTCTTAACAACGTTTGACCTGAAAAGTTCAAGATACACATCAAGTGGGGATCTTATAGGCGATTAAACAATTCTACACATAAAATTATAAGAGTTATTACAACACTGTTGGCATGCAGGAAAAAGGGATAGGATTAACATTAGTATTCTTACACTTTTGGTGTTTAAAACATGTTTAAATGGGTCTACTTTTGATTAACAATAGCCTAAAACTGCAATAGAATTACAGGAAATACGATTTGACTAGCAAAAATGACATAAAAGTGTATCCTTAATAAATGATGCAAGAAATCCATTATCCGTTCAAATAAGATTTGAAGGGAAATGAGCAGGTCCACCTTCGCATGTTTTTCAAAACATAGCAATAGCACTACAGGCAACTAAAAGCATGCGCTTCAAAGCATTACATAAAACAAATAAAAAAGCACAGCAAAAAGCAAAAAGAAGCACATGAAAACAAAAATAATATCAAACAGGGAATGCCACGTACCAAAAACCTAAAACACAAACTATGAACTTAAATGACGCATTTATGATCAAACTAAGAACATGATACAAAAGCACACCTAGATGAATAAGAAACAAAAGCATGAACTGAAAATGAAGCATTGAATCATGAACAGAGTAAAGAATTGCAACAGGCAGGGTACATGCTGCAACTTGAATATTAACTATACTGACGTCAAAAAGAAACACCCCATGAATATTTTCGACAATTCTTTTTCTATATCATAACACACTAACCAGTGAGTGTTTATCATAGTTATCTCCGTATTGATCAGGTACTCACCAAACGGTTTTGATCACTTGGCAAGACAATACGGGTATGTGCCACATGTCCTCGAGCATTTATTGCGCCTTTAAAAGTGGTTTTATGATTTTTATCATATGAAATTTAACATTGTATAATGCGTTGGATTTACAATTTCCATTTCGCACTGTGGATGAACTAATTTTTGCCTCGAAAGTCTGCAGAAATGATTCGTTATCGCGAGGAATGTTTTACAACCGGTGTTTTTTATGCCCCCGAAGGATAGCTTTTTAAAATCGCATCGTCCGTCCGTCCGTCTGTGCGTCCGCCCTTACATTTTTCCGCGTTCGGGCTGTAACTTTGTCACGCATCAGAGGATTTTAAAACAACTTGGCACAAATGTTCAGCACATCAAGACGAAGTGTCGCGTGCAAAATACACGTCCCTACCCCCAAAGGTCAAGGTCACACTTAAGAGTTTGAAGGTAATGGAATCCTCTATATATGCCCACTTTCGTGACCGGACTGTAACTTTGTCATGCATTGAAGGATTTTAAAATAACTTAGCACAAATGTTCAGCACACCAAGACAATGTGTCGCATGCTAGACCCACGTCCCTACCATAAAAGTCAAGGTCACACTTACAGTTGAAGATGGATAATGCAATCCTGTATAAATGCACACATTCGTATCCGGACTGTAACTTTGTCATGCATTGATTGATTTTAAAATAACTTGGCACAAGTGTTAAGCGCTTAAAGACGATGTTTCGCGTTTAAGACCCACGCCCCTTCCTCAAAGGTCAAGGTCATACATACAGTTTGAAGGTAATGGAATCCTCTATAAATGCACACATTCGTGTCCGGACTATAACATTGTCATGTATTTATTGATTTGTTAATAACTTGGCATAAATGTGCAACACATCAAGACGATGTGTCGCGTGAAAGACCCACGTACCTTCCTCAAAGATCAAGGTCACATTTAGAGTTTATAGGTAATGGAATCCTGTATAAATGCATACATTTGTGTCCTGACTGTAACTTTGTCATGTATTGATTGATTTTAAAATAATCTGACACAAAGACACAATGTGTCGCGTGCAAGAACCACGTTCCTACCTCAAAGGTCAAGGTCACTCTTGGAGTTTAAAAGTAATGGAATACTGTATGTTTGGTATTTCTGTCATGCATGGAAGGATTTTAAAATTACATTGCACAATTATTGAACACATGGTGAGGACACAGACTGTGAAACACCTCTTTGACATTTGTCACTTGTGACGGACAGATCTTGTTTTAAATCCGATTTTCAATCTGTTGCTAATAGTTTTGTGTTTTTATGTGTTTTAGATACTTCAATGATTATTCCAGTCGAATGTATTCCCGGGGTGTAACCAGATATACGTTGAGATGTTGAAAATATCCGAAAAAGATGGTATGCGTTCTTGTAAAATCTAGATTGTTGGCAAAGTCTGGGAAATCGATAACATGTGAATAATCTGAAGGGGGTGATTCATTTGCCAAAATAGCACAAACTAATGTTCCAATTTCCATCAATTCAATTGAAAGTATAGCTTAGATACGGTTCCTTAAACACATCAATAAAAGTGCTGGGTATTTGTTAAACATGTACTGAGTATTGACGGAATGAGCAAATTAACTGTGCTGAGATTTGCATCAAGATATGAGGAAAAATGAAATGTTTAAAACGGGCAATGTCTTTATTTGTTGTAATTTCTAGATATTCAGTCAGGAAATGTGTTGCTTTGAAATAGTCGTATTAAACGTTTATAATTTCACCTATTTGTCTTGATAATAAACTGTTTAGTTCAGCGTTTTGAGTAATGGAAGCAAATGTAACAATAGCATTTAATTTTTAAAAGTTTGACTAAATAGTGAATTATCAACAACATCGCATGTAAATACATATGTTATACAGTACTATACTACCCATTCAATGACTCAGACATGAAGTGACTTTTAAAGTAATCTGCAACTTGTAAACATTGATACGAAATACATTAAGTTGTAAGATAAAATACAATGTTTTGTTCTGGATGATTAATTTGCGGAACTCTCTTTCACATCTGCTATAATATAAATATTTCCGATACTGGTAACTTTTATCGTTTATCTTGGTATTACTCATTTAATGTAATTATGATTATCAACGGGATTTAATATAGGGCAGATAATTTAATAATAATTCCTTAAATGGTTTTCATATATATACCAAGATTTGGACACCATTTGACAGTACCCCCCAACACACACAAACACACACCACGCACGCACACGAGCACGCACCCACGCACACACACACGCACGCACGCACGCACGCACGCACGCACACACACACACACACACACTCAGGCTGGTGGAAATAGCTGGTTCCGCGCATATTTTGTACTGTGTTTTCGTTTATTTAATGTAGCTTAAAAGAGAGCAGATTAAATATGTAATAAGACCTCGTGCCTTGCCACAAAAGTATTATGATTTCTCTGGGTTTAACAAGCAACCATCTGATCAAGTGACAATCTATCATATGTGCTTACTTTTTTGCATTTGGATAATTGTTGACAATTAATTAAAAAATAAGCGTTCAGATTTTTCAAATTTTAAGCACAAACTCTTTGCAATATGTTCGATTGATACGACATGTCAACGCCACAGAGCAGTTTCTGACCAGCCATCATCGAGTTACGCCTGTGCGACATGGTAATTTTATAAGTCAATGTCATTTACGTGACCATTTTCTCACAGCATCCTTACAGTCAGGAGGTACATCGATCAGGTTTTTGTTATCCCGCCGTTGTCCCGATGTTTCGACAACGTCAACGTCTTACGTTTCAACATGATAACGCGCGTCTTCAAGCTGCAAGTGTGACAAGACGCTTTCTGTAGGCCAATAACATCAATGTTATGGAACGGCCAGCATCATCTCCGGATAGCAATTCGATCGGGCATACATGGTACGTTCTTTGGCAACGTTTACGTCGACGTCAACCACATCCTGAATCACAACAATAGTGAACTGATGGATGCGTTTCGGGAGAAGTGGCAGAGTATCCGAGACACGTTGTACGTAACCTCGGAAGATCTATGCGTCGTTGTATAGCAGCAGCAGTTTATCATAGCCATGGAGATCATGCGCGATACTGATCATTTTGGACGAGTGACTGCGATATGTGCCTTTTAAGATCCTGAATCTAATGAAAGTGTCTTATTTGCTGTGATTTATTGGTGTGTAAACATTTTACACAGCCGTATTAAATTTGTTTCGTGTGGAATAAAATATTAAGTCGTTTTCAGTATTGAAGCGTTTCCAATTTTCTTTTTGGACGTGAGTTTTCATAAAGCCAAAGCTTTTGCTAAGTTAACAAGTAAATGATACCATTCAAACTCCAAGAACATGGTGTCACCATGTCAAACCGTGTCTTGGATCCGGTCCTTTTTAATAGGTATTCCCCCCTTCCCCAATTGTTCTGTCCTTGGACCTCTGCTCTTCCTACTCTACATAAATGATCTCCCTGACACGGTCACATCACATGTGCGGATACCTTGCAGTTTACCTTGCAGTTAAATCCGTTTCTGATTACCCAAGGTTACAAAATGATTTCCTTAAACAAAAACCTTGGAAAACTTGTGGGGTATACAATCAATCCCAATAGCAGAAGACCATTGTTGTTAACATGAATAAGACCTCAGAAGGAACATAAACATCTCCAGAATATCAACAAATGTAAACAGAACACTAGGGTTCCTCAAACGTAACATAAAAACGAAACATGAACATATCAAATCACTTTCTTACAAAACGTAAGTCAGATCACAATAAGAGTACATGATCTAGTAAAATATGATAACTCAAGATATACTAGTGTGACAGACCTGCAGAACACCCGATACTTTAGCACACTTGAGAACAGGCGTCTACTCTCCAAACTGGTTATGTTCTACAAAATATACAACAATTTTGTAGCAATCTCCATACCCAATTATTTTGAAGTCCCAACCAGGTTAACTATGCCTATGCACACTCTTAGCCTCCGCATATAACAGTTCTATATGGAATAGATTACTCTGGCATATTGCAATCCTATCTGATTCCTTCAAGCCAAGCAAACTAAATTTACTACATTCTAACCTATAAGATAACCGGTAAGTTGCACGTTTTTACTTTTACAAACACCGCCTCATCAGCACTCCGGCAAAATAGTTATTTTAAGAATATCACAGCCATAGCCAGCTAGGTACATTTTGTATTCAAAAATCGATATACGGCAATAAAAATATACCCTTATGGGCAATTTGATTACTTATACAGTAATACTGAAACACATTGTTTGAAATTTGGAGCAACTGTATCGGTGCCCGAATGCTCTAGTGCCCGGACAGTACAATTTCAGGGTCTTTACGATAGATTGGTCGGGAAAGCGTCTATCGTTTTCTAGTATTATATACTGAATACCATTTCTGAGTAAAAGTATTTGTGAAAGGGTCTTTTGCATTTTTCAAAGGTTGAAAAGGGTGTTGTTGAAAAAACTTCCAAATTTCATGGCAACTCCAGCGAGGAAGTAATTTGAAATTTTGAGTCTGGTTAACTTTTCATTCATTAAGTGTCGCGGGACCACTACGCCTTCATCAAAGAAATCAATAAACCGCCATCTCTTAAATACAGCGCTATGCCTTAAACTATCCGCTCTGTATCAGTTTTCCTTTTGTGCTTCATTGATTTTTCCAATTCTCGGCTTCGCCGTGACGTCATACTGACCAGTTGACCAATCAAATTATTAGGTCGCGTTCATTTCTTCATTCGGTAAAAGGTGAAAACTCGGTCTTTACCGTTGACTCATATGCAAGTTTAAATTTATTTTAAACGAAACATAAAGCTTTTAACAACATATAATTATTATAAAAACAATCTGATAGTTTCATTGTAATGGAAGATCGTCGTCTTCTTTCATTTCTAATCTTGGTTATTGTATTATTCAAAGTTAAAGATGCATAGAGACCAGCGATGACAGCCGAGGAATCACCTTTCCCGAATGTAAATAATTTATCAGTACCCGGATGTGCGAAGCCGAGAATATACCTGTTGTGTCAATCATTTACATAGTCCCGCATATTGCTGAATTCCACTGGCTCAAACAAAAAATGTCGGCAATCTCGCCGTGTCAATCAAAAATCGATCGTTGTCTGTTGGTTAATAAGCGAAAGAAGGTGGAGCTAATTAAACACTACCTGCCAACGAACACGTGGCCGTCTCGCTAGTTATCAAAGGTGTTAATTGGTAACAATCATAAAACTAAATTATTGACCTCGGCTAGTTTATTAATTACGTTGTTTGTAACATGGATCAAATTAGCGATGCTAGTTTTTTGACACTTCTCTTTGTTATTTACAGATTGTCGAAATTAAAAAATTATTTGTCATTCTTGGACATAAATCCTCGCCCGGTACCGAGGATAAATAAATGCAATGAATCAGTCAGCAAATTGTTCTGGACGTATTTTTTTCCTCTACATGTTTATGTCTTTGACAAAATTCGGCACCATCTAATTGCTTCAGTATTTATTAATACTTAATAATAATTATTAAAGACCTTGAACAAACATTTGGACATATTTTGGTTAAATAAAAACTTTAAATCTCGATGATCGAAGAAATATTAGTAAACGAAAATCAATTCACAAACATACCAGGTCGCGAAAATACGCGAATAACAGGGAATGCGAACTGTTATTTTTCGTTTTTGAGCGTGTAAAAGCTGAAGAACAGAAACATAAAAATATATGATATGCAAGCCTGGAATATGACCCATGCCTGAACCCTCAAAGTCTCACCTTGGCTCCTGAAAATTTAATTTTGACCCTTCAAACTATCAAAATGTTAGAAATAAATTGTGTATCAATTAGATCTGTGTCTTACAGTGTGCTATAAAACCATGACTCAAAGTGGCATGTCTCCTCACTCCTCTTAGGTGCTCTGTAGTCTTTGCAGACTAGTTGCTCTAACTTTTGAGCCATTTGCTTAAACTAAAATTGACCAGAAGGAACCCTGTCACATTATACGACTTATAGACCCTGACCAACTTATAGACTCTGACCGCTGATAATTTCAAAATGACCCTCCAAAATTTCATGTCCAAGGGTCAGTGACCCTTGACTTTCAAGGGCTAGTGGAACCCCTGTATATGATTATGTATGATGATTAATAATGGGATTGTTTTGATTAGAAATGAAAATTTTTAGTATTTTTTGCTCACCTGGCTATGCCAGGGTGAGCTTTTCTGATCAGTGGTCAGTGACCCTTGACTTTCAAGGGCTAGTGGAACCCCTGTATATGATTATGTATGATGATTAATAATGGGATTGTTTTGATTAGAAATGAAAATTTTTAGTATTTTTTGCTCACCTGGCTATGCCAGGGTGAGCTTTTCTGATCGATGATTGTCCGTCGTCCGTCAACATTTTGATTCAAATGACATCTCCTCTGAAACCTCTAGGCCAATGTTGATAAAACTATGCAGGAATGTTCCTTGCATGAAGCTCTACCAAAATTGTTCAAAGAATTCCATTCCATGCAGAACTCTAAAAAATCTTTTTCTCTGAAACCACAAGGCCTAGAGCTTAGATATTTGGCATGTAGCATTGTCTAGTGGACCTCTACCAAGATTGTTCAAATTATGACCCCCGGGTCAAAATTGACCCCGCACGGGTGGGCCCTTAGTTTTTGCATAGGAATATATAGTAAAAACTTTAAAAATCTTCTTCTCTGAAACCACAAGGCCTAGAGCTAAGATATTTGGCATGTAGCATTGTCTAGTAGACCTCTACCAAGATTGTTCAAATTATGAGCCCCGGTCAAAATTGACCCCCCCTGGGGGGTCACTTAGTTTTGCATAGGAATATATAGGAAAAACTTAAAAAATCTTCTCTGAAACCACAAGGCCTAGAGCTTAGATATTTGGCATGTAGCATTGGCTAGTGGACCTCTACCAATATTGTTCAAATTATGAGCCCCGGGTCAAAATTGACCCCACCCCGGGGGTCACTTAGTTTTGCATAGGAATATATAGGAAAAACTTAAAAAATCTTCTTCTCTGAAACCACAAGGCCTAGAGCTTAGATATTTGGCATGTAGCATTGGCTAGTGGACCTCTACCAAGATTGTTCAAATTATGAGCCCCGGATCAAAATTAACCCCGACCGGGGTCACTTAGTTTTATATAGGCTATATAGTAAAAACTTTAAAAATCTTCTTCTCTGAAACCACAAGGCCTAGAGCTTAGATATCTGGCATGTAGCACTGGCTAGTGGACCTCTACCAATATTGTTCAAATTATGACCCCCGGGTCAAAATTGACCCCGCACCGGGGGTCACTTAGTTTTGCATAGGAATATATAGTAAAAACTTTAAAAATCTTCTTCTCTGAAACCACAAGGCCTAGAGCTTAGGTATTTGGCATGTAGCATTGCCTAGTAGACCTCTTTAAAGTTTGTTCAAATTATGCCCCTGGGGTCAAAATTGACCTTGCCCGGGGGGGGATCATTTGTTTTACAAAGGCGTATATAGGAAAACTTATTTGGTATATAACATTATCTAGTGATCTTCCACCACCAGGCAAGTGGACTTGTACCAAGGTGAGCGATATAGGGCCATCTTGGCATTTCACATGGAAGGTACCCACCCCATAAAATGCCCCTTCTCTTTAAATTATTTCTGCGGAGAAACCTGACAAGTGAATGAAAGTCATCTTGAAAATTTTTAACCTTATACAAGATGACCCCTGGGTGATAATTGACACCGCCTGAGGGTCACTTGTTTTTACATCTATGCTAATGTAGGAAAAACTTTGAAATTCTTTGAAACAAATAGAGTCTAAAGCTACAATAGAGTCTAGAGCTTATATATTTAGCATGTGGAATAACTTAGTGGACCTCTACCAGGATTGGTAGGTCTCTTGATTTTACATAGGCTTATATCATGTATAGGAAAAACTTTATAAATCTTTATTTCTGAAACCACGAGGCCTTGGGCTTAGATATATGCCAGGTGAGCTATGTAGGGCCATCTTCCCTCTTGTTTTATCTAATTAACAATGTAATCAATTAATGGCAGATTTGTGGAGGAGAAGAAACTCGAATTTGACTTGTTTGCAGAATAACTACTGTTGTTTATAAATAAAAGAGACGTTTTGACAACGGAAACAGTGTGTTTGCAGAAAAGTGACTCAGAAATTCAAGCATTTTTGAAGGTTATGAGAGAAATTATCGCTAATTTTAATTGTTTCAAGTTTAAAAAAGTAAAGTCTTGTTTGTGGAAAGGTGATTGAAAAAATAGAGCGTTTGCAGATGATTTACAGCACCGCTTTTAATAATTTAAGGATGACTTACATGCTTGTTACATGAATGTTCAAAATGACAAAAAAGAAATGTTTGTTTTGTGTCAGGTTACAGAAACCCCATTTTCTTTAGATATATCTTTTACTAACCGAAGAGTTCCTGGCTCATTCTTTTAAAATCCTACCAAGAATCCTGTATTTCATTATATAAATGAGCAAATTAGTCTTTGGTACAAAGGATCTGCAGAAATTATCACAATTCAAAAAGGTGTAAGGACAACCAAACTTATTCAAGGACAACCAAGAATTTGCATCTATTCACCCTGCAGGATGAGTGACTTGAAACATGTTTTTACACACCTGCTTTATGATGTCACAAACTGGAATGTCATGTGATTCAAATGGCCAAATTGATGATTTTTTAGAAAACCCAACAATGTACATGTGTGAATTATTATTTCTCCTATACAGTCGGATGCATTTCAATCAAACTACACAAGAGTGATGAGTGCAATGAAACATGTCTTCATTTGCATACCATTAGTCTGTTCCTGTTCATTGAATTTTAGTGGAATGGTTGCCCTTGCTATGTCCAATTTTAGGATGTTTGCATTGTTTCTCCAATATCACTTAATGGTTTACAACCAAACTGAAAATGTTTCTTTTTTGGTTCCGTCAAAAATCTGGTATCTGACCTTACCAGTTCCACTAGAGCTTGTGTTGTATCTTTGATTTGGTCCAGTAGAAACTCTGTATACACGTTAGTCTTGAAAAGGTGCAGCCTTGTACCATCTGTTAGGAAGATGCTAATTCCCTCACATTCTGCCTCAATACAATCAATCATCTTGAGCATGTTGAGTACATCTGATTCATACGATCTGCAAAACCCATGTTTTTTTGTTTTTCTTGTCTTTTTTTTAAGAAAAAACCTTTATTTGTTAATTCTAGAGAGAAAGCGCATCTTCTATATTTCTTATGATAAAAGCCTGGTACATAAGGTAATTATATTTGTAGTTAACTGAGATTCATAAAGTCCCTTAGCTTACAACAGAATGTATTATTTGCCAGCTTTCAAAAAAAAGTGTCTGTTTACTATTGCTTTATGTATATTAAACTGATGTTGTAAAAACATTTTATATCCAGCCCATTTCAACTTGTTTTCTGAAAGTTTGCAAGTAAATATGGGTAGAATGCGGTGTAAAATTCGGAACTGCAACCACTGTATATTACTATCTTTTGTGACATTGAAAGGGTTATTATAATATTATATATTTTATATAATGCAGATTTCAATAATATTTTTGCTGATGGTGTAATTAAAGGGTTCTCAATGTTTTCTACATTTTCTTCTGTCTTTGAACTGAGATTCATTTTTTTATTGAAAGTTTGTATAGCTGTTGTTATGCCTAGATGCAGTAAAGTATTTATTTGTAAATTAGATTTAAGTTCAAATTCTTCTTGTGTCAATAGTTTATCTTTTTTATACAAATCATTGATATATCTCATGCCATTCTCATACCATGTTTTCCAATACAGGTTATGATTTCCCACTAAAATATTGTGGTTATAAAAAAAAAGCCATGTTAGTTTTGTTACAGCCAGGAACATTGGTTTGGTCATCATTGTTTATTTTCACCATAACAAGGTGCTATATCCAACTATTTTACTGTTTCAAGACAATCAGTATACATGTATATACTTTGATTCAAGTAAATAGAAGTTTTGATATTGTTCTTTTCAGTTCATCATGAGTCAGGTACTCATTGGTTTTGGGATATTTGTAGCTTTTCTGGCAGCATTTACAAACTTCTCTATCCACAAGATAGAGGAAGGTAAGTGACCTGATAATTATTTCATGTTAAATAATACTGTTGGACGGCTGTTTGGTTAAACATTTACAAAGCATACGCCTCCTTAGCCGCTCAGCAATTTCAATGGAAGTTTATCCACAACGTTATCTTTACGGAACATAAACTAAATCTAATGAAAGTTTCAAACGGGTTGTGTAATATATGTAAAAATAAAAGGGAAACATTCTATCATCTTTTTTGGGAATGTAAAAAGTAAAAATTGTGCTGGGAAAAATGATTAAGGTTATAAACACAGTTAAATTTTTGTAACCAAAAACAAATTGACTTAGGCTTTCACCACATAGTATTTGGTTTTACTGAGTCTATTGAAGGAGTACATTTTTAATACCATCCTTTTTGAATTTAAATGGCATATTGGAAATATAGAAATGATTATAAATATTCTTCCTCAACAAAATCACCAGAAGTTTGTTATAAACAAGTATGTATAAAATAAATGAAATTTGTATGTTTCACAATATAAGACGGGAGGATTTTAACTCAGTTAAATGCTTTACTAGTCTGATGAATGGTAATCATTAGTTTATGCAATCAATACATAATTGAAATTTAAAAAAAAATTCTGCACGCTTTTCTTTTTAAATGTTCACTTTTCGCTTCGGTGAGGATTGAAAACGGTGTGTTGGAATATAATACATATACATATATATGCATTTTAAGCAATGTTGTTCTTAGCACTTCAATTCATGCAAGTTTAGAACAAAGACATTGCAGTAAAAGCGATCCATTGTGTCACTACTATGTAAAACTCTTAAATTATAGATATAATTTCATTTCCATTATAAGCATTATTAGTAACTATGTTAATGCACCATATCTGTTATGTTATGTACATAAAATGATTAAAAAAAAAAAAAAAAGAAAAAAAAAAAATACTGTAGGGTAACCCAACAAATATTCACGACCAAGTAATTTTTGGTTTATTCACAGATGGCAGTGAAGCGCAAAATTTAGTATGCGCAAAAAAGTCCACATGACTAGACATTGTTTATACCAAGGCATATATGACAGGCTATTCGAATCCACTGGCACTTTATAATAATAACTGCTCCTGTTAAGCAAAATTTATAAAAATTGTCATAGAGCATTGAAAAAAACAATCTTAAATAAATTAATATTTGATTAATATTAAATATCAAAAGTAGTGTCATAGAATAGCAAAGAACAGGTAGCATAATCCCATGTATATATATATATACATGTACATTGTAGTCAAGTGTCAGAAATGTTTGTTAATTGGAATCATTGTTTATGTCTGTTGAGAGAAATATTTTTGATCTTAAAATGAATGTTAAAGTGAAATGTATGACTGTAACTGACACACGGTTAATATCAAGTTGAGTACAAACTGTAAATAATTTAATGTCAACCTCCATATTGTAAACTAAACACCATTAACCCTTGACTTAATTATTTTGGAAATTTTATTTTTGGAAATCAAGAAACGCGAAGATAAATATTCACAAATATGCTTTGGCAAAATGCGAAAGTTTGTCTCCACAAACTTAAATTGAGTTACAGTATATGAATCGATACCATACATGTATAACTTGAATTACACAAAATGTTTGATCTTAAAATAAATAGTTGTTCACTGCTATTTATGAACAAGATCTTTATGTGGCAATTGTGGTGTGGAGATAGTGGACTAGTATTTTAGCATGTTTTCAAGTACCATATTGTTTAAGAGTGCACCATAGTGCTGTTTATTGCTCTTTAAGTCAGTGTATAAAATATACTCATAGCTAAATGGGCATTTAAAGATCTTCATAAAAACATAGCAAGAGAAAATAACTTATGTCAGTAATACATTTTGACATTGTTGTTTTAAAAATATCCTTATGACTAAATGCTTAATAGCTTTTAGTCACAAGGCAATTTTTTACTAACTTAAACATGTACTGTCTGGGATGTGTGCCAGCTATGGTTCCCTCCACCTGTGCTTGTACTGAAGAGATTTACACGATTACTGGACAGTTTATAGTATTTGCAATTTGCACAGTTCATGATCTTTACATCAATTATAGCTTTTTGTTTTCAAAAGTCTGACAATAATCAGTTAACTGTGGCAGTATTTTGCAGTACAGAATTACCTGGACTTAACATCATCCTATTTTCCTTTCCTTTGCACTTTTCCAAATACTTGGAATTTGAAGTAAAATCTGTTTGAAAAATGCTTATGTATGTGACTTTGATTTTCTTGCAGGTCATGTAGGCGTATACTACAGAGTAAGTTGGATTTTCTGTCTTTTAGTAACAACGGTAATGATTAGATGAAGGCTACAATAAGTAACCTAGAAAATTTAAACCCATGTGTCTTCCTATCTAGTAATAGTAGTAGTTATTGTACCATTACTTTGAAAGCATACTTGTAAATATACTACAAAGTTGGTTTACTTATAATGCCAAAAGGGAGTATTGATATTTTGCTGTTCTGTCTGGATGGATGGATGTCACAAAGTTTACATTGCTTGGCGGATTTCAACCAAACTTCATGAGTGATCAGTACAAAGCCTAGTTGTACATATTGTTGGCATTTTCTGATTCACAGAATTTCAGTTATTTAGGTTATAGTAATACTGACCTTACTATTTTGCAAATATTTCAATATATACCCATGATGTATGATCATAGTGTCTTTGTTTACTACAGTAATATACATCTTGCTGAAACTGCCAGCTGAGTACTGGGACTTCATTTTAAATAGTATTAATTAATGAATGTAGGACATTATCTCCTAGGACAATATCCCCTTGGCTCTTTTTTGCTTAGGAGGACAATACCCTTGATGATTTTGCAAAGGAGGACATTAGCCCTTGCTAAATTTGTGAAGGAGGACATTATCCCCTTCTCCCTAGGACATTATCCCCTTGATGATTTTGCCAAGGAGGACATTAGCCCCTTCTATAGTTTGCATATGGAGACATTAGCCAATCATCCTAGGACAATAGCCTTTTGAAAATTATTCTTTTTATGTAATTATCACTTAATTTGTAGAAGATGTGTGAGAGTTTTTCACGAACAATGTCTAGTTAAAAAGGTGTTAACAAACAAATTTGAATAACAAAGAGCTTGTGTACTGTTTTTCAATTTAATTACTTTTTGCAGGAATATTGACTAGACTTAACAGATGTTGGCAAAAGTCAATAATTATTATATGATAGACTAATTTATAATTAGCCATAATTAGCATATTAAATGTATGGATTAATGGATCAAAGGCCACTTTTGTATGCTTAATGATAGGGTGAATATTAAAATCTATCTACCACATCCATGTGAATAATAAAACACAATTCAAAAGCAACATAAAATGATTATATATTTTTATTTCAGACATTTTTCTCAAAATGATTGAACACAGCAAGCACATTCACTGATATATATAGATATGTATATAAATTGTTTCTTGTTTAGCACAACAATAGAGAAACAACACACTATAAACTGCTTTCATAGCACACATCAAACATCACTTATATTTCTTAATCAGTTGATTCTAATGTAATCAACACTAATTTTGGATGTTAAAGGTATCAATATTAGTTACTTTTCACCAACTGTTTTTATTTTGTGTATCAGATATTCTTAAAATCAAGTCTATATTTATAGTTTTTACGTTAAATCAACACTTATTTTGGATGTTCAAAGTATCAATATTGGTACCATATCAAATATGTAAGAAGGGGCTAATGTCCTAGGGAGAAGGGGATAATGTCCTCCTTGGCAAAATCATCAAGGGGATAAGTCCTCCTTCACAAATTCAGCAAGGGGCTAATGTCCTCCTTTGCAAAATCATCAAGGGGATATTGTCCTCCTAAGCAAAAAAGAGCCAAGGGGATAATGTCCTAGGGGATAATGTCCGTTTACCTTAATTAATCAATGTTCAATTTCTGCTTTCAGGTCTTACACAGTACTTCTATTATCTCACTTGTAACAATGTATATCTACTCAATTGTTTTATATTGTAAACAGGGTGGTGCATTACTAAGTAGTGTGAGTTCGCCTGGATACCATTTTATGGTTCCATTCATCACTTCATTTCGAAGTGTTCAGGTAGGTTAAAGCCATTGGTTTACCAAAGTATTAATTTAGAATTCACTGCTTTATACCACTACAACACAGTGTGTTCTGTTACCTAGCACACTCCATGGTTCAAGTATAGTAGTAACATAATTATCATAGGTTTACAATAAAACTTTACATACTTTATCACTATAGTTATTTGTTAGCTATAAGGATCGCTCACCATCTGGTGTATATCATTTATATGCATAATTTCCTTCAAACAACATCTCTGAAAAAACTATGGCAGGATGTTCATTGCATAAAGCTCTATCAAAGTTGTTTAAATAATTCCATTCCTGCAGAACTCAGGTTGCCATGGCAATAGAAAGGAAGAAAAGTATTTTTCATGTAGCATTGCCTAGTGGACCTCTACAAAGATTGTTCAAATCATGATGCATATCTATTTTTGCATCCAGAAACTAGAATGATGTAATTTTCCACTGTTCCAACATTGTTGTTTATTTATTTCAGACAACTCTGCAGACAGATGAAGTGAAGAATGTGCCATGTGGAACCAGGTAATTTGATACAATAATAAGACTGAATCCTTCACTGATCCCAGTGGAAATTGTAATTTTTAAAAAGTAATTTTTTTTTTGCAAAAATCGCATCATACATAATATAATATATTATCGCTTTTTGGTTCCTCCAACTGACAACCTTAACTTGTCATTATTATTAATAATCGGGATCGTTATCAAAACACGCCAGGTGATGTAGGAAAATTCTATTGTTTAATCTGCTAGGTAGGCCCCCAAATGCAATATACGAGTTGACATGCAGGTATTGTTATGATTCTATGGTGCTTATGATCTTAACAAAACAATATAGACAAAAGATTCATTTAAGATGATATTGGGTTGTAGTTTGTTTAAGATAAAGTGTATAATAGCAATTACACTCTGTGGTCTTCCCATGTGTTCCAGAAACTGTAAATGCGGGTCTTTTATAGAAGTCTAAATGGCTTAATAAGCTAATTATGCTGGTAGTGCGGAGAAAAGATAATTATTATAACAACATTTGATAAATTCTGATCATAAAACTAATACGGTACTTTGATGTGACTGTAACTTTATAGTAACCCCCCTTAGAGTAACCTCCCTTAGTGCTGGTTTCCCAATAAATTCAAATTTTAGTATCGATGGATTTTCCAATATACTTGGGATTAAGTAGACAAAAACACGTTTGTAATTCATGTTCGTTTGTCCTTATCCTGAGTTTATTTTGCTTTTAGGTTACATAGCACATACTCCGGAATTCATACACGGCTGCATGGTAAACAAGAATGAATACCAGGGAAAAAAAAAAAAAAGATTGTCCATTGACCTAATATGTACAGAAGGACTGAGTACTCTAATATCAATTTTGGTATTCGTTGCCATCCCTATATTATTTGCAAATGTCAGTTAGGCCCAAGTTTGTCCAGTGATATTTTGTTTCCATTCTACTATACTAGCACTAAAGAAGTTGTTAATCAATGTTTACAACTCTTTGTATACAGAGTGTCTTGGCCCAAGTTTTACAGCTGGCACAAGGGGTCCAAAATATGGTCAGTAGGTCAAATTGAAAGAAAAGCCTTTGAATGCTCTAAAAGGCAACATTTTGTATCCAATCATCATAAAAATCGGTCAGAATGTTTTTGATGGACTCTTGGTCAAGTTCAAAACACGTTGATATTGGATAGAAAACTAGATCACCAGGTTAAATAAAAAGTAAAATAATGTAGACACTCTAGTAAATCTCATTCTATTAAGGGAATCTTACGGAAGTGACACCAAATTTTTTTTATCGCATTTGGCTCTTTGTACCCTGATCATACAGAGTTAATCTTTGTTGCAGACTCAAAGATATAGGGGCAAATTGTACCTCATGTTTACAACTACCGAGAAAGGACATTAATTGTAATAAATTGAATCATATTGAAGAAAAGTCATAACACAAGAATGTTTTCAATCTTATATTGGTAAATAAACGTCAGCATTTTGTCCTTCCGTCAAGATATAAGCAGCTTTTACTTGTTATTCAAGGTGAAATTTAAGATCATGAATAAATGGGTCTTCAAATTTTTAGCAGCCTTAATAAGTTTTTTACGCCCCCTGTTTGACAAAGAAAGAGATATTGCTTTGCACAGTTTGTCTTTCCATAATTTAGTCCCTCTTTTGTCTGGAATCCTCATACTTGGTGGGTAGGTTGGTAACCCCTAGCTAATTTTAGGTCAAAGTCATGGTGATTTTGAAACACCGACAAAGGAGAGAACATGTATGATTCGCAGTCTTAATAGCGAAGCAGATAGCCCCTATCCTTTTTAGGTCAATAGGTCAAAGTCATGATGACTTAAAGCATTAAAATGGTTTCCCATAAGTAACAAGAAAATACTCTTGCTTAGGTCAAGGTTATTACAATCTAAAGCAGCATTTGAAATATAAAAGAACTATAAGCCAACAGTCCAAATGATTATTTCAACCAGTACCAGGTCAGATGTCATCAAATTTAGAACATGGGTTTAACAGATACCTCCATTATGTAATTGTTCCTTACAACTGAATAAAGAGACCTGAAAGTAATTATAAACTGTATACCTGTTACTAAATCTTGTGATATGACTTAAGCACCCTTTAAAGACAGGGATTACAGGGGATTAGGAAAAAGGGGACTGCTTATGATTATGAAGATGCATATAGAATGAAATAGATGTATTTTATTTTTAGTGGAGGTGTCATTATTTACTTTGATCGTGTTGAAGTAGTCAACAAGTTAGCAGTGGATTCTGCACTTGACATGGTGAGAAATTATACAGCGGACTATGACAAGACCCTCATCTATAACAAGATACATCATGAGCTGAATCAGTTCTGCAGTGTACATAATCTACATGAAGTCTACATTGATCTGTTTGGTGAGTAATTGTGACCCATCATCAGTGACTGACAGGTCTCTACAGTAGCTGGAACCCATTTGTACGTAATCAATAACTTCTGTAGGCAACAACTTAATTGACAGCATCCCACATGAAAATAGTGTGCTTTTCTGTAGTAAAACCTTCCATGGAAAAAAATAACTTAAAAGAATCTCCATTTTAGCAAGTCATAAATTGTTCACACTTTAGAGACTTTTCATTTTTCAGCAAGACGTAGAACCATTTTCCACATGCAGCTGCTGTGAGAATCTTCATGCTTAAATTGCTTCGAGGTTACCAATAATATAAAACCATGCATGACAAAAAGTACAAAGTTATTTGATATAAAATCTTGGGTTCAATTATTTATGATTTTGCTCAAATATTTTTCAGATAAGATTGATGAAAACCTGAAGGAGTCATTGCAGAAAGATCTGACGGACACTGCTCCGGGTCTAATTGTTCTCGGTGTACGCGTCACTAAACCCAAAATTCCAGAACAAATCAGAAAAAACTATGAAATGATGTGAGTTGTAAAAAATTTTCTACATAAATTGCTTGACCATACAACCTGACTTTAATGCCAAAAACTTCAGAATTAATTTTAATTTTAAAAGATGTTGCTATACAGTGTGCTACAAGAGAGTATCAAGCTACTTCTAGATGGCTAGACCCATGTTTGTCTGGAAGTTTCAAACAAAATAGCATTGTTAAATCAATCAAAATATTGAAAATAAATATTAATGTTCATGTTGTCCTCATGTTTATCTTAGCACAAGGTGCTCAATCAGTCAATATGGGCTATTGTGATTGCTAGATATCTGTGTGATATGAGTTTTATTATATACTTATAGATATTTTGACAAAGGTACAGCCTTCATTTAACCATCCAATACACCCTGACAGAAAAAAACCTGTAGTGATCCTCACAGTACCATTATTTGTAAGAGTACATCCAGTTGGCTCATTGAAGATTCATACATCTGCATGATGTCAATAACGTTGCTTTAAATTGGGTCGTTACTACTTGTTACTACGATGATGTCAACAAAATGAAGTCACATACAATGCCTATTTTGTGCAAATAAGAGTTTGACTTCCATTTATGCTTAAAATCTTTCTTAATTTCAGTTTATTTGTGCAGACAAGTATCCAAAAGTATATAATAAAAGGGTTATTATCATAAAAATATGATCCGGGAGCAGAATTTTTGCGAATTCGGAAATTGATTTGAACTGTTCGAAGATTTCATTCCCATCGCTTATCGTAACATTCCCTTTATGTGACAAATATCATCCATCCTGTCTCTTTATCTGTTTAAAAAATATCAAATTCTTTTTTTTGGTCAATAATTTACCTAATGTCTTAGATTTATTGTGATCAGATGACTGAGTTTTTTCTGACAGGGAAGCAGAGAAGACAAAGTTGCTGATAGCGGTACAGAAACAGAAGGTGGTAGAGAAAGAGGCAGAGACAGACAGGAAGAAAGCTATCATAGGTATAGTCTGGTGTTACATGCCCCTACCAATATGGTACGGGTCAGGCAAAGCTCAATAATGGCGGTGCCCATACTATCAAATTTGTGCATTGAGTTAATAGGGGGTTTTATGTAGGAGTTGATCATTCAAAAAACCTTGCAGTATGTGATTTGTCAATACAAACCCAATGTAAATTGCTATTAATATTTAATTGACAAGTAAAATATAACGAGAAATAAACAACATGAAAAATAGCCGTGTTTTCGGACGTGGTAGATGTTCGTTGGCATTTTGGATTTAGTAGAAGATGTAAATATAATATTTATGTCTTATTTAAGCAAACACCTTGAGATCATACCCCGTGGCCCAGTGGGTAAGTCACTAACTCTCTAATTTTATGACCGAGGTTCGAATCCCACCGGCAACACTTTATTTTTTTCTCCTTTTTTATTTTTGATCCTTTTAATATTTCAATTCGAACATTTTTAAGCCCGACAATGGCGAAAAAAAAAATACCATAAAAAGTGTCGTATCCGAAATGTCTTCTTGAAGTAACTTGTCCGAAATATAGTACACTTACTGGTCCAACTTTTTTAACGTTTACAACGTTCAGAGATTGAGCATTCAAAAAGCCTTCCGTCTCTTAAAGCTATGTCAATAACTATTTCAAATTAACATATTAGTTTTGAATGATCAATCAATTTATACTTTTATCATTTTCACTTTATAAACAATATTCTTTTGAGCATCCACTGGGCGCCACCATTATTGAGCTTTGCCTGACATACTGTAGCATGCCAGTATGACAGGGAACCAGACTATCATAGGTATACAAGAAAACAATGACTGTCACTATAATCACATGACCCAATGCATCATTTGCAGTCTTGATTTCTTCTTTCATTGGACTCCTCAATCAATCTAAAGCACTGTTGATCAGTTTCACTGATATTGCTTTTAATGTCTCTTACATTATTTCTACATGTAGTCAAAGATATGAGTCTGTATTTTAAAAGAGTCCAATTGAATTGGTGAAATCTAAAATTGTGATCACACATAATAGAAAATGTTTCACTGCTGGAGTTCGGATTTCACTATATGGTTAATGGATTTCACTCCATGGTTAATGGATTTCACCCCATTGTTAAAGAATTTCACACATAGTTAAGAGTGGTCAGAGAGTCTGAAGAAGTTGTAATAGTCAAAATGTTCTTAAAACTTCAAACAAATTATCTAACTCTGTTTATTATTTCTCTTTCTCTGAAAATCATGAGCTTATTGCTGAGATGTTAGATGATTGTGGTAAATCAGAAACAAAGGAGATTGATAACCAAAAGATAGATGATGACTGAACAGAAATATGGGTACACCAAATTAATAACCAAAAGCACAGGTTGATATTAGTGGTAATTGTTAACCAAAGATGCATGTAATATTGATTACCAAAAGCATAGCACATAATCAGTGATAACTTAAACACATGTGGTTAACTGATTACAAGTAACACACAACAGTCAGTAACCAAAAGCATAGATGGATGATTGACAACAAAAAATAAAAGAGAAATTGATAATCAGAATTACATGTAGATCATTGCTGTTAATTAATGAAATACAAATGTATGTAAATAAATTGGAATTTATAAACAGTATCAAGATTTTTATTCTGTTTGTATTATAGATGCAGAAAAAAATGCTTCCGTAGCTAAAATACAATGGGAACGAAAAGTGATGGAAAAAGAATCTGAGCAACGCATGTCAGAGATAGAAGGTAACTTTTTAGCTCACCGGAGGAGTGAGTGATTGTGACTGCTCTACGTCCTTCTTTGTGTGTCATTAACAGTTGCTTCGAACAACATCTTCTCTTAAACAATGTAACCAATGCCAACCAAACTTCACCAGATTGATCCTTGGACAGTCTTCTACCAAAATTGGTCAATTCTTTCTGGTCAGCTACAAAAAATGGCTGCAAGGGTGTAAAATATGAAAACATTTATAAAAATATCTTGTTAACCACTGGTCTAATTTCTACCAATCTTCAATTTTTGAAAGAGTTGTAGCCCCTTGCCAACTTAAAGACGATCGCTATAGTTTAATTCTTGTCTATATATCAAATACTTTTATATTTCAATGTTATTTAATTAAATGTCACAAACAATTACTCTTTAATAAAAAAACATACAAAAGGATCATTTTGAGCAATTGTATCACTATAACATTTTAATACGTATAACTATAGCAAAAAAATCAGTATATCAAGAAAATTTATTACCTCCCTTTAAAAGCACCCAAAAAGTCAGTGTTTAGCAAAGGCTGACTTTTAAACTGTGTTAAATGCTTTCAGAAGGATACATTTTTGTTACATATTATTTGTAAGTGTTTTACTATGCAGAATTTGTCCAGTTAAAGTTTCATTAAGCTCTCTGTATTACGTCAGTGGCAATAAACACATGGCCTCCCCTCCAACACCACCCTCCCACCCCAGACAACAGCTCATTTTTCTCAATAAAAAGGCAGAAGACCTATCATTTTTAAATTAGTTTTTAATAAAGTGATGTTTGAACAATTCTTCTGCAAAAAATTAAGAAATTCTCATTGCTTGAACATCAAGAAAAAAAACTTTGACAAATGACTACAAATTTTACATATTTTTTACAGAAACTAGTTTCTCTGTATGTTCTTTTTTTCAGTTTGGATACATTTTGAAATCTCAATTCATGTAGTTTAGTGAAATAGAATCAATTGCTTAACATTTTAAATAAAAAACTATGGTGAGTTGCCAAATTTAGAGTTGTATTATTGATAAACATGAGATAGGGGTCATTTTCACTGCTTTCGGGGTTATACTACAAAAAGTGTCCATTACTTATAAATAAGGCTGGTGACCTACCTTTTTTATTTTATATTCTGACTTAGCAGGTATTACCCTAACAACAAACAAAATTTCATAAAATTCTCATTGCTTGAAAAAAATGATGAAACTGTAGCGATCGTCTTTAATGTTTGCTTGTTGAATATCCATACTGGTCATTTTGAGTTGATGGGCATTTATTTATACATAAACAGCATTAAATTTCATATTATCATTCCTAACCCGATCAATGAAGTGATTGAACAGTCGGAAAGTTTAAATAAAATTTTGATTTAAGATCAAATTATATGCACACAGCAGAGCATTAATTAAGAGATCATATGCTAAAGATAAGTTTTTGTGATTAACAGAATCCTATTACAAGCAAACCACACACCTCATGTCTAAGTGCACATAATGGGGACACCCGTCTCCTATGGACACATTTCTAGTTAAAAGAAGATTTGGATTATTATAGCCCCCGAACACGAAGTGTTGGGGGGGTATACTGGATTCAGCTTGTCTGTCCGTCCGTCTGTAGACGGAAACTTGTGGACACAAGATCTCCAATACCCCTGGTCAGAATTTAATGATACTTCACACAAGTGATAAGTACAATGCCTAGTTGTGCATGGTCCATGTTTCGGGTCTCAAGGTCAAGGTCACAGGGGCTCGAGATGGTAAAATCTTGCGGACGCTAAATCTCCAAAATCCCAGGTCAGAATTTAATGATACTTCACACAAATGATAAATGCAATGCCTAGTTGTGCATGGTCGATGTTTCGGGTCACTAGGTTAAAGGTCAAGGTGACAGGGGCTCGAGATAGTAAAATCTTGTGGACGCGAAATTTCCAAAACCGCTGGTCAGAATTTAATGATACTTCATAGAAGTGATAAGCACCATGCCTAGTTGTGCATGGTCCATGTTTCGGGTCACTAGATCAAAGGTCACAGGGGCTTGAGGTAGTAAAATCTTGTGCCCTTTTAATCTCCAAAACCGCTGGTCAGAATTTAATTATACTTCACAGAAGCCTTAAGTTGTGCAGGTCCAATAATCAAAGCATCAGATATTACATAAATTTTAAATACTGTGTCAGTGGGGTGTTCGGGGGGGTATCCATCACCTTCAGTGATAGTTCTAGTTTTTTCTGATTTTAGATTTAGGTTTAAACATGTTAACTTCTAATTTCAGATTTAACTCATCTTGCAAAGGAGAAGGCAAAAGCTGATGCTAATTTTTACAGAGTTCATAAGGAAGCTGAGGCTAACAAGGTTATATACTGGAATATTATGTACAAAATGAGTTATTCTTCAAAGAAAGGAATTATTTACACAACTCTCAAAAGCCTAGCTGTCATTTTTTAGTTTGAGGCATTTCATAAGGAGAACATTTATTTTCAAACTTGTTTATTATTCAAGAGTGTAATTAGTTTCTTCCTGTAGATTTGTGACAACTGTACAGTCAAAACCAATATTACCATAAATAGTAAGGATGGGAAGGAATACTGAAATAGATATTCGAATATTCATTTAGCATATTAGAATGTTCACAAATAAGTATGGTTTGTTGTTCTAAAGTTGTGTGTAGTCTTAACGTCGTGCATGTATGATTTCCTGTATTTTTCATAAAAAGAATACTTTCAGGAGTTCACGTTAGTTCCTACCAAGGAAGTAAATAAGAACTGAAATTTTGCTCTCTCAAAACTGAGAACCAAAAAACTTTGCACATATGCATTGCCTACAGTAATAAAATAAGAAAAAATGTCATATTTATCACGAAATTCAGATGTATATAGCAGTTTTTAGCGTTTCTCCACTTTCACTTTCAAGAGGTCATCTCCGTGACGTCACTATTAAGGTGCACTGTTAAATCTCTAAAACTGTAAGAAATACAAATGAGGTTCTATGAATAATTTTAAAATGAATGAATTGCGGGGGGGGGGGGGGGTATTATTCTGTCTAAATGCTTTAAAAACATTGGGGACTAATTCAAGTGAAGAAATATCAGAAACACACTTTTACTAATCTTTTATCTTTTATTTCTTATTATGTGATGTTGCTCTGTAAGCATTTTTGTCAACAGTGTGTTTATTTAGCATCTTATAACTCTGAGGACAGTGTGGAACTATAAGAAAACAAAATAAAGAAATGCAGTTTCATCTGTGACAGTCATTCATTTACACATAAAATAATCAAAAACAAAATGCGCAGTGCAATATCTCAATACTTTTTCAACACCCCTCAGTATAAAATGAGCCTATTTTTAGAACATTTACTGCAGGTGCTTCTGACCTCAAATTACCTGTGAAAGAACCAATGAATAAGCATGACTTTTGGAGGACATTTCAAAGCAAAAATGGCTGACCCAGTAAATGAAAAACTATTCTCTCGTAAATAAATTCATTTTATATGTCAAATGCTCCCACATTATAACAAAAAAGGTCCACAATTATTATCACTAGCTGAACAATTTAGAAAAGGTGTTCCATTTATTTTGTGGTATGACTTCATTTATTTGCATGCACGACTTTCGGCATATGAAACATACAATCTAGGTTTGCTATCCAACGACTTTCGGCATATGAAACATACAATCTAGGTTTGCTATCCGGTTTATGCCTCGTAATTGCCCTTGACTTAGTGAAAATTTACTATTTTCAAATTGAGTTGTGCATAACTTAAAAAACTATTTGATTTACAGTAATGAAATCAAATAGGAAGTGTAGTTGTGCATGTGGCATTTTGTTTTGTCTGTCCGTCCATATGTCTGTCATAAATTTTGTGTAGCACACTTTTCAAAATATTGCCTAAAGTTCTACTTTTCTGACTCCGGATAACATACAGTGATGGTATAGGGGGAGGTGTTTGTGCTTGCAGGGTACATATAGTTTTGTCTACACACTTTCTAGTTTTATATGTCTGAAATAATGCTTGCATGAGCTTAAAAACTGTACGTAATGCATTCATTAATCATCAAGTTTGGATACCTTTTCTAGACTGAAATTTTAAAAAATACAAAAATCAAAGACAATATGTTTCAGTCCTTACCATGTGTTAAATTTTACACTTAGTTCTTGTCATTACACTCTTTGTCTAAAAAAAATGGCAATCTTTCATGTTTCCAGACAGGTTTAATAGAAAATAAACAGATTATTGCATTTTGACAAAGATAATTAACTTACAAAACACAAATACAGACCATTATTGGTTCGCTTTACTAAATTATTTTCTTTCAGAATGTAAGCTGAGTTAAAGATATTATACCATTTTAGTATTTGATGATTTTCTGTTGTCTAGATTTGTTTAATTTTCTCAAAAAATACACTTAGTTGGGGAGGTGATCACACAGTTAACAGATTTACACTGAATTGCAATTGATCATCTATGCATGTAATACAGATAAAAGGAAACAAATTCACATCTTGTAACACATAACTTGAAGGTGTGACAACAACTTCTTGAAACTTAGGATTGTAATTTTCAGATCTGACACATCATAGTATCAAAACAGTCTGTATGTACATGTATATATAGCTTATTGTATTTCCTAATGATTTCATTTAACTGTTGTTTTATTTTATAACCAAATCTGCAAATATTTGAATTAGAAAATCATGTTCAAATATTCAGCAGAAATTGTTAAATAGCAGTTTAAAAAGCTGGCTACAGGACTGCATAATATCAGATTTGGCAGTTAAGGTCAAGCTATACTCATTTTATCATTGTTAATTGTTATTGTAATGATTTTGAGTCAGATGGCAGGTTTATTTTCAGTATTATTTAACATTGTATACTTTCAGATGATTCTGACTCCAGAGTATTTAGAAATGTTAAAACAGAAGGCAATTCTAGAAAATACCAAAATCTATTTTGGTAATAAGATACCAGAAATGTTCATGGATCCAGCAGCATTTACTCATTCAGTCACTTCACAAGATTCCACTAAATCTAAAAAGGTGAGATTATGTTGATCATTATACATACAAACTTGTAAAGTTGTTGAGAAACTGATTGACTTTTAAGTTTCTGAACTGTTACAACTTTAAATTACTTATCATTATGGACCGTGGGAAAACAGATTATTCCAAAACTTGGGGGTGGGGGGGTAAATTGAATCAGTTACACTTACTTGGAATTAAGCACAATTTCAATGATAAAAGATATTTAGGAAAACCGGCATGATTTATTCTGAATAACATTGAAAATTCTTAACTTATTTCTGTGAAAACTATGTAAACTCTAACTGCAATTATATTTCAAAATTGCAATCAGCTGACCTTGTGAATGACCTTTTTAAATGTACAGTAATGAAGTTATGATTGTGTGTTAACATTTCAAATTTGTCATCTCGATCATGAACTACTGTTTAGTTTTAAAAACTGATTCTCATATTCAAGTTTAAGATGACTGTTTCTCATACTGGAAGATTTTACTTACCTGAAAAATGACTATCAACCAATCACACTACATTGTGCAATTTTATATTTCAGACAAACACCTGAGAGAGTGGATGGCAATAAGTGTACAAATTCCAGATTTTTTATGTGATATTTACACCAGTCATCACTTATCAGCATCTATGTACCATGTTATTTTATCAGGGAATAGCAGGGGAAAGAACTTTGCAAAATATAATATTCAATATTGAGCTCCTTAAAATTTCATGAATTGTTTACTTGTATGAATAATGTTATAATTATTAGATCAAATTGGTCTATTCTTTAAATATCTGCCACTTTTATACCTAGGACTTTTGCATAACAGTGCTTCACATGATTGCTGGCTCTGGATTTTTACAAACTGGGAATTTTCTAAAAATCAGTACTGGAGATCATCAGAATGTTTTAACAGTGCGTGTTACAGAAATGTTTAAGTTATATTACCTTTCAAAATGGCCACTCTGCATTTTGGTAAAGTCTGATGAATTCTTTTATAACATAAGAAAGAACTTGAACTGAGTTATTATTTTTAACCAGGTTTTCCGAAGGAAAAATCCTGGTTATTAGATTGAGGTATGTTGGCGGGCGGGCGGATGGGCAGGCGTAAACAATTTCTTCTGTGCGCAACTCCTCCTACATTTCTCAAGGGATTTCAACCAAACTTTCACAGAAGTATTGTCATGAAGTGCCCTGGCGCATATTGTCTGGGTTATGTGATTTGGTCATTTTTGACAGAATTATGGCCCTTTGTTTTTTCCACATATGTAATTCTTCTGTGCGCAACTCCTCCTACATTTCTCAAGGGATTTCAACCAAACTTTCACAGAAGTATTGTCACCAAGTGCCCTGGCGCATATTGTCCGGGTTTTGTGATTTGGTCATTTTTGACAGAATTATGGCCCTTTGTTTTTTTTCACATATGTAATTCTTCTGTGCGCAACTCCTTCTACACTTCTCAAGGGATTTCAGCCAAACTTTCACAGAATTATGTCACCAAGTGCCCTGGCGCATATTGTCCGGGTTTTGTGATTTGATCATTTTTGACAGAATTATGGGCCTTTGTTTTTTTCCACATAATGTAATATATATGGAGAAATACTCTTCTGTGTGCAACTCCTACATTTCTCAAGGGATTTCAACCAAACTTTCACAGAACTATAATTGTGAACTAAAGAATTTTGAATATATAATGTTCTGCCCCTGGTTGTCCGTCCGTCCGTTAGCAATTTTGTGTCTCCTTATTTAAGTATATATAAAAGGGAGAATACTCTGTTATTATAAAAGGGAGAATACTCTGTTATTACTGTCTATTTTTAGAATAGATTACCAGTCCTGTATACTTTGGAGTTATTCTGTTACAGTAAGATGACAAAATTTCTCATGAGACCAGCGGTTCAAACCCCACACAGAGCAAAATTTTTTTTTTTTTTCTTTTTTTTTTTTCTTTTTTTTTTTTATAATTTTTGCCTGAATTATGGCCCTTTGCTTTTTTTCCACATATGTTATATATAGAAGAATACTGTCATGTTCCCACTTCCTCCTACATTTCTCAAGATATTTAAACCAAACTCTCACAGAACTGTTGTCATCAAGTGCCCTCCGTGCATATTGTCTGGGTTTTGTGTTTGGATCAATTTTGCCTGAATTATGGCCCTTTGCTTTTTTTACACATGTAATATATAGAAGAAGACCTTTGTTTCTTTTTCACATTATGTATATCTACTGACTAAAAACACATTTGCGCTCGGCCAGCAGACTGGAAAATGAAAACCTGGTTTTGTGACAATTTCCTGTCACTTGTTGACATTATTTTTGGTAGGATTAAAACTGTTTCAGATTCATTTATTTTGAAGTAACTTATATAATTATACTTATTACTTATTAAATATTCATTATTCAGTGAATACAAGTCGGCGATTAATGCCTATCTTGAAAGTACAATAGTCACTTTCAATGATAATATTTCTTTAAACTATTCAGTCAATATAAAATTAATGTATCTGAAGTGACTGGAATCTTCGGAGTTTCAACTGGATGAGAAAACTTCAAATAAAGTCCTCAGTGTAATAAGGACTCATTTATGCCATGCTGTATTGCTCAATATTCGTGAGAATTTTGTCTTTTATTTCACTATTGTATGCATGTAGATAAAAACGAATATTGTATTGTAATAATAATCAGTTGTTTCATACACAGATAATATGTACATTGAGTAACGTGAGTGATTATTTCATGGTTGCTTGTAATATTCAAGAGAATAATGTTAAAAGTGTGATTGTGTAATCAAGCGAGAAAGTGAGTCAATGTGCAAAACCAAAATGCAGTTAACCACAGCCTACAAAGAGCACTATTTTTTACCCTAGTTCCTTGTTCATCTATCACATCAGACTTGGGAATTGATTACAATACAAACTTTGTCAGATTACCAAAACACATGATTTGGCTATATTCTGTCTGATAATGGTTTTGCAAATGCTACAAGCCTTAACATTGCACTAGACTGGTTGGAACTGGTTGCACCTACGCTAGAAAGCCTGCTGATGGTTAAGTTGGAGCAATATTGTAATCATGTCCTATTCTAGGCAGTTTGTTTTGGAAGATAGGGGTGTAGTACTGGCCCTTGCCAGGAACAATAATTAGGTTAAATACTGTTGAAAAACAAGCATTAGACTAAAAAAAACAACCCAAAATTATTTCACAAAGTTCAGTATTTCAAGAGCAGTTCATGGTTCTCCAGAAAACTTGGTATTCAAGATCAGTGTCGCAGTGTCTTCTGTATCTCAAAATTGCACAATTTTTCATTATCCCCCCCGCCCCCCCCAATGAAGGAGTTAAGACATAGATTTTAGGAAGAGTAGAATGAAAGAATGCTGATTCTAGTTTGCCTTGTATTTATATATATATATTCCCTCTTAATCATATTTTGTATGGAAATTAGTAAAGCAAGTATAGAAGACATTGAGAGTGTATGCAGGAACGTGCCTCACTATTAAATTAGCTGCCCTATTAATTTTTTTCTTCACAGGTGCATATCCTCAGACCTATCCAGAGTAATGAAGTGCTTCATTGGGAGTTCTAATTGTGATCAATTTTCGAAAAATATAGTTTTGACATGGTTTATGAATAGGTACCTACTTTGGTGAAATTGTGAAAGTTTGTTTAATCCTATATTTTGATACTCGCCAGTTAATAGAAATTTCAGACGACTTCAGTCCTCATAATTATACAAAATGGCTTGGATGCCATGCCTAGTGTAACATTTTAGGTTTCATATACGCACACCCCGATTATAATAAAGTTTAAAAAAAAACGGGTTATTCGAAAGGATTTACGAATACCTGGTGTTATTCAAGGTTTTTTCAGCCGATTGACAAGTTTGTAAGGAATTTCACACCCATTATTTGAGCATTCCAATCAAACCAATAATTGCTGACACGCCAACTGTGAAAAACGACACGCGGTCGGGCGCGTATATGTGCTAAGGTGTGGTAATTACATACTCGCTTTAACCTTACCAAAGGTACAACTTCGTTTTGTTTGAAAGTCAGTTAAAGATGTTCACCTTTAATTTGAATAACAAACTCGTGACCACCAAACTACCAGCCTATTTAAAGCAGATTTTTAATTTAATGTCAGAAGAAAAAGACTTCTACTTGTGCAGAAGAATTTGGGTTCAACAATCTGGCGAAGGGGATACCCAGATCAGCTGATATCTTCCTTTCCATTCGTACTGAGCAATCTGGCAAAGGACCCAGCCCCGGGGATACCTAGATCAGCAACGAGTGGAAAAGGGTTTAAAAAGAAAAATTAAATAAACGTTTGACATGATTATTTCGTTTTCCTTTTCCTTTCATCTAAATGATATTCGCAATGTATATTACGTTAAAGCGTCCGTGATAGTATATACATGTATATATTGACGATTTACATAACAATCAGCGGCCATCTTTGGGACTTGGATTATTCGAACCCATGGATTATTCGAAGTGAAATCTTGGTCCCCGGCACTTCGAATAATCGAGACTCGACTGTATCACAAACATAACAGGGCATTCTAGCAAAAGTTATTTCTCAGATAACATTATTCACACAGTATGTCCCTTTTGATAAAACATGTCGCATTAAGTGTAGCACTATTGATTACATATAGGGAAATTAAAGTATACAAACTTCACCTTACAGATGTATTTGTATGTTATTGTTTTTGTGCCTTAAGATTTCAAACACCTTTTATACTTATAATTAAATGCTGATTACAGGATGAATCTGCATTCTGACTTGTTTATTTATCCTTCTTTAAAAGAATGGCAGTGTTGTTCTGGTATTGTCCATCCATCTGTTTGCAAAGCAGTCTGTTCATACAGAGAAACATTCTGAAATGGATTGGTGAAATTTCAACATACTTGGAACAAAATATCTATAACCACAGTGGCTAGTATCTTATCAAATATTTTCCTAGGACATATTCTGCCTGCCTATATGTAAATACAAGGTTAGGAGTAGTTGAATAAAACTTAATAGAAATGTGGAATAGGAACTTCGAAATTTTACAACTACAAGTCTTTCAATATTGCATGTGCTGAAAATGTTCACATGTATGAGAAAATTGTCACCCTGCAAATTTAATTTGGCACAAATAATCTCATTGTTTTTTCTGAAACAAATATATTTGCCTGAAACTATTCGATGGAGATGTCTGGGTTGATTTGCTAAAAATGTATGCCATTGCTACCATCTTAATACAGTCTTGAAATCCATTTAGTACTATTTACAAAACTGTATCATTATTCTGGATGTTGGTCAATGAAATAGGTTCTATATGACTAATACAAAGTGAATGTCCTTAAACTGATAAAAAAAATATTTGTTTAGACTGGTCTGTGTTTGGTCAAACCGTTCATTGGAAGGTAGTTTGTATCAGATCCTACTTTGGATCCCATTTGCAATTCATTGATAAACTATGTCATACTTTACATTTGTTTAATGGTGTATTAACATGGAATCCTATTGTTGGGATACCTTTTACTTATTCTCGGCTTCGCACATCGGGGTACTGATAAATTATTTACATTCGGGAAAGGTGATTCCTTTGCTGTCATCGCTGGTCTGTATGTATCTTTAACTTTGAATAATACAATAACCAAGATTAGAAATGAAAGAAGACGACGATCTTCCATTACCTTGAAACTATCAGATTGTTTTTATAATAGTTCTATGTTGTTAAGAGCTTTTTGTTTCGTTCAAAATAAATTTAAACTTGCATATGAGTCATCGGTAAAGACCGAGTTTTCACCTTTTACCGAATGAAGAAATGAACGCGACCTAATAATCCGATTTGTTAACTGGTCAGTATGACGTCACAGAGAAGCCAGGAATTTCAAAACTGTGGATGTTGGAGATCTACTAATACTTACGGTCTGGGGACATTTATGGCTCAAAACGAAGACAGAAATATGTTGTCTTGCTGCTTGTTTGTTTAATCTGGGCAGTTTTGGATAATAATTACAGATAACCTGTGATAACCTGACTTGCACACATATCGCAAAAACAACTTAGCTTGATTATTGCCAGGAATTTAGTTCAATTTACCTTTATAACACCAGATGACGATTTCTGGCCTCAATTATTATGTATTGACAACGTGGATAGAACTTCCTTCATTTTAAGGTTCACACATCTTCCGCTGGTCCAATTCAAGGGAATGTGTCCTTGCTCCTTGATGAACCGAGTCGTTTATCGTTTCTGCGTCTTCCTTTTTAGCTCACCTGAGCACAAAGTGCTCGAAGGTGAGCTATTGTGATCGCCTGGTGTCTGTCCATGCTTAACCTTGTGTATGCAATAGAGGCTGCATTTTTCACTGGATGTTCATGAAACTTGGTCAGAATGACTACCTATATGACTACTTATAAAATCTAGTTCGAGTTCGAACATGGGTTATCTGGGGTCAAAAACTAGGTCACAGGGTCAAGTCATAGAAAAACCTTGTGTATGCAATAGAGGTTGCATTTTTCATTGGATTTTCATGAAACTTGGTCAGTATGATTGCCTTGATGAAATCTAGGTTGAGTTTGAACATGGGTCGTCTGGGGTCAAACACTAAGTCAACCGGTCAAATCATAGAAAACCTTGTGTATGCAATAGAGGTTGCATTTTTCATTGGATTTTGATGAAACTTGGTCAGTATGATTGCCTTGATGAAATCTATGTCGAGTTGGAACATGGGTCATTTAGGATCAAAAACAAGGTCATGGAGTCAAATCATAGAAAAACCTTGTGTATCTTTAGAGGTTGCTTTTTTCATTGGACCATCATGAAACTTGGTCAGTATGATTTCCTTGATGAAATCTAGGTCAAATTCGAACATGGTTTATCTGGAGTTAAAAACTAGGTCACAGGGTCAAATCATATAAAAACCCTGTGTATGCAATAGAGGTTGCATTTTTCATTAGATCTTCATGAAACTTGGTCAGTATGATTGCCTTGATGAATTGGAGGTCGAGTTCGAAGATGGGTCATTTATGGTCAAAAACTAGGTCACGTGGTCAAATCGTAGAAAAACCTTGTGTATGCAACACAAGTTGCATTTTGCATCGGATCTTCATGAAACTTGGTCAATATGATTGCCTTGATGAAATTTAGGTCGAGTTGAGACATGGGTCATCTAGGGTCAAAACTAGGTCACGGGGTCGCATATTGTCATAAGTCCCAGGTGAGTGATATAGGGACATCTTAGCCTTCTTGTTTTTATGCATGCCAATGTGACAAACAGATCTTACAGGACACAGACGTGTCTGTAAATGTTTTGGATCAAGTGTGTATTGGTTGTTCGTATTTCTGTCTAACAACACAGCTGGTACTTCGGACGGTCAAGTAATCCCCATCTGTTGCAATTTACTTGTGATAGCAACATGTCTTAGCAGAGATCTGAACTAAAGTTATGAGGTTCGTGATACCAAACATCTGCCTTGTCTGCTTCCTCTTGATGTTGTCTGTCTAGTCAATATACTCAAGACTGCTTTTGTAACTACTTTTTTTGTCTATTCTTCCTCTACCTTTTATGTTATCTTATTTTTGACTCTGTTGTCTATGTTACGTGCCGACAACGACAGATGCCCAGATATTTACGTCCAACAGCAGTTACACCAACAGAATCGTCAAGCTCAAATCGAATTTTAGAGAGACTGGCAAGCTTGCAGACCATTTCTTTCAGTCTTGCGTCTAGATTCCTTTAGGTCCACTTCCACGTTCGAGTGGTTTGAGTCGCTGACTTGAAATAAATGGAACTTCTGATAGATTGAGGGCCGTTGGTTCGAGCTCTGCTACTGACCATGTGTCTTGTGAAAAAGTTTGCAGTTTCTTACGGAGGATATGAATATAGTACTGCTTAAGTTAGGTAAACTACCTGCCTGTAAATATGACCCAAATAATTATGATCGGAACGGGCGTTTAACTCGTACAACAACGTCTTGATTCCTGCTTTCCGGAATATAGGAACCCTGGATTCATTCGGGTTGGCGACCACACCTCAAATGTCATGAAATCTTGTTGATCACTGCCAAATGTACTTATACTCCTTTGTACCGTTTTCCTCATGATCGAAGGGTCCTGGATGCGATCTCCATCAGTGGCATGGCAGTAGAGTCCTTTGGTAAGGCATACATTTCCACATAGCCTTTCTCTCTTCGAGACTGATTCCATCTGGAGTGAATCTGGGCAGCGATGAAGTTGTAGTACCTTATTTCGCAGTCGAGAATAAATGAATTAATATGAACAGATATTGTTGTGTTATCTCGATCATCTTTGCAGCATGGAACCGGAGACAACTCATGAGACTGATGGATCCATCAAATCACTTTTATGGATATTTCTGTATATTTTTTGTCTTTCCAGTTTTCTTCTCGACTTTCCTTTGAGTGCATATTCGCTTGGCATCTTGAAACTCTCACACCTCTTTTTCAGTGGCCTTCATTTGCGCATTGTAGATATGTTGTAAGTTCTGTCTACAACATGCCGTTGTCTCCTACTAGAATACTGCACAGTCTTGCAGAATTTATTCATGCTGATCGCGTAGACATGACTTGCAAGTTTCCGTTTTATATTACATGATTCTACGATGCTGACTTTAAGTTGAAATCTAGCTCTTTGCCTAGATCTCTCAAAACTCATTTCGAGTGAGAAGAAGCTCTGGTAGTAATTTGCGAAGTTTATGCTCTTCAAGTTTTGACTGCCTAGGAACAGGGAGGTCGGGTGACTCCCGATCAGGATCTCCTGTGTCTCACAAAGCGACAAGGCAGTGGCTAGGTCACGGCTACCTAGCCACTGCCAAGCGACAAAGGCCTTGCCCTTTGAACACATGCTGAATTTGAATTTTGCCCATTAACTGATTTCTATTGGTGGATGTACTAGGGTTTTAATAGATTTTCCTGCATCTGAATCTCGCTTAAATATGTTTAGGTTGGGTCCATCTGTCTTGCAGTGATGGCAACTTTAAGTACATGTATGTCTTTGTGAGCATTTTGTCCACAACACCCTCTTCTCGTTTCTTCGTGTGTTATATTCGATGTCCGAATCTGTAGCAGCAGTATATACATGTAGTCCTCATAACGACTGAATTCTGGGTGCTAAGCTATTTATAAGTGTGTCCCTTCATACCAGGATTAACTGATAATGGCTAAGCAAAAAAACTTTCGACTAAGTTAAGGCCACTAACCTCATACATACTAAATATCTCAGCAGAATTTGTGCCTGCGTTGTAACGATTATCTTTTGGGGAATATTGAAAGTACATAGGTATTCCACTCAGAACTTCTTTATTAGCGATGATATGTCGCACACAAAACTTTGTCCCAGCTCAAAAGTCAATGCCATACGTTTAGTGAGTGTCACAGCAGTTTGGTACAGTTTAGCAGCATTTTTGACTCTGCCATACCATTGTCACTCATAAAAGCATTTTGAAATGATTTCAAAGAATTTGATAGAAATAATCCATGTCACCAGATGATGTCAACGACGTACAAACCTTAGACGGAGACTATTGCGTATCCATGCCGGTCATCAAGGTTTCAGGAGCGTGGTACTGAGTTTCCTTCATAAAACTTAACCCAAAGAAAGCTCGTGAGCTAGATACTCCTGACTGATTGCCAGTATCGGTTTCGCGCAGTTACCAAACCCAGCCGCTCATACTGGCCTGTGAACTCACCCGATCCTAAGACAAGAATGTAGCCATTTACTGAACTATCATGGATTGTTCTAAAGCGTTCAATCACGGACCCCGCCACCAGCTTCTCGCCTAGCTCAATCACAATGGGATCTGAGGAATACTGTATATTTCTCTCCAACGAAAGTTAATGAGTCAGATGGTAGATGGCACCACCTCTCGCTAGTGGCGTGCCTGGAGGTACCGTCCTAATTGGAGCATGGACTGACTGCACTCAGCGAAACGTAATACACTGTACCTCGCGGGTATTACGGTCTAAGGAGAAGATCGAATTTAAATACAGACTGAAAGGAACCGTTCTTCAAGAGAAATCGTCCTATAAATACGTAGGGGTGTGTGTACTAAAGCTTTGGGGTGGTGCCGCCTATTCCTCAAATGAGGATGGTGGACCCAATAAGCACAATTACAAACAAAATACTAAAGCTTCCGTCTTTCACGGAATATTCACATAAAAGCGCAGATATCTATAAAATGTCCGTATGTAAAATGGGTCTGCGTTTGAAGTCTTAATATTGAGACTAACTCCCATCCAGGACTAACACGTACAAGTACAGTTACTTCCCTCGTGCAGACCTTTTTTTTGTTTCCCCCTTCTATCTTTTCTTTCTTTGAGAGTGATATTTTTTTAAGATAATTCTTAAATGCAGATGAGATGTTCTTTGAGATATCTAACACTATTTTCTTTGTTTTTCTTTGTTTTCGACTTTTTGTACAATTCTCAAAACCCTAGTTTTTGTTTATCATCTTGTCCAAGTTTGTAATGCATTGTGTGTAAATTTCATTTTTTCTTCAAATTGTAAGGCTATCAACGGACAGATATACTGTAGGTAGGTGCGCATTCAAGATACCTTTGTTTGTTTTATAATCAATTTGATGAATTAAGTTCCCTCTTCAAAAAAGACTACAACATTCAGTTCCTTCCATTTGCTGTCTCCATCATGGCTAGTCAAAAAAGCTGCTCGCTCTCAGTTACCGTTGAAAAAAATATTTTTGAAAAAAGTGACATTGTATTCAAAAATCAAACAAAAGCAAGAAAGAAAAAATAAGCAAAAATCTAGGTAGGAATTTGCAGAAATCAATTGAAAAGGTTGGTTACACGGCACCGCACACTATTGTTCATACTGAAATTTCAAAAGCGTGCAACGCTTTTGAATTTGTAGCGTTTTTTTGAAATTAGAGATAAAAGGACATGATTTATACTGGAGCCTTTTATAGACTATAGTTCTAAAATACGTTATTTACATACAGTTTGAAGAACTTTATTTTTTTAAGAAAATCTGAGAGCGAGCAGCTTTAAAGTGACGTCTTGAGCAAATTCTGAGAGCAAATTGACGTCTTGAGCAAATTCTGAGAGCAAATATTTAAGTGACGTCTTGAGCAAATTTTCGTAGATATTGCCCATAAAAAAATAACACAATATCTCAACATCAACATCATGGCTTAAATTTGTTCTACTGTGCGCCATTTTTACATCATTGTCTAATGAATTAAATTAAGATTTCATCTTTATTTTTTTTACATCATTTTTTTTTATCTATTTCATGTTTTTTATTTCTGCTTTTTATTTTTATTTTCCATGTTTCTCCAAGCGCTGTTAACATGGCTGTTAACCCAGTTTTGCTGATGTTCTATTTTTGCCAAAGTGTGAACAGAGTTGGAACTGTTGCGTTAGATCCCTCATTCTCATTCCTGAATGGCACATTGAGAAACATGCTTTAATAAGAAGTTTACACTGTATTGCATCACAGCAAATCGTGTCGCATACGTTCCGTGAAAAGAAATGGTTGGTCCGCACAGTAAACGACAGGTGAGCAATAAGGTGAGGATCACGTCATCCAGGTAGACAGAGAATGGAAGAGTCCAGTTAAATTGAGGGGTTACTTGGCAGTCAGTACTACAAATACAGTTAGCCTTCCTTAATATGTCTTATGTTTAAAAGGCTCCGAACAAATAATTTGAGAAAGTGTACATTACTTTTCGAATCAGTTATAATAATAAAAATAAAAAATAGTCACTTTCTGTTATTTGTTGCTTTAGAACCCCCCCCCCCCATCGTTATGAACTAATCTTACAAGTGACAGGAGACGGACGAGTTGTCAAAGTTTTGCGAAAGTTTCGAGGAGTGTTTTTAGCGAGTTTTTATCGTTATAGAATAACTTGATTTCGACAGTTAGTTTACAGAAATGAAGCTACTAACTGTAGTGACCATATTACTGGTCACGATATTAGTATATTGTGACGGAAAGAGGCATGATGAGTACAAAATGGACAAGAAATCTTTCGTCCACATGGACCTAAAGAAACATCATCATCATGGAAAGAACAGGCTGAGAGGATCACATCTAGACATAACAGAGGTAATGCCATTTTTTGTCCACTTCAGTTCAGGTGTATGATGTAAATGCATTTTTTTAAGGTTTAAGATATGTACGTTACTGAAATACGTACAGCTTGAAATTAATCATATACATGTTAGCTTAAAACAATAACTTTTGTTTACTTTGCCTGTTAACTTCAATATTTCGACTGCAAGACAGACCAATTTTACAAACTGACATTACATCTATGTCTGCCTTCAAAGAAGGGGGCACACGGCTATGCTGTAATTATAGCAAAAAGCCCTTGTGCATAATATTTAGTTGGGTAATATGCCTGTGTGCCCCAAACCTCATTTTGTTCACTGAATTTGAATTAAATCATTTAAATGAAATTAAAAATTTTGACCTGGTGCATTAATTTATTATAAAAAGGTCATGGTCAAAATTTTCATCTTGCCTGAAATTTTAAACATTGAAAAAAAATGTAAGTTTCATAAAGTTAAAATTGTTTTTTTCATATCAGTTTAGAAATTTGAACTTTTATCTAACATAAATATACTTATCTATACAGAATGTTATGCTGAAGTTTCTAACTGGCCTACTTAAGCTGTTGTTTACAACTGTAATAAAGTTAATTATTAATCTATTTCAGGGTGGCATTACTCCTGTGCTTTATGGGATGCATCGATCCAGAAAAACAGGTAGAATTCTAACACTTGACTATTCGAAGAACAAGGAGGGCTATTACAGTCACTTTTGTGTTCGCATCAGCATTAAATTGTCAGTTTGGTTAAAGTTTTGCATGCAAGGTGCTATCATAGACATACCTCAGTAAACACTTATGGGATTGATTTGAAACTTCCTTAAAGTCTTCAAAGGTTTTAGATAGTCAAATTAAATAGCTCTTTTATATTAATTTAATTCAAATAAGGACCTTGTTTGACTTCGAAAATTTGGTTGAAGTTTTGCATCAGCCATGCATTGAGGTTCTATCGTGCACACATCTCAGTAACGACTTACAGGATTGATTCAAAACTTCAATATAGTCTTTAGGGGTATCAAACTATCTGGTTAGATAACTCCTGACTGAAAATATTACAAATTAAGGCCCTTATTGAAGTTACAGACCTTGTTATCAAAAACACAGCAACATAACTCCTGATTGAATTTTTATTCAAATTTGTTTTTATACAGTCACCTGGCACAAAGTGCCACTGTTATGAGTGAGCTATTGGGATCACTCACTGTCCATCCTACGTCTGTTTGTCTACAATTTACTTTAAATGACATCTCCTATGAAACCACCACAGGTGGAAGGAACATACCTTTGACTTTTTTTTCTTAAGCTAATGCTTTTTTCTATGCATTTTAAAATTGATATCAGAATAAATAAAAAAAAAAAATTGAAAAAAATTATAGTAAAGAGCTATGAAGAAAAAAAAAATTTTTTTCAATTTTTTTTTTATTTATTCTGATATCAATTTTAAAATGCATAGAAAAAAGCATTAGCTTAAGACAAAAAAGTCAAAGGTATGTTCCTTCCACCTGTGGAAACCACTGGGCCAATGTTAATGAACTTTGCAGGATGTTTGTTGCATGAAGCTCTATCAAAGATGCTGAAAGAATTCCAGTCCATGCCGAAATCTGGTTGCTATGGCAACAAAGAGGAAAAACTAAAAAAAAAATTTCTCTGAAACCACAAGGCCTATTACCTATCACAAAGCGCCAGGGTGAGCTATTTAAATTATGATCCCTGGGTCAAAATTGACCCCACCCAGATGGTCACTTGGTTTTACATAGGCTTATATAGGATAATCTTCTTCTCTGAAACCACAAGGCCTTGAGCTTAGATATTTGGCATGTGGCATTGCTTAGTGGATCTCTACCAAAATTGTTCAGATCAGGATCCCCAAGTCAAAACTGACCATTTCTGCTATTATTGACCTTGTATTATAGGCAATGGTATGAAACTATTTTACTATTTTACCCTTGTTCTGACTGAAAATTGTGTTACCAATCGACCAGTAGTGACCGGTACTGACCACTTTTGGAGTATTGACCGGGGCAGTTTTAACCGGTTAAAGCCGCCAGTTAAAACTGGGGATGGTTTCGACTGCCCAACATTGCCAACCTTCCATGTGCAGTCCTAGCACTGTCTTCTTGAATTTTATGAATAAATCTGTCTGTGTAATTGTACATGCTGTGTTATGGGCAACAGTTACTTTACTATTGTTTGTGTGGGAAATCATTCAGAGTTACTACCCTTGTGTTTAAGAGATTAGTCTAAGTCTTGCCAGTTTCTTAATTATGATTTTGGATTTGGCATTTAAATATAACTGGTTGGAATAAAAGTGGTTGATCCAAACACTTACATAATTGTCCCATCAGATATTCTCATGATCAGTGAAGCCAGTCAAGAGTTATTGCCCTTGGAAGTCTGAATAATGTGGAAAGTAAAAATGATAAGATATACACAATTTATATGTGTTATTAGATACTTCATCTTGGTTGCAAGCCTGTTTCACAGTTTGGCTTCATAGGGAATTAGAAGTGGTGCCGGGACATACTAATTTTGTGCTGTCTGTCTGTCACAAATTTTGTCCTGGACAAGTCTTGTACACCTTGCTTGATTTTCATAAAACCTAGCAGGACGCATCAGCATTAAGTCTAGTTGTGGGTATTGTAATTTGGGATCACCAGCTCAAAGGTCATTTTCTGTGTTACATTTCAGATTGTAAAAAGATGAAATGTGGCCACAAAGAATTTTGTATTGCTAATCCTGAGACAGGAGATGAAAAATGTATCAGCAAAAGAAATTTCAAAGAAAGGTATGTCTTATACATGTACTACTCATTTAAAAACAGTCTCTGCATTTAGCTTTGGCACATGAAGTCAAGGAATTCTTGAAAAATGCATAGCAATGGAAACATTTAAAGCAGTTTTGGGCCAGTGATTAAAAAGCTTGTAGGATTAAAGCCCTTTTGCTCAAGGCAAAATTTCAATTCAGAAGGTACTGAGAATTGTTTTAATAAGCTGTACAAGCAAACTCCTGTAATTCATTGTATTGTATTTTAAAGTACTGCACAATCTTCCCTGCTTTAATGGTACATCACATGATCCTCAGCTTGTAATGGCCATTCTTAGATCTATCATATTAAAATGGGGATTAATCCATATATAAGACATTATATAATGTGATAAGACTTTATATAGTGTGACGACTTTATATAGTGTGACTAAGTGTGCCAGCAAAGATTTTAATCTATTCTTGTGTCTGAAAGTGTCTTTTGATATCCAAAAATGTACTTGAGGGTGGCCATTTCAATCTTTTAAAATGTTCTTAAGTATGCATATAAACATGTTTTAAGCTTTCAAAATGTGTATTTACCTGTGTACCATAATTATATTGTAAGTCAGTTTGGTTCTTAAGTAAGTTTACCTAATTTTATGTCTGACAGTCTGAATGCGAAAACCTGCAAAGGTCAGACTAACATTCCTGTTTTTAAAAAGTCTTTTTTTAAGAAGTATTTACAAAGGAAACAATAATCATTTTTTTCTCTCACTGTCCATTGCATCTCAGCTAAAACTGAACTACCCTGTGCTGGTTAATATTAAGAATACTGATTTTTGCTGATCAAAAATCAATAGGTGTTTTTGAAGAGATCATTTGTAACATTCAGAAATGACTAAAATTTGTGAACCACCCATCTGTTCAGGCTGTCAAGAGTACCTTTGTTGTAAAGGAGTTCTACCAGATTTAATATAGATAATACAGACACATGTTTTACCTGAGATTTCTAAGATTTTGGGAAAAGTGTTCAAACCACTGCCTTTCCCTTTCAGTAGTCAAAAACTGTTTTGTTTTAAAGAATGTTAAATATGGTTTGAGAGGATCATCTGTTAAGTGTAGCTTTGTTCACTGTCATGCCCAAAGGGCAATTTATGTTAATCAAACCACAATAAACTAGTTTACGCAAACAATCACGTAGATACATCCATTGTCATCTCATACCTGTATTTTATTATCAGTACTATTAAATTAATTACCTTTAGTTTGTCTTGATTATGTAATTTCCTGTCTGATGTATTTTTATGTTCGTATAAATTATGATGTCACAGAAAAAGTGATGTGAATCATCTATGAACTGTTCTAGTTGAACACTATTTAACAGATTGAAAGCAGGCAAAAGTTCGCAACCTGTTGCTGTGTAAACTGTTGTTGGCTCACACAGGAATATGTCACACTTCTGTCCATCCCAGAACAGCCCTCCCATATAGTGTACCATGTCCTACCTCTTAGGTCCTATGTTTCGCCTCATACTGTCCTATGTCCTAACTCGTGATGTCCTATGTCTTACCTCATACTTTCTTATAACTTACCTAATTCTGACATATGTCCTTACTCGTACTGTCCTGTCTTAGCTCATAGACATTTTCAAGCAATAAAGGGGGTGTCACCATACTGTCATGACATATTCAAGGCAATGAAGTGGGTGTCATGACATATTCAAGGCATTGAAGTAGGTGTAATGATATATTCAAGGCAATGAAGTGGGTGTTGTAACATATTCCAAGGCAATGTAATGGGTCACCACAGCCTGACAGTTAAATTCAATGGAACAAGATCCATAACTGCTTCTAAAGGTTCTTGCATTTGTTCAATATCATAAGAGGGGTTGGTTATTGCAATTACTCTACAAGCTATTAATTGATATTTGCATGGCTATGATTTTCATGACAAAGTGAGATGTCTTTTCTCAGGTGAAAAAAGACATCAAACCAAATCTGATATTTTTTATCACAGTATTTGTGTTACGTAAAGATACATGTAGATAATAGGAATACAAAAATTGAAACGTTTATTGTATTGTTTGTACGGTTTTGTTGCATAGTGACATCTCTATCTATCACAGATTAAAGTATGTTAAATTATAAGTCTTTATATATTCAAAAGCACGCCATGATGAACTATTATTTTTTTATGTATTACACTATATATATACAGGTAATAACAGGTGTTTATAGATTTGTTGCAAAATAACTGTACGGTATTCTTTATTACATAGAGGATAAAACTGTTTTGTATACGTTCTATATTAATGCACTGACTGTATCGTCGCTCAAAATTTATAAGGATAATGTATCCGTGTATTATATTGCAAGGTGAACTGTAAATAGGTAAAAGTTTGAATATAATTGTCTGTTTACCATTCAAATGCAAATACTTTAAAATGGTCTGGCTAAGTAGGTTAAAAAGGAAATAAAATCACCATTCATTCACATGATCAATGACCTCAGTAGTTTAAATGGCTGGACTGAAACTGTTATTAGTTTATTTCCACTAAATAAATGGAAAAAAAGATCATTTCAACAATCGCTACCAGACCTTATTAACTTGTGATTCATCCTGAAGCCAGTTTTCCAAGCACTTCTATTGATTTATACATCTGAGAAAGAGAAAATTATAACTTGAAGATAAATTGTGAAGAATTTAGGGTCTTAAAGCGACTGCACTCCAGATGGACAAGTGAAAAGAAAATCAATTCAAGAAAACAATGCATACTGACAGGGCAGTATTGATAAGGACAAGTTTTCAACAAAAGAAACAAAAAAGTGTGTTTGCTTACTTTTATTGTAGAAAATTCCCCCGTGGGCGGGGGGGGGGGCTCTTTGGTATATCAATATTTTTAACTGGGGGGCGCATCAAATCAGCATTTTTCTCGCATCAAACAGCTGACTCCGTAGGTAGTAGGTTAAGCCCCGTAAATTTTTTGTAAGCGCAAAGAGCGAAGTTCAAAACCTGGCTGGAAATATTTTTTCACCTTTATTTTTAGCTCTTACACAAAGAAAATAATCTTGAGCTGACAAATTGAATATATATTGATTTTACCAAAAAATTAAAATTTACTAAGAATTTGGAGTGCAGTCGCTTTAAAGTAGTAGTTAAAACTGATGACCTTTATATAAGGGAGGTCTTAACACAAGATTGGCTGTACTGGTCTGGTGTATTTATCTGTACAAATACTGTTATGTATATTGGCTTAAAATGTCATGATATAATGCTAATATTTCTATGTTTACTTTAAATTATCTAAAGATAAATTTATTTATTCCTACAACTGAAGGGCAATTGGTTTACAGCTGTGGAAAGTTTTGATGGATTACATATTGGTCCATTGGGCTGGTAGTTATGTTAAATTGTTATTTATAGTCATAAGTATGCATTGTATGAATAACACAGGTTACAGTGATGAAAAATTCCTTATGTAACAGTGTAAGGATTTAGCTTCAGAAGGCTCATAAAATCTGTCACAATATATCACCCATACACATGTATAGTGCAATTTGTTATTTCTCCGATATTTTAACCACAATATGAAATGAATTACTAGCACATCCCTAAGGGAATAGATCTAGCTCATAAAATAATACAGCAACATTTTTGTAACATTTCTGAATTTGGGAGTGGGGGATATAAATTTTACCCTTGTCAATTTGTCCTTCAGGATTGAACTAACTCATACTAGGAATACCTGCAGTTGTATTTCAGCTTGAGACCATACTGGTTCACATGATAACGTTTTGCATTTTGGCTTTGTTTTTTGCTTTTACTGAAAATTCAGCAGTTTTGGTCTTTGAGTTTTTTTTTTTTTAAAACTAGCCTTTGATTGGATTTGTGATTATAAAGCTTTCTTCTAGACCTTTGCTTTTTGTAAAAAATGATACATGTACTTATAAAATGGCAAAACATTCAAAATAGATTTGCAGCTTCAACAGAATTAATGCATCCAACATTGTACTTAGCCAACATCAGACTTGCTGTTGAACAATGACCAACACTACATCTGCGTTCTACAGATACTTTAGTCTTGCAGTTTCTCTTTGTATTTTGTCCAAAACAATACAAGTTATTTTCACTTCAGCCGACGCCTTTTCCGTAACTTCCACAAAGAGAAGAAAATGTTGAAAAAGGACAAGAAGTTGGATGTCCTCACTAAGGATCTCACCAATGCTGAGCACATGATGGATGTGTATGATCTCATCCATGACTATAACAAGTTCAAGAAAGACACAGACAAGAAACTTGATGCTAAGGTGAATTCTGAATTGTGTTTGTTTGTTAAAGAAAAAGTTAAATGGTAAGCCCTGTGAAACAACAGGGGTTCAGGTAAATAACTGATAAACTGAAAAGTTAGTACCGGTAGATAAGCTGGGCTGTATGAAGGCTGTAGTTGACAACTCACTCTTGTTTGATTCTAGGCTTTTCATTAATCTGGCTATGAGAACTTGGATGACTGTAATAGATACATTAGTGTATGTACATGTATTTCAATTATCAATGATTGTGAATCCATTTCTTTTTTTTTTTTTCCAATAAGCTTAATAAATCTTAACAATTGCAAATAAAGAGCTCTGTTATTTCATTACAGCAAGTAATGGTGAAGAATATTGAAAAAGTCCCAACTGAAGTGGCTATGGACACAAAACAAGGTACTTTTTTAATCTTGATAAAAGTTAGAAGGAAGTGGAGAAATAAGGGTGGTGCGGTGGTTGAGTTTTTAATGCTCTGGATTACCAATCAGGAGGTCCCCAGTCCAAAACCCCGGCCGGGGCACTGGAAATTTCAGAAAAGCTTTTTAGTGTTTCCCAATGATCTAGTGACAAACTGGTTAGAAACCAAGACGTAGTCTCACATGTATTGGTGGTATACACCAAGGGAACCAAGGGATCTATTTGTAAAAGAGATAGGGTGTGGTACCAGGATTCCCTTGTTTCTGCATGTGTCTCTCTTCAACCTGCGCCTGTCAGGAGTCTTGGCAAGCTCCCCCAGGGAGAAGTCCCAGGGTAGACCAGGACTAATAAACAATCAAAGAAAAAAAGAGGAGAAATAAATAGCCCCAGACTTGTGGTAGAAAAGGGTGTTTCTGTAACATAACTCTTGTCTTCTCAATCACTTGCAGGATGTCTGATTTATTAACTAACCAGGCTGTTATATGAAAACATCTTTCAAAGAACAGTGTTTCTTCTGGGTTCAGACCATTAACTTACTAAATAGCATGTATGTTGTGCAATAATAAGTATTAAATGTTTTGTGACATTGTACAAAGTACAGTGGAACATCAGTTCATTCAAGCTACCCGCAGCTTCACCTTAGATAGGTATAAATAGGTATTAATTTCATACCATGCTGTGCCTGCTAAAGCATGATATATTATGTTACAGTACATGAATGTGTAACCGTATCACTATAGTGTGTCAGGTCAATCCTGTCTAGTACCTAAAGATAGCTGTCAAAAACTGTGCTGATGATTTCTCATAGTTGAACAGAAGGGAGCAGGTTATGTGTGATTGTTGTCCCAGTTTTGTTGATGCGCTAAAATATTCTCGAATATGTAATATGTTAAAATACAGGTAGGCTGTGTAGAAGTTAGTATGACATCTGCTTCAGGTAATTGCATGTATTTCTCATGCAATTTTGTGGTATATTATTTCATATATAAATTATATGAAAATACTGATAGGTATGAACTGGGACGACATTGACTGCTCGTTCTCATCAACCGACTGCAGTAGCTCTAGACTTTTGAAAATCGGCTTGAATCTTAAAATGTAGAAATTATTCTTATATGACAGAAGAATCTGTGAATTCTTGTTCTATGTAGTAGATATTAGTCATTTTAATCAGCTATTCAGAGAGTGTTGATAATGTTTTTGTGTGGAATGCGTATTTCCTAGTTTTTTTCCTAAAGAAGTACAAAATACTTAGTGAACGTACTTTTACAGTGTTACAGTTAGCTAAGGATAATATGGCAGTGACATAGCAAAAGAGACCACTCTCATTGTGTAAATACATTTGGTGTTTTTAAGGATAAATGTTTTTCTTGTAGGTATACTCTACATTTTTGTGCAATGGTTGTTTACTTATATGTACAGCTGTATCTGTTAAGTCACTGTCACATTCTCCTAAATGTACTGTATGATATATTCATTGAGGGCTTGGTTAATTAAGTCTCAAGCTCTGCTCTGTAGTTTGTCTCAATGGTGGAGTGGTTAAAAGAGTCGCTGACTTGAAATCACTGTAACCTGTTAGACTGATGGTAACTGCTGACCAGATCGTTAGACTGATGGTGACTACTGACCAGATCTCTTTATGTGAAAATGGCTGTTTCTTATGTAGGATTGGATTCTAGTACTGACTTTTCCCAGGAACAAGAGTAACTGTTTATCTGTAATAACAACTTAAATATGGTTGAAATGAACGAAAAATCTGCTCTGCTTGGCAAAACCAACATCAGGATGTAAAGATCAGCCAGTATAATCATTATTGAAAAAGGTTGGGGATCAAGGGTTTAGGTCTACACTGTCATCATTTCTAAGGCATAACTGCCTTTTAACCCTCAAATGAATGAACTGTTACAATGTCACTCAAGTTCCCTGAGTTTATAAGAGATCATATCAGGATTCAGGGTAGACTGTATTGATGTGTCTGTTCATTTAGTCCATACTGCATTGTCACAAAGTTGCAGGTTCTTTTATTTTTGGCTTTACAAAATTAATCAGCTACAATGTAATTCTAACAAAAGTACAGAGTTTAGGTTTGAACAGAAAGTTCTTCATACTTATTTATGATATTTCATGATAAAGTTTTCCCAGAATTAAGATCAATAAAAACTGTTGATTTGTTACATCTGTAAGGAGGAAATATTATTCCAGTCTGTGTTATTACATTAACAAGTTGTATATATTGGTATGTGAATATTATATTAACACTTCTCACTTACTACAATACAGGGAGATAAGGCGGCTTATTATCAAGCTGAGGTCAAGGAGTTTCAGGTTTCTTGTTCACAAACAAGTTTTTTTTATTGAAGTACAGAACTGAAACATAATGTCTATTGTCTTTCGTTGCAAGAGTATAAAGTTACGTGTGTTTGTATAATGACAATTACAAACCCATGCTACAGAATCTTATTAAGTGAATCAAATTGATTTCAAATCAGTCAAGCAATAAATTCCATGTCTTCTGGATATTTTTCCAGTACTTACTTTAACTGCTCTATGCTGCAATGACTGTGTTATGTTGAAAGTCTCTGTCGGAGTACTATCATAACAGCCATTGAATATGTCTAATTCTTTAAACTTGGAAAGTCACCTATGTTATCCTTTCAGTTTTAGGTATATCTTACTGAAATGGAAGCAATTGAGTTGATTGCACCCTTAAAATATTTGGGTTAGTTTAATGAGTCAGTAAAACAGTTTTGCACCAGTGTTTAGGAACAGTTTGATGGCTCTTTCAGAATGTCGTCCAACAGAACTGTATGAACTGAGGAAACGCATGGTTGGTTGGTTTGTTCTGATGCATACAGAAAGTCGTCGTGAACACCACAAGATGAAGCACAGGAAACGTGACAGGAAGCATCACAAGAAACATTACAACTTTATGGACAAGAAAGAGCATACCAACATGAAATTCGATTTGAAGAAAAGTAAACGAAGCAAAAGAGCTGTTCTTGATACAGTTCAAATAGAATCTCGTAAGTTAATTTAACAAATTGTCCTGATATTTATGTAGCAAAATAAAAGAACTGAGATGGAAATGAGGTAGAGGTTAATGTAATATAATGAATAATAAAACTATTGAAAATATATACCATTAAAGCAGAATATTATAAGCCATTAAAATAGTGTCTGTGATAGACATGTAATTATTTGCCACCTAAATGCATCTGAATATCATTTGACTCTTGAAGCATGTGGCATGCTTTTAAATAAAGGAGTTCATGATTTTGATACAATATAATCATAAATGCAATATAACATGGCGTCTTCTTTCACATTACATTGTTTTTGCTTTTATCAAAATACTTACTGCAGTATCTTTTTTTTAAAGATTATCCAAAAGCAATAAAAGTTATTTAATGTAAACTATATTTAACTCTCACAACTCACCATTCTGCTCTTGTTGTATTAATACATTAATGTCACAAGACCAGCCAGCATGTCTGTACAAGTCAGTTTTTAGTGTTCAGTCAACATCTTGAATATAAAAATTATCCTGTCCAGTTTGCAGAAAAAAGAAGTTGTTTATAGCATTTCAGTCAGCACATTTTTGATGAAAAATTTATTATCCTGTCCAGTTTGCAGAAAAAAGAAAGGTTGTTTTCAAAGTTGAAGGGGTTCTAGGAGCTTATGAATGCATAAAATTGTGTTTTTTATTCAGATAAACATTGCAAGTGTTCCAAGTCTGCCATGTGGGAGTTCAAGAAACAAGATACAGACAGAAACAGGTTATTAGATGAGAAAGAGTTGGAGATGATGTCTGCCAACAGACGAGAGCCATGCATGAAGCCAATGTTGAAGTCCTGTGACTCAGATAGTGATGGTGCCGTTTCGCACGGAGAATGGTGCTGCTGCATGGCATACACAAGTAGGTCAATTCATTAAACTACACGTTTGGAACCTTTTGTCATCTACTGTGGAGTAGTTGAAAGGTCATAAATTATCATCTTTTAAAATGCTTGGCAAATATTTAAGAAAGTTGGATCAGATGCTCGTCACATTATAACAATGAAAATCGAACTTGTAAGACTACATCTCCTTAACCCCAGGAAGGATTTCATGAAATTTGGTGCTACCTCAAGGTTAAGGTCACACTCAGGGGAAATGGTCATGTTTAGTGATAATTCTAATTTAACAGATATGTTGCAGTGGATATTGAATAGTAGTTTTGACACATTTCTTTGTATTTTCAGTTCCTCCATGCTTGGAAAAGAAAAGGCAAACGGATTCAGGTAAATTAACACATTAATTTTGTTACCAATCTAGTGATATCATAGCTTTTGATTAATGTCATGTTGATTACAAGGTAAAAACTGAAGATTTAAGTCCTACATTGTCTTCTTTTAATAAGTTAAAAAAAAGAAAGTTAAAGCAACTTTTAAGAGCTGATCTGTTTGGAATATCATGTTACATGTTGGGAGTTTTCTTACTTTATTAAGACAAGAAAGAGTTGTTGGATTGTGAAACTTGTTTGAAACTAGCAATTATGAATGACTATTTTGATGTGTAGATGATTGGGTTCCTCGATGTGACAAGGAAGGCTATTACGAACGTCAACAGTGTCATGATAAGTCCGGTTATTGCTGGTGTGTTGATATCAATGGAAACGCAATCGTTGATTCAAAGAAACTTGGAAGTGCTAATTGTGGTAAGGCATAACAAAAAGTATGAATGAAAAAGTAAAGCAAAAACTAATTATAACAGAACCCAGAAAGCATGTTTACCACTGTCTTAAAAGTCTTGAAGAATGGGTTTGACCTCGGACTGATTTTGACAGTTAACAGTTTCATCTTTATATGGTGGAAAATAGGGATAGGTATCGCAAGAATTTTAGTATCACAATAAATTGCAATACGCGGCACTGTATTGTGATATGTATTGCAATATATTGAGAATCAATAATTCTTACAAAAATATTCTTTGAAGTGTTTAAACTTAGTTATATTATAGTAATCTAGTAATTGAATCAATCCTTGAGCAAAGTCATTAATGTTTATATACCTTTGGAGTTTTGAGATCAGATAATATACCACCTGTTATATATTATTAAGTTACTGTCGTTGTCACGGAAAAGGCACACAACTTATTCAAGTTTCAGTTAATAAATGACTGAGAAGTTGCATTTTTTTTTCCATAAAAATATTGCGGTACGGGGCAAAACAAAAGGGTCGGGATGCCGCCAGATTTTGTAGGTCAAGGTCATATTTGACAAGAGTTATGCCCCTTTTTGTACTGATTATTGTCACGAAAATGTTTGGTTATTCTGACAAAGTGTAAGTGGGCAACACAAAGGTTCTGATGAACACAAATCTAGTTTTGTTAAAAATGAAAAAAAACACCCACTGGCTTTAAGTTGCCACACTTCTTGTATAAGCATTGTTACATATATTTTCTTCCTTTCACAGGTGAGTATGGTCCCAGTGGTCACATTGACATCAAGAAGAACTAGAGGAAGAAAGTCTAGTGTTGAAACAACAAGAAGCCTTGTGATCTGCTCATGAATATATAACATTCATAACACCTGTAAAATCAGCTGGCTCACAGTGTCGGACATATTGTCAATTTCTACAGAACTTTTTACAAATTCTTACTGTTAAGTCATTAGATTCAGACACAATTTCTAGCATGAACAATTATAGTTGAATGTCAAAAAGAATATGAAGAGTATGAAAAAATATTGTTTAGAAATAGAATATTTTGACCATCGCTGGTGCCATAGCTGCATAAAATGAAATGTTCCCATGCTACAACATTCCAGTCATGTTTCACTTTTCTTGTTTATAAATGAATCATTCCATACAAACATTCAATGCTCACATTTTTTTTTTATAAAATCTTTATAATTCTACTTAATTATAAATACCCATGTATACTTTCTAAATATTTTTAATGAACACTGTATAATGTTGAAAAAATAGTTTGTTCAATTCTGGGATGAATGTTAAATGTTCTGAAGGAGTTTTGATTTTGCATATTTAAAACAGTTTTCAGATGGCTTTCACTTTAATGAAACAAAAAGCAGATGCTTCTTGTGTGGCAGTTAATCATATCATCATCAAATTTCCTTTACAATACATCTTTGATATTTTTCTATATGTATCAAGCTAATAGAAAACATTCCTACATCGAAGTGCTTTTAATTGTTATATCTTTGTAAAATATTGCTTTATTTTTGTTTTGTTTTTATGTACAATGAAGTTGGAGTCACTGTGAATGTTTAGAGGAAGGATTATGCATCTACATTTCTTTCTGTTGTAAAAAAAAAGATTATTATGAACGTAATGTCATTTCTAAAATGAATTTGTGAATTTGTGATGGTTGATTATATTCTCAATATAATGTTGTGATTATTTTCTCACAGTTGTTTTGACATCATTCATGGACCTTAATATAACAACAACACAACAACATTTAATAGCAAGATCAATATAAAGGTGTGCTATATATCTGAACTTTTCTTTATTAAAAAGTAAGATCATAGCGACTACAAAGATTTCTTAGCCTAGCTAGCTCATTGAAAGTCCGGTGAATTCAAGGGTGCAGTTGTTTATATTAACATACATTTGGTTGAAAAAGATGTTTTGGAAACTTTTTAAAACTATAATGCTAGATTCTTCAGAATATTACTGAGATATACTTTTTCTCTGTTAGAATATTTAAAATGTGGAGAGTCTTTTAATGAGTTTGTAAATTACAGGTGTTTTATTTTTGTGTATTATTGCTTTTGTGTATTTCAGCTTGTGCCTTCATATAAAACGTGCCAATGTAATTGTAGCATTAGAACAGACAGTTTTCAAGTTTGTTTTTCTATCTTTAAAGTTTTATAAAATTTAAGCTTTTTTAAACATAAAAACAATTTTCTTTTATACTTCATATTTTGCCATTTAAAGATAAAAAAGTATATTTACTTTGGTGTCAGGTCTATATAATTATACATGTGATCAAAAGTTTTTGTAATATTTCAGATTATGAAAAGAAGTTTACAGTTATAACATAGAGTAAAATTTAAGAAGCATCAGCAGGTTTTGATTTTTTTTCCCAGCAAGCTGACATGTTTTTATCAGGAATGTGATGAAATTGTTTATTTCATTAATCCCTCTGTCGTTCAAAATAAGGAAGTTAATTTGTATATATTTTTACAAAACAAAACAATATTTATAATAACTAGAAATAAAATCTGCAGTTTACTGTTTCTTGTTGTTTTGATAGTTTCATGTTTTATACAGGTGTATGTAAACTCAATTGACTTGAGTATCAGCTCAACAGGCTGCATTTTAAAAATGATCCATGACCCATGCCCTTCTGATTTCCTAGAATTCACTTGTCCATCTTTCAGTTTTCGACACTATTATCATATCATTGAAAGGTTGTTTAAGAACTGTTTACTGTCAGAATCCAGCCTGCAAACAAAACAGAACTTTATGTACCAGATACAGAACCTAAACATGACAGTAGTTATTGGCTGTTTTATGAGAAAATGTTAAGCACTGGACCATGCTTCAAATAAGCCATTGGTCAAGTATGAATTCATTTTAACCTGGGTCCTAATATATTAGGACCCAGCAAGTCTGTTAGAATATATCCTGTATATATAAAAAAGGTTGCTGGCAATTAGGGCATCCTTTTTTAAAAATGACAGATGTTTATAAAAGACTTGCCCTTCCCCAACTGCAGTTCAAGAAATCCCTGATTCTTAGTAGAGGATGTATCAAGGTAGGATAAAAGGTGGGTTGGGGACTAGAGGTTTGCTCAGTTCTCTCCGCCTGCACTTCTTGTCTGGGCTGTAACTTCTATATTCCGTAAACTTCTATATAATGAACTCCTTGGGGACCATTTAAATTTGTAACGTATATGCGGAGTATGTTATAGCCATACAGCATTAACAAATTAGATACAGAAGGGGGGAATCGAGTCCTGAAAATGTGTTCCTCATATCCGGAATATGAATTTGCTATACCTAGAGTCATTATGTACGGAATTTACTGTACATGTACGATTTTCGTACCTGTTGCATTAAGTCATTGAAGACAATGGGTAAAAAGTTTCACCCCCAAGCCACACAATAACGAAAAATGTCGATAAATAAGAAGATAAACAATATTTGAACTTAAATTTATCGTTTAAAGAAACTGTATTGTTTTAATATTTTGATCCAGTTCTCGGTCAAATATTCTGTCTGAAATTTAAAGTACAAGCAGTCTAGTTTACTGTTACAATTGTTAACCGCTCTTCAACATGGTAATCTGAAGTTGAGGTGTGAAAATGTAAGTAACTGTCTGGCACGTTTTCACCTGAATCATTTATGGGCATCATTTTTCTATCAATATATCCATATCTGTCAGATACGCTTGAAAATTGCCATTGGAATGAATTAAAAGAACACTTACAGCGTTCAAAAATACATTTCTGACCTTTTGATTCGTTTTCATGTTTCTTATATGTGTATGATTTTACAAAGTTTTAAGTTTGTGAAATTGCACTTTACATTAACACGATCCAAACTGTTATTATAGGTCTTTGTACGATCTTTATATTTTGATCGACACTGTTGAAGAACATATTTAGCAAGTATGACATAACAGGATCACATTTACAAGTATCTCTCATTTTATCAAGAAAGATGTCTTACTGACAGAAATTACATTTAATTGTACCAAAAACATTCATATCTTTGCTTTTAAAATCAATAAGTACATATTAGAAACATAGCGCAGTATTTTTCAATGATATTGCAAAACAAGAGGGCCATGATGACCCTATATCACTCACCTGGCTACTATTAGCTATAATACAAGATCATCAATAGCAGAAAGGGTCAATTTTAATCCGGGGGACAATCATGATTTGAACATTTTTGGAAGATGTCAACGAGGCAATGATTCACGCCAAATATCTAAGCTCTAGGCCTTGTGGTTTAAGAAATAAACAGCAAGTTTTCTTATATAAGCCTATATAAATCAAGAGATCCCCAACCGGGTCAATTTTGAGCCAGGGATCATAATTTGAATAGTCTTAGTAGAGGTCCACAAGACAATGCCACATACTAAATATCTAAGCTCTAGGCCTTGTGGTTTCAGAAGAGAAGATTTTTCGGTTGTTCCTACATAAGCTTATATAAAACCTGTGAACCCACGAGCGGGGTCAGTTTGACACGGGGATCATAATTTCAACAATCTTAGTAGAAGTCCACTAGGTCATGCCACATGCTAAGTATCTAAGCTTTAGGCCTTGCGGTTTCAGAGAAGAAGAGTTTTTAAGTTTTTCCCGCATAAGCCGATACAAAAACCAAGTGACCCCTGGGCTGGGTCAATTTTGGCCCGAGGTCATAATTTGAAGAATCTTGGTAGAGGTCTACTAGGTAATGCCACATGCTAAATATCTTAGCTCTAGGCCTTGAGGTTTCAGAGAAGAAGATTTTAAAAGTTTTTGCTATAAAAGCCTATGTAAAAACAAGTGACCCCCCTTCGTGGCGTCAATTTTGACCTTGGGTCATAATTTGAAGAATCTTGGTAGAAGTCCATTAGCTACCTATATACCTGTTCTTGAGAAGAAGATTTTTAAAGTTTTTTCTTTCTGTTGTCACGGCAACCAGAGTTGTGCATGGAATTGAATTATTTGAACAACTATGAAAGAGCTTTATGTAAGGAACATCCCTGTCAAGTTTCGTCATCATCATCATCATTGGCCTAGTGGTTTCAGGGGAGATGTCGTTTGAAGGAAAATGTTAACGGCCGTACGGCGTACGCCACACGGTAAGCGATCCTAATTTATCATGCATTAAATCTGACCGATAACACCTGTCCCATATTAAAATGTTTTATTTAATGTTTTCCAGTGAATTATAGAGTTTTCTCAGTGAAATAAAAGTGATAATCCACAGTTTTGAAACAGTGGATTACCATTTTTATTTTTCACTGTTTTGCAATCTTCTACCCGGATTTACGTCAAAAAGTATACCGAGCGTAATTAAGCTGGAAACCATGCGACGATGACGTCGTTAAAATGACGTCATTTGCGCTATGTTTTTTGATGACGTTTCCCGCGATTTTCGTTATTTTATAGAAACAAACTCAATAAAAGTAGAGTTTTAACCATAAAATAAACAGAAAAATTGTTGGTATCGGTGTAATATCACGTTAATTTCACTCGTGAACACCAAAAGTTGTCATTTTCACTCGTGGCTGCGCCACGGGGGTGTACTTTTGGTGGGGGGGGGGAAATTATAACGTGATCTTACACCGAAACCAACAATTATCCTCTATATCACGTCACTGACTTTGTAACAACGCCCACGTGCCGGACTACTTCAGTTCAGCAAGCAGGACTCTTCAAATGCAAACACAGAGAAAACGTAATCAAAACATTTCATTTATCCTATAATTTTTGTATTTTACTAGTTTACAAATCATGGTCAGTGAAGTATTTATTGCATAAAAATACAGCCCAAATAAATAAGTTGAATGATTTAAAACAAACGGCATGGCATCATAAAAATAGAAAACTGCCTGCAGAATTTTTATTTTTGAAATAAACATATTGTTGTCGGTAGGGTGCTTATTCATTTTCTTAGTAAGATAATTTTCTATCCATCAAAAGCAATTTTGAAGCAAATTTTGAGAAAGGGTTGATTTTCATTTTTTTTATCATTACTGTATCCAATTTTCACGGTGTCCTTGATGCGTAATTTAAATGGCCAGAAACCTATCAGCTACCTGTCAAAGTTGAAAACTGTCTTTAAACCGCTCACTTTTCACTCAGCAACTCTCAAGTTCCTCGTTCGTTTACAATAGGAATACATAGTGTTGTTGTTGAGTTTAAAATATCTGTGTTTACTTGGATGTTCTTGCGTGTGTTTTTGCAAACATTTTGTTTGCAAAGTAATATCATAACATAAAACAATACAACATTTATAAAATGAACGTAATTGTAAAGCTACATTTATGTCGTTTTTATCTTTTTTGTCCTTTAAAATGTAGAACTATCATTCGATGCACATGTAGTAATGAAATCATTTTCTTTTACAAATATAGTATTTATTCTATTTTAGGCCAATAACAATTATAAGGTTTACATGAAAATTTTGCATGATAAATAGAATATTACTCAACTGTCTTTTAACAACAGATGATATCAGGTTCGGCAGATACTCTCGGAAAAGGCAGAGCCTCGCCTTTTCCAACCGCATCTACCTCAACTGATGTCACATGTTATCAAAAGACAGTAGCCTAATATTCTCTATAGCTCACTCTGGCAATTTGTGCAAGGTGAGCTATTAAGAAAAAAAGTGTTTTTCAACTCTTTCTTAAAGAAACAACTTGAATACGAAAGAAAGGCATATCTGTAAAAAAGAAATTGAAAATGCAGAACATTATTTTTTCCAATGTACACTGTTTTTAAACCAAAGAATAGTACTCTTTAGAGAAACACGACGTTATCATCCATTAAGCGTAAATTCGTTGCTTAGAGGGAAAGAAGTACTCTCAGAAGAAGATAATTTAAAGATTTTTATATCAGTTCAAAAGTTTATACATGACACTCGAAGGTTTTAGCGCGAAACAGTACTTTAATTTTGTAGGTTTTCGGGTCGCACACTGGGCGCGGGCATCACGAGCATAATTATGTGATACAACGTTTATTATTTTCATTCAGTAACATTATAATGTTAAATTGTAAATGTTTATAAATGTAGCCACAACAGTGCTTCTTTGTAATTATTATATATTGGGGAGGGCCGTTTTATAATGTGGTAAGCACTTGTGGCCCAAACCATTTGCTATGTATATTATTGGCAATAAATTATGTTTAAACTAAAGGCATATCCAGTCAAGACAACATGTAAGCTGGACGTTAATTAATATTACCAAGTGTGTACAAGATACAAAGAGTAATTATTTAACGTCGGATACATATAAGCGTGTAGTTTCATCGAATGATTACAATACTATTGGATAGATGTGAGCTATATGAGCATTAAATCATTTAGATTTTAATCAATCTAAACGAGAAACTGTCACCAGTGTCTCAACATGTACTGTATAACAAACACCAATGTACGGTGTGGTACGGTATAGAGTAGGATACTAGGAAAATATTACAAATTACCTCCCTTAGTTATGAGTTTGCCATTTGTAAAATTTAATTGAGTATTTGTCAGATGGATACAATCAGACTATTTACGATTATACACTGTCTTGTTGCTCAAAACAAAGAAACAAGTAGGTCTTTAATTGATTAAGACATAACCTACAATAACAATTCCTGCAACTTTCAGTTAAGGTAACATACTATTTTCTTTACAGTACTGAAGTGGGTGTGGTGCATGTTTTTCAATTTTCATTTTTTCCTGTAAAGTTAAACACTGTTAAATAATATGTGTTTCATTTGGTTGGGACGCTAAAATATTGTAGTATACTGACACTAATAATTAATGTAAAGTAAGCAAATGAAATAGTAAATTATTATAAAGAATGGATACATTTTGAAACAGTTTCTTGCTTGTTCTTCATTTATATTAGTCACTAATTTCAACTTTTCTTTACATGATCTACTAGTTTAAGTATACTACAACATTATGACATCCCAACTAATAAAAAAAAGTTTGATGTAATAAGAAGAAATGAAAAATAATAAAACAAACACCCCACCCACTAGAAAAACTTGTGCACTACCTTAATTTCAGTTTGTGTCAGAATATCTAGAGACCACAGGCACTCGAGTCAGTCAATAAAACATGTTTAAGGCAAAATAATACCCAACTAGCCTCTACATTACACAGAGACAGAAGAGTCACTTCACAGGATAAGAGTTATTTAAGCAATAAATTTTCTTTTTGTCAGAATGTGACATAAATTTTCTTATCTTCTTCAAGCTCATCCCCAAACCAACAGTTTGCTCAGTTGATGCCTTCAAGGCTCAACTAGCTACCCTCGTTATCTTAACTTTTAAGTATGCTTTTATTTTTATCCTGTATACATACTCTTAAATTTAGTCAGTTTAATGCAGCCAGTATCTGGTAGAAGTAGAAGCAAAATTTTTTTCCCAAAATGAAAATAAAAACTCTCATATAGGAGAGATTTACAGGTACGTCATCAATAGCTGATAAGTGTATCACGTGATACACATTTCTTAGGAAGTCGTACATTCAGATGTAAACAATGTCTGCTACAGATAAGATTCTCTCTATAAAGTTAACAGAAATTATGTCTTTACACAAAATCTACAAGCATAATTAAGTATTTACTGATGTTTTGATTTTATTGTTATGAAAACATAAATCATATACAATTTATATGCATCTAGATCTACACAAAACTCTGTGAAAATAAATGCTATTTACTTTATGGCTGGGTGTACAATTCACTTTACTTTAACCCATCTACACCATGCTAGCACTTATATTCCAAATTTGTAATCCAAGTCTTTGTTTGGAAAATATTGTTTCAGTTTCATTGATGTTTAGACAAGCTTGTTTTCTTTGCAAATTTTCTTCATTGCAGCACAGGTACCAGAGGCCCCTCCACAATCCTGGTGCCCCTCCACAATCCTGGTGCCCCATTAGACAAATATATTAAAACAAAACAATCAAGTATACTAGTCAATTAGAAAAAAATGTATCAGTATATTGGGTACCAGGGTTGAAGAGGGGCCTTTAGGGGATTGGGGTCCTTGCCCCACACTGGGTACCTAAGAAATGCAGTTCTTCAAATGATAACTCAATTGGATTTCAGGCTTTTCACTTTTTGACTATTTTGGTGTGACAACAGTGTCTTTATTTATGCGTTTTCAATTATTATTCAACAACTTGACACTACAGCACATGAAAACTGTGTCTGAATTTGTTTTGTAAACGAATACCCTATGTGGGATCGCGGGGTATATATCACCAGGACCTCCTGTAAATATTGATAAAACAATAATCAACACTGGCATTGCTCAATTTCTAAAATAAGCTTGTCCATCATTTACTTTAAATGGTACTATTAATTGTTTAATGAGATGCTCACTGACAATTTATTTGACAAAAGAGCAAGACTGCATGGTTGAGCAGATTCTCCATGATTTACGGTGGTCAAAAAGGCAACATGTAAGAATTAAGTGCATGTCAAATGCAAAACATCTATGTTTAGATAATGATTTCTTTATACAAATCTATTCATTCTTGACTGCGAGTTTGATAACTTATATCAATTGCTCTCAAGAATCACTCCAGATGGAATCAACCTCTAAAAGAGAAAGACATTGCGGAATTAAGTTGTGTCATGCCTAAGGACACTACCACCACGGCCCTGCTGGGGATCGAACAGGAGATATTCCGGTTCTAAGGCGGATGCCCCTACACTGCGTCATGAGGGATGTCCACTTTGACACTGGTTCAACTCTCATTATTTTAATTGTAAACATTTATTCTTATCCTGTTAATTAGAGCCTATTTTCTATCAACTGTTGATAGTTCATATTTCAAAATGATACACAGATGGCAAAGACAAAAGCAAACAATCTGTTCAGTTTATGTTTTATAGTATTTCAAATAATAATTACATGTGTTGGGGTATACATGGCAGGAATGGGATCTGTATTGGTGTAGGAAAGGGTATAAAATACTCCTTTCATATATATTCAGTGAGTTACTGTTACAAACAGCATAAGATTAATGTTTTGTAGTGCATTTTTATTTTTATTTGCTTTATTATAAACATCCATTCTCATCATGTACACTATTTTAACTATCAGTGATAAGGTAGTACAAGGGAAAATGTACGACTAGTAACAGTTGCTGTGGTCAGTGCTTATCAGTGAATCTATTTTTAGAATATCCCTCTACCTGTAAATCTCTCCTATAGAACACTTTTACAAGTTTCTGCCCCTAATATTGTAATGGCAGTGGTCTACAGTAGAAGTACGGAAGTTCTGTATCTCTAGGAAGTAACTTTTCATATTATACTCTGCCTTTTGAAAACTTTTACATGTTTTATGAACTACCAAAAGTTTTACAATATCACAAAAGATACTAGCACATCTCCAATAACATTTCATTCAAATCTGACTTACTGATATAAAGCCTTAGGGCTGAACATTGTTGAAAACCTAATACAATGTAGTTCTTTTATTAGGACCTTGAAAAGAAGTGTATGAAATGATTGAAAGAATAATTATATAAATAAGGTGCAAACATTTTCTTTGTGATCTGTAACAGGCAGATCAATAACACTATAACACATTAATTAAACTTGTATTTCTATAGGAATATTTTCACAGTTTCTTTTATTTGTTTTGTTTTTTATTTTATCTAAACAATATTCATTTCCAAATAAACATATATCCAAATATACATACAACAAATTACTAAAGTTACTATTTATAAAAAAAATTGACTTTGAAATATCACTGTAATTGAAAGTAATCGAAAATGTAATTGATGATTACATCAAGTTTCAGGTCTGTAATAGATTATATTACAATTACAAGTAATCGAAAATGGTTTTGATTACTGATTACTGTCGATTACTTACCAAAATGTATTTGATTACATTCGATTACAATTACTGATTACAATTACACCATCCCTGAGTTCGAACCTTGTTGAATATTGTTTGATATATAAAAAAGGAGACATTCATAGGTATATAACAATGTGCAGCTCTGAAACTGCTGAATTTACAACAGATCAGTTTATTCACGATTACATAAATTATATTAAAGCAGCTTACATTATATTATAAAATGACATAACCGTAGCCAATCCTTATAGAATTTTCTAGAAATACGGAATGTTCATAACTCTGTAATCAAACTATCAAAATTGACTATTATGTCCATGCATGGTGGTTAGAAATAGAAAGATTGCATAGCCTCCAAAGCTACTCAATCCACCCAGGAGGACTTTGAAAATACTGGATGCTGATATAATGGGCCAGAAACAGATATCTGTGAATAATCTTGTCCTTGCTTGGCACATTATTTCAAATTTTCAGGATTACAATGATAACAGTGGCAGTATCTTACTACATATATGGGTAGTTAGTTCCATTCAACAATAGTACATAGAAAGAATGAGTATTTGATGTATTTCATGAGTATATCACTTATTGTTCACAAGGCTGCTAACAGAACAATCCCACATCCACAATATTTACCTCCCTTGTTCTGAATTGGCAGCCATTTTGAATGGCAAAACTGATAAAGCATTAAGAGGAATTTTTCTCAATTATGTGATAATTAAGAAAATACCAAGATAATTTATGTGTGACAACCACATTTTCTTGAACTTGCTGAGTCATGTACCGATATCAGCATCATATATTAATTTATCCCCCCGCCGAAGGCGAAATTAGAAATGGTCTCCGTCTGTGCGTCCGTGCGTCCGTCTCAATTTTGTCCGGAGCATAACTCCAAAAGCACTTGAGCGATTTTCTTCAAACTTCATACACTGACAGAGCACATTGGGAGGAAGTGCAGTGTGCAAGAACAATAACTCTACCTTGCCTACTTTTAGAGTTATTCCCCTTTATCAGATTTACTTGAAAAACTTTGTCCGAAGCATAACTCCAAAAGTACTTGAGGGATTTTCTTCAAACTTAATACACTGACATAGCACATTGGTAGGAAGTGCAGTGTGCAAGAACAATAACTCTACCTTGCCTGCTTTTAGAGTTATTCCCCTTTATCAGATTTACTTTTTAAAAGTTTTGTCCAGAGCATAACTCCAAAAGTACTTGAGGGATATACTTCAAACTTAATACACTGACATAGCACATTAGTATGAAGTGCAGTGTGCAAGAACAATAACTCTACCTTGGCAATTTTTAGAGTTTATTCCCCTTTATCAGATTTACATGTCCGAAGCATAACTCCAAAAGTACTTGAGGGATTTTCTTCAAACTTAATACACTGACATAGCACATTGGTAGGAAGTGCAGTGTGCAAGAACAATAACTCTACCTTGCCTACTTTTAGAGTTATTCCCCTTTATCAGATTTACTTTAAAAGTTTTGTCCAGAGCATAACTCCAAAAGTACTTGAGGGATTTACTTCAAACTTAATACACTGACATAGCACATTGGTAGGAAGTGCAGTGTGCAAGAACAATAACTCTACCTTGCCTACTTTAAGAGTTATTCCCCTTTATCAGATTTACTTGTCCGAAGCATAACTCCAAAAGTACTTGAGGGATTTTCTTCAAACTTAATACACTGACATAGCACATTGGTAGGAAGTGCAGTGTGCAAGAACAATAACTCTACCTTGTCTACTTTTAGAGTTATTCCCCTTTATCAGATTTACTTTAAAAGTTTTGTCCAGAGCATAACTCCAAAAGTACTTGAGGGATTTACTTCAAACGTAATACACTGACAGAGCACATTGGGAGGAAGTGCAGTGTGCAAGAACAATAACTTTACCTTGCCTACTTTTAGAGTTATTCCCCTTTATCAGATTTACTTGTCCGAAGCATAACTCCAAAAGTACTTGAGGGATATTCTTCAAACTTAATACACTGACAGAGCACATTGGTAGGAAGTGCAGTGTGCAAGAACAATAACTCTACCTTGCCTACTTTTAGAGTTATTCCCCTTTATCAGATTTACTTGTCCGAAGCATAACTCCAAAAGTACTTGAGGGATTTACTTCAAACTTAATACACTGACATAGCACATTGGTAGGAAGTGCAGTGTGTAAGAACAATAACTCTACCTTGCCTACTTTAAGAGTTATTCCCCTTTATCAGGTTTACTTGAAAAAAAAATTCCGGAGCGTAACTCCAAAAGTACTTGAGGGATTTTCTTTAAACTTAATACACTGACATAGCACATTGGTAGGAAGTGCAGTGTGCAAGAACAATAACTCTACCTTGCCTACTTTAAGTCAAATAGAAAAATATCATACCTATACTGATAATGAACATTAATATAATTTTGCAAACCTTCTCTTCATTGCCTTATTCTTTTTCCACTTACTTGAAAACTGTACTCAGCATGGCCATAACTATATGGCTTTTTAAGGATTTCCTCTCACCAAGTAAAATGTACGAAAGTACAACCTTCAGGTAACTTCTTCCTGGCGGAGGGAATAACCATGTGTAACATGGCTCTTGTCAGATTTACTTTAAAAGTTTTGTCCAGAGCATAACTCCAAAAGTACTTGAGGGATTTACTTCAAACTTAATACACTGACATAGCACATTGGTAGGAAGTGCAGTGTGTAAGAACAATAACTCTACCTTGCATGCTTTTAGAGTTATTCCCCTTTATCAGATTTACTTGAAAAAAAAATTCCGGAGCATAACTCCAAAAGTACTTGAGCGATTTTCTTCAAACTTAATACACTGACATAGCACATTGGTAGGAAGTGCAGTGTGTAAGAACAATAACTCTACCTTGCCTACTTTTAGAGTTATTCCCCTTTATCAGATTTACTTGAAAAAAAATTTCCGGAGCATAACTCCAAAAGTACTTGAGGGATTTTCTTCAAACTTACCACTTACTTGAAAACTGTACTCAGCATGACCATAACTATACGGCTTTTTAAGGATTTCCTCTCACCAAGTAAAATGTACGAAAGTACAACCTTCAGGTAACTTCTTCCCGGCGGGGGGATTAACCATGTGTAACATGGCTCTTGTTATGTTTATAAATCTGAGTAGTTTGTAATTGTTAAGTATATTGTTCCCTATTAACTTAAGGGAAGATGCCATACAAAATGGCTGCCAATTCAGAACAAGGGAGGTAAATATTGTCGATGTGGGAACTATGTATAGAGGTAGTCAATGTTGTGATGGGGAAGCTTGGCATTGGTGTAAACCAAGGACATCCTAAAGTTAGCAAAAAAGTTTCTACATGTATAATGTTTATTTTGTTTCAGGAAAGAGATCATGAAAATACTAGATGTTTCCAGTATACAGAATATACCAGGCTATGTGGAAATACTCAAATTTGTCCTCAGAAGCCAGATACAGAATCTTGTGAGTTGTGTATTGTTTCACTGTAATGAAGCTATAGTACAAATGTTACTTTGCAGGTTTTCGCAGACTTTACTCATACAGTTTCTTTTACCAATATTCATACTGGTAAGAAGTAGAGGGAACAATAATCCAAGAATTTATTGTTTGATATATCCTTCTTGTATGTCACAGGGTTAGAAAAATACCCAGAACTCAGGACCCTTCTTGTACTTGTACTAACCTAATGCTCTACCAGTTGAGCTACTCAGACTGTTTTGGCCCTTTATTTTTGACTGTTATTCGTAATTGTGAACAAGTTCGTACAATGACATACAGAAATGTAAAACTGGAAATTCATCCCAAGTGCCAAGGATAATCAAATTTACAAATTGCAAGCATTGTTAAATTGTCAAATCCATTCTATCATAGTCCAATGAGGGTGCAAAAAGGTCACAAGGTTAGAACAATTTGCAGCCTGACAAGACTCTTTGTTAACAGGGCTAAATGCTGTACCAAATGAGCTACATGTACCTGACTACATACACATTTCTTCATTGGAAACAAATCAAACAGTGCCACTTAGCAAAGTCTGTAAATTTTTATCACTTTCACAGTATCTCCTTGAACTGAACGTCAGCACATCAAGAGTGGTAACAAGAAATTTCTTTCAAAAGAAATTTTAGCAGTAAGATAACACATGAATTTAACCAAATGAGCTGCCTCCACAGTGGAGTGGAGTCATTGACTTGAATTTATTAACCTCTCATTGATTTAGGGTCATGGGTTTGAGCCCTGCTTCCTACCACACTAGGTGAATCAATCAGTAAAACTGGAAAAGTATTAAGCCCTAGATTATCATCCAACTTTTTCTCTAAAAAGGGAACAGGTAAAAGAATTTAAGGGTGTTTTTTGTTAGAAATTTGATTTATAAAGTTTTTTTATTGCAGTTTCTCATTGAATCTCAGATGTTAAGAATGGAAATTACAAACTTGTGAAATATTCAGTTGTGTTATATTTAACTGTATGACTTTACTTTGAAACTTTTTTTTATTTCTGCAGGTTGAGCAGCTACAGGATCATGCAGGGGAGGAAACTCTTGTTTTATCAGCCAACCTTACCGCAGGAACCTTAAGTCATATAGAGTCTGACCGGGGTCAGGGGTTTTTAGATGTTAGAGAGGATATCAAATCTCAGTTCTTGACGCACTGTCTGCAAGGCAAGTTCTAATCAAAAGAAACCAAATTGTTTTCTAATATTTAATCAGGCACTGTGGTAATATAGGGTGCCACTTGCTGGAACAGAACCTAATGGTTATCTATGGATGGAATAATTGTTTACAGGTACATATGTATACTGTTCATAGATATTGCTGTGATCCTTCAAGGACCTTGGCATGACAACCGTCCAGTAAAATGAAATTCATATCTTACACAGGTTTTTACGAACATTTCTTCACCATTCTACCGAATGTGGTGCTCTTGCCAAATGGCAAGGGAGGCCCTATTGCATCAAGTATTATAAAAACATGTTTTTTTTTTCAGGTAAGCAGAAATACCACACTGCAGAGCCACCTGGTCATGGTGCTACAGGGTTGCTAAAACCAAGTACCTCTGGATTATCAGAGTCTGCATTTCCTGGATTATTTCAGATAGATACCAACAGATTAACACAGTCAGGATGTCCTGGGTTATCTCAGACAGATAATCCCAGATTAACATTGTCTGACACCAGTGGATTATCCCAGTCTGATGCAAACAGAGCAACACATCCAGGAGGCATTGGATTTAACCGGACATCCTTTCACAGACTCGCACAGCCAGGAGGTACTGGGTTTGTTCAAGTAGGTGAGAAAAGATGTCCATCTACAGCTGACAGTTTATCTCCACTAGATGTCAGTAGATTAACACATATACAAAATATAGGGAGTATTGGCCAATCAGAACCAGTTTTGAACAATTTTTCTACAGTTCAGTGTCAAGAAAGAGGAAAAGACACTGTTCTACATTCAGAGATAGAACACTGTGGTAAGACAGAGTTGGTGTCAAATCAAAATTCTAGTAAAGCATCAGTGATTAGTTCCTTTTTGACAGGACCTTTAACAAATTTACCAACTATAAACCAGTCTGCAGTAAAAGACTTCATCAGTTTTTCCCTGAATACACATATTCTTCCTCAGCAGACACAACCATATCAGACAAACTTAACATCAGTGAAATTAATTGACGGAAATCAAAGCAATGTGTCTACGATAAAACCTGCACTAGGAAGTGGTGTGGTTTGTCAAGAGAAGGTGGCAAGTTCCTTAAGTTTGTCGGAATATCATAAAAATTGTCCTGTTAAATTGTCACAAAGTGCTAACACCATTTGTCAAGAAAATATTGCAGGTTTTAAAACTACCAGCACTAGCTTGTTGCATGAAAATACTGTCCCAGATTTGAACTGCCAACAAGATATAAATTTGCAAAATCACATAGTTAACCAGATACCAGCAGTGAAAGAGCAAGTAAATAAGACTACAAAAAGAAAACAGAAAAGAGGTTCAAGTGCAAACCTACAGTTTAAAGGTGTATCAGTACTTGAATCACCAGTAAAGAAAGGTCGGATGTTTGAACCAGTGTTACCACAGAACATTGTTCATACAATTGATCAATCTAATGCTGTGCTAACAACAGTTCAGCCCAAAACGTTAACAGAAGTTAGTTGTGCTGCCTCGGTTGTGACAAATATATCAAGTCCTGTGGTACCTAGCACAGGAGATTTTCCTCTTCTCAAAATGCAGCCAGTTGTACTGATAGATGAAAGTAATGAAAGTTCAAGAAAGGTATTTATAGAAACTGGTTTGGTGAATTCAACAAATAGTACAAGTAAAACTGTAGCAGAAAACCCACGTTCATTAATACTTGAACCTAATGTACATTTGACTAGTTCAGGCAGTGGAGCAAATAGACTAGGTCATGTAACAGATACCAAAGAAAAGGACAAAACTAAGAAAACATTATCAAGTAAGATAGATGAAATTACTCAGCGGATTAAGAAAGATGATGCAATAAAACATCACACAGTTCAGACAATTGAGGATGATAGAGTCGAGAATACTGCAATATCATTTGGCACATATAGATCTGGCATAACACCACCCAGAAGCAGTAATGTTGACAGCTCTAGTGCTGAGGTTGGGAGGCTGGATATGACCACTCCACCAAGTGCAGAGCCTCTTGGTGATGGTGACCTGTCTAAGTTAAAAGGTATATTTCTGGATATTAGATGTAAATTGCATTTGATATAAATGAGGTATTGTAATACTGTAATTACTGTTATGCAAAGAGAGCTGCGGTATAGGTCCTTAACTACTTAACTAAGTGATATGTTTCTACGAACCAGTCATAATTTTGGCACTGCATATGATCGTATTCAATAAAGTAAAGCAAAGTAATACTACTTTTTTAGACACTTCAAGAAAATGACATTTAAGTATATTTGACAAATGCTGGAAGTTGAATATAACATATACAGTAGTAAGAGGTGGCCGTTAGCACAAGTTTGACTGTATCATATAAAACAAACACATTCGCCAGTTAATTTTAAATCCTCACTATGCCTAAAACATTAGTGTTGGACCATGCCTGATGCCATCCAAGTTTGTATATTTTCGAATGTACTTTAAAATCCCCTCAGTCAAAATCCTCTTGGTCCAGAAATGGCATAGTGGTCATGATCCCCTCAATGGATTTTACAAGTGGGAAAGCATATATTGAATAAAAGAAAAAAACTGATTGTCTTATTTGTCTCTAGTTTTACTTTACTATAGCGAATGATTGAAAAGAATTAGAATTATTGAAATAACATGGTAAAATCCATTGAGGGGATTATGACTACTATGCCATTTTTGGACCAAGGGGATTTCGACTGAGGAGATTTTGAGTATCTACCGATATTTTCAACAGAGTTTTGTGTAAATGCAAGTTAGTATTTCAGTAGCATAATAAGAGTGACAGTGAAACTATAATTTACATGTCCCTTGCATCCTAAGTAAGCTTTGGAGATAGGCTGTGTAGCTTTAGAGTTTCAGTTAAAGGTAATTTTCATATTTTGCTTAGATAACACATTTTGCTAGAAAATGATTTATTTTCAGTTTGCTTGGTTTCTCTTTAAAAACATAAACTATCTTTGTTATTCCCCGGATGAATTTAAATCCTTGCTTCTAAGTACAATGTAGTTCATATCTTATGTTTTAGATGGTTCTCGAGCTTCCCACAGAAAGCCAAAGCTTCCCAGATTTAACATAGGAGTGGCAAGTGATGACGAAGATAATGCGGAGGTGTCGGAATCTCCCTGTTCAGTGATTCAGGAAACACCACCCCCACCATCAGTTAATGTGAACCCATTTGGAACAGCTGCCACATCAGATAACATCAGTCAAGATGATACTCAAGATATCATAAATATCCAAGTTGGTGCTGATGACTCTGAAACTTCATTTCCTCACATTAATCTTGAAGAACTTGCCGACGGACTCTTGCTTACAGATATCCCTATTGTTAGTTATTATAATAGTATTGAAGATTCAAGCAAATCTCTCATTGAAAGTGTATTTAATCTGAAACCTGGGAGAGATCCTTGCACGAAAAAGCCACTGAACTCTCAGTCTGTTATTGTGAGTGGATCAAAGCTAGAGAAGGATTGGGTGAAGTGCCCTCTTTGTCCCGATAAATTTCTCACAGTAGAGGCTTTACAATATCACATTAAGAACGTGAATCATGTTATGAAGAAGTATGAGTGTGATTTATGTAAACGTAAGTTTAGTCAGTTACGTGACATGGAGCGACACAGACGTATACATACAGGAGAAAGACCCTTCACCTGTGACATCTGCAATAAATCATTTTCTCGTAAGGATAATTTAAAATCTCATACAAGGAAACATTCCTTAAAGGGAACTGGAACTTAGAAATACCGCATGATTGTTTAATTTATTATACCCTCCTCCAATAAAATATTAAGGGAGGTTAACTTGATTCAGCTTACTAGTATGTGTCTGTCCATCCATCTGTAGACAATCTTGTGCATGCCTTATGTCCCAAACTCCATGCCTGAATGGAATTGAATTCACAGGAATGGTTTGTATCAAGCCTAATTGTGCATGTTCTCGGCATGATTTTTTTTGGTTATTTTTGACAAGACATATATATCGTATGCACTCCATATTCAAAACCTTTGCCAGAAATGAATGAAACTTAACAGGAGTGATTGGTACCAAGCTTAATTGTGTTATAATATAATCATAATGTTTTCCCATTCAAAAGTCTTACAATATTTAATACATTAAGGTTTGTGTTATGTGTGCAAGCTATGTAGGGGAGGGGGGTATTCATCACATTTCATTGATAGGTCTAGTTTACTTACATTTGTATTTACGTATCAGGCAATACTTGCATGATCAACAGTAGGAATGTCAGCACAGCTTTTTTCTGTGCTTCTTGTTTATTTAATCATGTGATTATAGCCTATCATAATGAATGTGTTACTGAGAACTGTTGAGAATCATGTGACTGAAATTACACCGTATGAAAGATTGGTATGATGCCAAGCCCTTTAATGTTAATATTAACTTAACACTCAATGATTTGTATTTATGCAGGATCTGGACATGTTGTACTGGAATGTGTTTTAAAAGGTTTATATTTTGAATAAAATCAGTGGAAATTCAAAGGTAGATACTTCCAATTAATTTGCCATCATTTTTGTTGTTTTTAGAAATAAAATGTTAGTTTTTCTGATTGGAAATTCAAGTAGAAGTAAATGGAATATACGATTCATGTAAATTTTTTCCAATGAAATACACTTATTAAAAAGAGGAAGACAGAATTGTCATTAGAAATTTTATGAAAGTACAATGTTTATGAAATGTTGATTTAAAACCAAATGAAATATGTGTATGTTTTGAATCTTGAAAGATAACAGGACTATTTTTTTATTAGGAAAACCTATTTGGTATTGTCTTGTGGTCTTCCACCTATTAGGATCCCATTCCGTCCGTTGTCCGTCCATCCACCATTTCCTTCAAACGACATCTCCTCTGAAACCACTTGGCCAATATTGATAAAACTTTGCAGGGATGTTCCTTGCATACAGCTATATCAAATGTGTTCAAAGAATTCCATTCCATGCAGAACTCTGATTGCTATGGCAACAAAGAGGAAAAACTTTAAAAATCTTCTCTGAAACCACAAGGCCTAGAGCTTAGATATTTAGCATGTGGCATTGTCTAGTAGAATTCTTCATCAATATTTGTTCAAATTATGACCCCCAGGTCAAAATTGGCCCCTCCAGGAGGTCACTGACTTTACAAAGACGTATATAGGAAAACCTATTTGGTATGTACCATTGTCTTGTGGTCTTCCACCTACTTTGTTCAATTCATGTCTCTTGGGTCAAAATCGACCACACCGATCAGGCAAGTGGACTTGTATTCAGGTGAGCGATATAGGGCCATCATGGCCCTCTTGTTTCATATAATTTAATGAAAGACTTCGTTCATCATCATCATTCTTGCCATTACTTCTGACTGGTAGACCTACCCTGTTATGTATTTATTTAAACATTGTTTTTGTAGAATACTGAAGTAGATATAATATATATGCTTTGTCGTTACTGTTTAACACATTAAAATATTGTACACAAATTGTCAGAGTGGTAGTTTAGAGGAAAAGCATGTCAACATCCGCTTGTGATTTAAACTTAAAGTACAAACGTAATATACCAGTAGTAACAGTGTGTTGATTCTGTTTCGAGTTGGCCTGCCGGAATAATTTTATGTTAAGCGACCAAGTGAAATGGAATGTAAACTAAATGGTTAATTAAAAGACGAAAATGAGTTGTGAAGACTTTAGATGTCATTTAAAGTTCCAGGATCACATTTACAAGTACATGTAGCTCTCATTGTGTTGCCCTTTTGGAGAAAAGGCCATACATAGGGATCACTTTGTCCGTCTGTCCGTCACATACACTTAACGTTGGCTATATATGCCATTTCTTAAGATTTCTTCATCAAACTTTCTAATTGTACTGCTTATGACAAAAGGATCGTGATGCCGCCAAAATTTGTATGTCAAGGTCATATTTACATATTTATGCCCTTTTTTGTACTTAGATTTTGTGACAAAATTATTGTTCATTCTGACAAAGCTTTGAGGGCGACACAAGGGTTCTACTGAACACCCATCTAGTTTTATCAAGAAATATGTCTTACTGACAGAAATGATCTTTATTTGTGCCAAAAACATTCCTTACTTGCTTTTTAAACCGATAAGCACATATTAGAAACATAGCACAGTATTTTTAGCTCACCTGGCAGAGTGAGCTATAAAGATCGCATTCCGTCCGGCGTCCGTCCGTCCACCATTTTCTTCAAACAACATCTCCTCTGAAACCGCTAGGCCAATGTTGATGAAACTTTGCAGGGATGTACCTTGCTCTATCAAAATTGTTCAAAGAATTCCATTCCATGCAGAACTCTGGTTGCTATGGCAACAAATAGGAATTTTTTTAAAAATCTTCTCCTCTGAAACCACAAGGCCTAGACCTTAGATATTTGGCATGTAGCATTGTCTAGTGGACCTCTACCAAGATTGTTCAAATTTTAATAACCCGGGAAAAAAATTGACCCACCCCAAGGTTACTTATTTGCAAAGGCTTATATGAGGGATTGGAAAACTTTAACAATCTTCCCTCCTGAAACCACAAGGCCTAGAGCTTAGATATTTGGCAGTAGCGTTGGCTAGTGGACCTCTACCAAGATTGTTCAAATTATGACCCCGGGTCAAAATGACCCCGCACGAGGGTCACTTATTTGCAAAAAGGCTTAGTATAGGAAAAACTTTAACAATCTTCTCCTCTGAAACCACAAGGCATAGAGCTTAGATATTTGGCATGTAGGCGTTGGCTAGTGGACCTCTACCAAGATTGTTCAAAAATGACCCCGGGTCTAAACGATCCCCCGCGGGTGGTCACTTATTTTGCATAGGGCTTTTTGGGGAAAAAATTTAAAAATCTTCTCTTGGAAACCACAAAGGCCTAGAGCTTAGATATTTGGCATGTAGTATTGGCTAGTGGACCTCTACCAAGATTGTTCAAACTATGACCCCCGGGTCAAAATTGACCCCGCACGAGGGGTCACTTAGTTTTACATAGGCTCATATGGGAAAAACTTTAAAAATCTTCTCCTCTGAAACCACAAGGCCTAGAGCTAAGATATTTGGCATGTAGCATTGTCTAGTGGACCTCTACCAAGATTGTTCAAATTTTGCCCCTGGGATCAAAATTGACCTTGCCCGGGGTGTCACTTAGTTTTACATAGGCTTATATCGGAAAAACTTTTAAAATCTTCCTCTCTGAAATCACAAGGCCTAGAGCTTAGATATTTGGCATGTAGCATTGCCTAGTAGACCTCTTCAAAGTTTGTTCAAATTTGCCCCTGGGGTCAAAATGTGGGTCTTCCCCGGGGGGGGGGGTCATTTGTTTTACAAAGAGTATATAGGAAAACCTATTTGGTATATAACATTGTCTAGTGATCTTCCACCAGGCAAGTGGACTTGTACCAAGGTGAGCGATATAGGGCCATCTTGGCCCTCTTGTTTTTAATAATATTGCAAAAATAAGAAAGGCTTTCTGACAATTCTCGAAGAAACAACTTGAATACGACAGAAAGGCGTATGTCAACATTGTTTAAGAGTGAATAGAATATGGTTCTATCATTATACTATCAATGAATTAATTTTACATTTTTACTATATCAGTAAATTCAAAGAGATCCTCGGACTTTGAGAAGAAACTATAAAATAGCTTCACTTGAAGTGATTTTATCTCAAAATAAAACACGCCAGTACACGGCAATTCTGCTGTAAACTTTTATTTCAGAAAGAGAACAATGAATATATTTCGGGTCTATTTCTTTGATGCAGCTAGAGGAGCCTTTGCACAGCGATATACTCCAAACCCATGCATATATAACTGATCTTGCTTATTGTCCTGGGTGGAGAACTGGCACATCAGTCCTTTCTTATCGTTGCAACTGCAGAAACCATTTGCTTTGCCAAAGGAAGAGCAAATGTCGCCCTCATTTTGGTAATTTTGGCACTCACCTGTGAAAGCATTAAAATAAGCATTGTAACAGCTATTCCACTTAATCTACTTTTGTCCAGTTAGGATACAATTAAGAGAGTACTTTACAGTTTAATTCATGGCTTGCAATTATTACTCCGTGCATTGGCAGTCTGATGTAGATCTGTGCTGCTAATACATTCGTGTCAGTGAATATGAATGTCATGGTGTGTGATTTAGAAATATAAACACATTTATTTAACTTTCAAAGAAAGTCACGTAAATGATTTTACTTGCTTAAAGTCATACCTTTGGGATTATCCAAAACCGGTGAGGGAATTAGATCTTGGCGTTTCTTGCTGACAACAAGGAAGTCGTGCTTCTTGTAACAACATTGGGTTTCTAGGCAGTCTGCATCACTCATGCATTCTGTGGGCGATTGAGTACTGGCAGCCTATTAAACATAAATTGAAACAAGTTTATGGTCCATCTAAATACTTAGTATAAATTTCGTATGTAGGAACTATTACACCCGCATCAACAGAAGTTCATTTAATTACAAGGCTTAATCATCGATTTAAGAACATTTTTGTATATGAATAGACATACATATATTATACTCCAACATGCACATATATTCTAAACTGTTGACAGGTATATATAAGATTTACGAAAACAAAAGATACTGAAAATTCAAAATTGTCCACGGAAGCCTACCCGTCAATGGTAATGGCCAAATGGCCGATACCTTTAATTAAACCTGACCGTGTTACAACTAGTTAAGTAAAAACCTTGACAATGCTTAATTCAGCAAAAATCAGGACCCCTGAATCTGGCAATCAATCGAAAGTAATTTGAATGTGTAAAGAAGCAACAAACCTATCCAACCTTCTACCTTTACCTATACATGTATATGAACGACGTACCTGACAAAGCGCCAGTGTCAAAGCAAATACGCATGCGGCAACTTTCATGGTTTCCTTTTGATGAGATAATAAAAATGAAACAACTAAAAGTTTATCTAATTTATACAGGGATTCTTTATCTATGTCTATTAATGGGTTAAGTATGTTGAAATTTTAGAAAGACATGTTGTTTCCACTCCTTTGGCATTGATTCCGACCTTTCACGCGACTACAGTATGGTACACGGAAGTTTGGAGTGGCTGACTTGGGGAATATTGCACGTATTGAAATTGAAAGTGTTTGTTTCACCCACACATGAATTATTCTAATAATAAGGAATTTCACATATGAGAATAATGCAATAGATAACAATAAAAGATGCCTTTAGGTGTGGCCTAACAGAGATATGTGGGTGACGAACGAGCAGCTTACGTAATGCTCCACAGTATTGACGTCCGACGCAAAACAAACCAGAGAAAAGTAGGTCAAATTTTAGGCATTTAGACTTGTGCTTGGAGCAATGAATACAATTCCAGTCAAGGCCATGAGGAAAGTCTGCAATTAACAACTCCGCAAAAGCATGGGCGCTTAGGCTCTGAATTATGACAGAATGTAGCTATGTTCCTTACCAGACAACCATCGGACCTTACTAACAATATGGCTATGATGAATCTGTATCGCACATTGAGTGTCATTGTCCTCAAAGACAAGGTCAATGATACATTTGAAGTGTTCAATCATATTCAGATATAATGCCTCAAGTTTTCATCTGACATAGTCCAATTTCTGTACGGGTCAGATGTGTACACATTGCATATACTATCTTTTAACCAGTATCATGAAAATCAGACAGAATGTGACCACTTGATGCAGCGTGGTTGAATATCAATACAGACCAAGCACACTAGCCCAATCAAATGCGCAAGTCTATTAGTATTAACGAGATCGCCCTTCAGTAAAGATGTAAAGGTACATGTTTACATCCATGGTCCAATTCTAGATAGATCGTGTAAACATCGTTTGCTACATTCTAATTTCAAGTCAAATGGACGCCTATTTTGCTAAACGTTTAAAGTATAGTCACTTGACACGGCCCGATTTGTATCAAGAATGTAAGCGATCTCAAGTATATCCGATTACCCCTCGGTGAGGCTGAATTTCTTATTTGATTGGGCCCATATTCAAACCTCCGCGAGATATTGTGAACAAACTCGAACAGTGTTTGATCTGACTGCTTAAAATATTACCTTTGACAGTGTAGACAAGTTTATATATGAATTATACCTACATGTATATAAGCTTTTCCAAAAACAAGGTCCCATTTCTGATCTGATTAGGCCCCTTGTAAAATTTTTCGGATTTTTAGGCAAACAATCATACACCCAACCGAGATCTTGCCGACATACACACTGCCTCAAGGTTTGACTAAGATTACTGAAGGAGTCAATGGAATACTGGCAGATCAAACCAATAATTCTAATCATGATGATGCCTATGGTATATTCTATATTCAACTCACCCGAGATCATTTGACCATATGCATAGTGTTCATGTTTTATAAAGATTGTTTAAAAACTGTTCATGCAATATGAACGGACAATGGACGGACAGCGGACATTCATCGGTCGTAATCGTTTACCTTGGACACTAAAACTGAGCAGCTTTTGACATGAAAACAAATGTTGTTCTTGGACCACCAGCAGCCCATTTCGTGAGTGAGATTTATTATTAGGTACCGAATAGGTGAATACACAATACATATATACATGTAATTTATTGTATGCGCAAATAAATGACACGTATAATATACAGATACACTGTTCGGCAGTAGTTGATACACCATGTACAGAAACAATGTGAAAACTGTCTGGAAATCACTGTAACAATTACTAGTATCAAGCAGAAATTGATTTCAGTAAAAACAGTTTAACAGACAAGTAGGCGGCAAAACAAAGAGAATAAAGTGATCAAATACATGTATACGAGAATGCGACCATGAGTAGACGCCCATGGTGATAAATACAATGTCTAACAACGATTACTCATTTAGCAGACAGAAGGGATCAGGCTACGAACAGGATTAATACATAAGTACACAAATAAAAAGCGCTGTGTCAAAGGTCTCATCAACCATATACCTTGAACGAGGGTGATGGACCTTAAACCCATAAAACAAGCGCAGTGTCGATTCGGTGTATGCAAATGTGTCGCCTGCTTGTACAAGAGAGAAAAATAGCTAATGAGCCAGTATCATCCAAAACAGAAGTTCATGAACAACTCTAAGCATTAACTGCTTATCAAGTTATCACGTGCATAAATCAAAAACACTCTTTAAAAGCACGATTAAAGTGTTGTTATTATTGAAAACTGACGCCGTGATCGTCCCAAAATCAATAAGTTTAAAGGCAATAATCTATTAACAGTTACCTTATCTGGTAAGTTTGACATTCTGCTTATAAAATGTTAAAACGTAAACTATAAGAGCGACCTAAGGAAATGGAATATGAGCAAAATGGTTAGTTAAAAGAGGAAATTGATTTGTGAAGCTTGTTTGTTTGTTATATGTGCTTATGGTCCACCATCCTCGTTCAAGGTAGCTATGGTACGACCTGAACTTTTGTGAAGACGTTTGAAAATGGCTCATAAATAAACAAAATGAAATGTAAACACGAAATTGCACGGTAATTCAACTGTAGGCTTTTATTTCTGCGGAAAGAGAACAGTGAAACACAGTTATTTCTTTGACGCAGCTAAAGGAGCATTTGCACAACGGTATATTCCTAATCCATGAAAATATATATCTGAATGTGTTTGTTGTCCTCCTCGGAGAACTGGCACGTCAGTCCTTTTTTGTCGTTGCAGCTGCAATAACCATTTGCTTTGTCAAATGCATTGGAAATATCGCCCTCATTTTGGTTATTTTGGCACACACCTGTGTACAGACATAGAATTAGAATATACATGTACATTGTATTCATGTTAATTCTTAACAGCATCACCTACCTATTTATTAGCCACAGATGCATGGGGTATGGACACGCCACCCAATCTAATACTGGTCCCATGTTGTACGGGACATAAACAAATATTCATATAAACTGTCGCCCTAAACATGTGATCAGTAGGTAATTAGAATATGAAATTGAATCTATAATTAGTTAGCTTTCATACATTTGTAGGATGTATTTAATACTACTACAGTGAGCAGGAGTGGCAGGTAAATGGAGGGGCGAGGGTCAGGCCTAAGGGGATGAGGTGCAGACCCCAAGCATCTGTGGTCTAGACAGGCTATAGAAGAGTATGAAGAATTGGGATACTACTTGTACGTTAGCACGGTCTTATCAATGTTGCTCGTTTATATAGAGCTTAATGCAATTGTGTTTAACAAGAAAGGAAATATGCATTTAACATTCAGTGGTTTTTATTATTGAAAAGCCACACCTTCAGGTGCTAGGGTTAAATATTGGATTGGATTTCTTGCTGACAACAAGGAATTGATGTTTATTGTAACAGCACTGGTTTTCCATGCAGTCTGCATCAGTCCTGCATCTCGTGGGTGGAGAAGTAGATGCAGCCTGTTAAGATTGAAAAAGTTGAGGTTCCACTTATATACACATACATACACTATAAATCAACCGTTGATTTTATGTAAAAGTAAAACTATACATAGAGTTTTATTAGAATGCAAGTAACAATCATGTAAATATCTAAATTTTTGGTAGATGATAAAATACGCTTTTTACCGCCATACAATATTGAATCAGAGCCAAGAGAAAGGACCAAACACCTAGACACTGCATGTATTCCATTCCTTCAATGTACATATTCCCTCTTGAACACAATATTTAAAATCTATTTGCATATTAACGCCATGGCAGTACTTCCTGCTAAATAGATGAGAACCAGAACCAGGCTGTTTTGTATAGGAGAACTTGCGTAAAAATCCAGATATAAATTACTACTGAAATATTTGGTATTTGAAAATAGTCAACATACTGTCATATATGGTCGGTGACCGCTGGACGTACCCCGAAAATGGGGGTCATTCAGCTCCAAATTAATGGCATGAAGTATCGGATAACATGTTTAAATTTTGCTATTTATATTTGAAACAAGGATGATTCTGCAAAATAAAATGCATTTCAGGAGTCGATGAGTTTGGGTCGTCGCACTGGCTGAAAACCTATTAATGCAAGTCTGTTGAAATGTACATGACAAACTTATACCTTAAGTCTTAACCGAAATGTCAGCACATGTTAAGAACACCGTATGCAAAATCTTCTTTACACTGACTGATCTTTAAGTCACAGAAATGAGGTCTCGAACGTTCTTGAGTGGTCCCTATAGCCCATGCAGTGAAATGTATATAAAAATCATTGTTTTGTTTTGCATATACATCAGGATATATAAGATCCCTGTATACTTAGGAAATAGATTTCACATTTGAGTGATATACCGGTTAGTATATCACTGTATGGAGTGTAGATGCGTGGTAATCTAATCACGAAGGCCTGAGTGATTAATTACGAAGCATCTAAACGACACATAGTGATATACTAACCGGTATATCACTCAAAAGTAAAATCTATTTCCATTCTAACACGTTAATTTAAACAAAAAAATGTTCGATGGGGTACTATTTGATGCGCTTACACGAAGTCGCTGCCTTGGACTTGTAGTAGTCCGTGCATTCCTTGCATTTCATGACATTTTCGCTGTTCTTTTTTACTCCTTGAACGAAACGCTATTCGTCTTATTTTTGTTGTAGCTGATATTGCTGGCGATACCGGAAGTGTAGAAAATTTTACTATGATTTGTTTTACATCACGTGAATTCATTCACAACAATACATATCCAAGCGTATTAGCGCATGCACACTCATAGATGTTGTGTGAAAATTTACGCGGGAGGGAATTTCAGCAGTCGAAAATAGTTCCGGACGCCTACTTTGTAGGTATATCACGCTCAAATCCTTCTTTGCCTATATAGAAAAAATGTTCAGTAGTATTAGAAATATAGTTATATGTTGTATATAATTAGGAAATAGATTTCACATTTGAGTGATATACCGGTAAGTATATCACTGTGTGGAGTGTAGATGTGTAGTAATCTAATCACGAAGGCCGAAGGCCTGACTGATTAATTGCGAAGCGTCTAAATGACACACAGTGATATACCAGGGATCGTATATACAATAGTTAATATAATAAATCCTGGATACACTAACCGGTGTATCACTCAAAAGTAAAATCTATTTCCATTCTAACACGTTAATTTAAACAAAAAAATGTTCGATGGGGTACTATTTGATGCGCTTACACGAAGTCGCTGCCTTAAACTTGTAGTATTCCGTGCATTCCTTGCATTTCATGACATTTTCGCTGTTCTTTTTTACTCCTCAAATTAAACGCTATTCGTCTTATTTTTGTTGTTGCTGATATTGCTGGCGATACCGGAAGTGTAGAAAATTTTACTATGATTCGTTTTACATCACGTGAATTCATTCACAACAATACAAATCCAAGCGTATTAGCGCATGCACACTCATAGATGTTGTGTGAAAATTACACGGGAGGGAATTTCAGCAGTCAAAAATAGTTCCGGACGCCTAGCGTGATATATTTGGTAGGTATATCACGCTCAAATCCTTTTTTGCCTATATGGGAGAAATTTTCAATAGTGTTAGAACTGACCGTCTTTGAGTAGTAACAGTTAGTAGTGTTTCGGTGTTGCACGAAAGCTACAGAAAGTCATTGACCACTGCTAAGAACAGACGTAGTATCAACTTGTCTTCACCGCTGGACATGGGAATACCGGTCTAACTCTGACTTAAACTAACTGGTAATTGCAGAATGGTAAATTATCACCTATTTCTGCTCAAATTCTACTGTACGGCATCACGGGAGAGATGCTGGGGTCGGCAATGTTACTTATGTGGACGCTGACCTTCTAAACTCCGATAACGTAAGGTAAGGCCTTTGACATTGACTTTGATATTCACAGTATAATTTCTTAAACTTCATTATTTAATATGTATTCTAGCATAAAATGTGCTGTTTTTGCCCATTTTGCCGGTGTTTTAACAGGAGAAAAAACGTGTGTTAACGGGGAGATTCACGCGTGTTATAACCCGTTTTCATTTATGCGCAGTACAGGGCCGTTGTAAACAATGGACCTGTCTCCCAAGTCTTACATCATGTACGGCGTCAACAGTGCCGGGCTTAAAAAACCACTGGTGACGTCATAAATCTGACGTAAACAACACGGACGTTGTCCCGCACATTATTGAACGTCGTACCAGTAAGAGCGTTTCATTTTTATTTTAATGATTTTTATATATTATTTATGCTAGAATAGGCGTTAACGCCGGGTTTTTCGTGTAGTAACACCTGCAGAAACACCTCGGGGGGGCATATGTTGGCCCTCGCCCTAACGGGCTCGGGCGCCAACCATCCCTGGGATTCTGCAGATGTTATAACACGAAAAAAATGTTTTAGCTCCGGTAATCGGCAAGTAGATTCTACTTCTATACTTAGTATTGACTTTGTCCATTTGTTAATTCGCAGTTATAAAGGGTGTTAGAACAGATAAATACATGTAAGGAGACGGGGTTGTTTCAGGGTCGCATGTCTCAGAAAGGGTTCTCAGTAGTTTTGATTCAAAATTGAAATAACTTGCAAGAGTAATCTTTTGCCTGGAGCGAAATGAATCTTATGCTAGTATAGAAACTAAGTAAAGGGCCTATGTTGTATATACGCATTGTCAATTTGCACTTTTATTCACTATATTTAGATTAATTTCAACGTAGGTATACGCTAAGCTAAATAAGTTCTTAAAGTCAAACATCTGTGTTTGTTATCTATTTCACTTCACCAGGCTTGTCCGCGATTGCTCTATATCGCTCATCTGAGTTCATCAAAGGTCAAATTTTGTACTTACCAAATATCAGTGGATCCTGTAATTTGCTAGAATATGATGCCACACAATATGACCCGATTTCTACACAGAATATGTGTACATGAGATACCAAATTTCATGAAAATTAGATGCAAAATGTGGCCCATATGGTGTATACAAGGTTTCCCAATAATTCGACGTATTTTCGCCACACTCGGGCCAATTTCTATGTAGACAATGTAGACAGTGTTACCTTCGAAAATAAATTGGAAAATATATGACCTGTATTATAGTTAAAGTTTGGCTTTAAGTTGATAGTGCTGTATGGTTTCATCTAGTCGAAATACTTTGCCTCTCTTTTTTCATTTGTTTAAGACGGTGAGTGGGTCTTAAACAAAACAGCTAGCGTAATATTTTCCAGGATCGCATCAAATTAGGCCCGTACTTGAACTGATACTTACTGGCTTACACCTTCTGGATTGAGGTTGTTAGGAAGAACTTTAGTTCGGTTAAAATGAAACACTGGCGGGAGAAAAACAGCATAGCTGGTTAACACATAAATTAGTTACTATAATTGGTTCTGGCCAAAGTCACAGATTGTACATTTATATCAGGTATCATTACATTTAGATAAAAAAAAAATGTGCACTTTCTGTACCACGATAGAACCAACACATCTTGTCCAAGTGACAATTGCAAGTGCAAAGACAAAACATAATCATATTCAGACTATGCATGACCTTTATTCTTCCAACATATACAAACAGCAATGCATACATCTCTCTACTTAGATACTGCCATTAGACCCTTAAGACAACGGTGCGATCCAAAAAATTGCCTCTTGGCACTGGTTACCGGCTCCCTCACAAACTGACAGCTCATTCCCATCTTCTCGTTACAGCTGCAATAACCATTAGTCTTGTCCAACATAGAGCAGCTATCGCCCTCGGCATGGTAACTCTGGCAGACACCTGTTTGTACATAAAAATATTTCATGCAAGATGCTCTGTGTAGAACTTTATCAAATATAAGTGCAAAATGCAAACTTATGTCTGGTTATCTACGATTTCCAGTTTAGAATCAAGATGTGAGGTCTTTAGATACTTTACTAAGCTTTGTGTTCTTGGACCGGGATTTTTGTTAATGGGCTTTCTGTATTCAAGACCCCTTTTCACATAATGAATTGGGAATTTGCTAAAGCCGATGAAACAGCAGAACTGGAAATACTATCTGAGAAAATATCGCAGGTAGAAAACAGACATATGATTGGGGTGGAAAATGTTTTCATAAGTTATCAGTGGAGCTGAATGAAACGGCGTTAGAAATGCCCGATTAGATAGTCTACATGAAACAGTACGTTACCTTTGGTATGTGTGAGATCCTGGCTGTGTATCGGATATCCTTCAAATGTACCCTGACGTTTTTTGCTTACAGCAAGAAACTCGTGCTTCTTGTAACAGCACTCATTGACCGTGCAGTCTATGTCACTCATGCATTCCTTTGGTGCGGGGGTAGAGTCAGCCTGCAAAATAGGAGAACGGAGTCTGTGTAAATATTAAATATCCGTGTCATGAGAATAGCAACAATAGGACCAGTATTAGGTAAAATGTAGTAATTTCCTTAAAGCTTTGCCTTACATGTTGGGGCGTTTGAAAAGGCAAAACTAGCCACTTTTCTGTCTCAGGGTGTAACTTAGACGCTATATAGTCAAGCCGTTTTTCTGTAATTACAAACCATTTCGTACCTTTTACAAATGAATAAGCAGGTAGTTTCAGCTATGTAAGAATGACCACTTTTACGGTCATTTAACGATTCTAAACTACTTTAGAAATTAGACATGTACTCGTGTATGTAGTGAACTTACATGTAACTTGCAAAGATCACGTGTTAGCTACAACTTACCTGGCATAGCCCGACTATCGCTGCAAGAACGCAAATAGCAAGCTTCATTGTTGATCTTTTGAGCAAATCGAGATAATGAACTTCCAAACCAAGATCTTAACTTAAATAGACATTTCCTTATCTCGGTTCCTTAATAGGTATCGTATGTATAGGGCTTTATGCAATACTGTTGTATTTCAGTCTTACTAAATGTTAAGTTAGAAAAGTCTTACACCGAGCCTCTTAAATTCGGGTCAATTTCTCTGTTTTCCATTATCTACAGAATGAAACGTTTATACATAGATGTCCATTTAAAAGGACAAGGTTCATACAAAGTAATACTAAATTATCTCTGTAAAACTTGAAATATAACAATGGAGTTGAAAGCTGTTGATTGTATCTTCGTTAGAATATTCCCTTGCTTGAATTTTCAAAAGTAAGTGTCATGGTTAAGGAGAATCAGAAAAAACCCACCAAATTAAGGAAATGTGGACACAAGACTAAAGTAATAGAATAATGGAAACATTACTACTTGCAATTTTCACATTAGCAACTGCCAAACGTAACATTTTGTAATGGATTGCTGTCATAAACAAGTGTTTATCCCGAAGTTCTATCCAAGAAACCCAAGGTTTCATATTTTGCAGAACTGCTGCGGTTTCCGTAGTATTGTTACATGTATTGAGAGAAAAATGGTAAGAAATAGTTAAATAACAATATTACTTCCGTTTAAATGAAATTAAAGGGAGGGGCAGGGGCCGGGGCTGAACAGGGGCAATCTTTTGTGTGCCAGTTCCCAAGATTGCACAAAACTTATTTAGCTGCAGCATGCATGGAATCTCGTTTTGATTTGTGAACATTGATGTGTGTGAAAAAATCTTTAGTACTTCAGGGGTTAAAATGCGACCATTATGATCATCTTTATATGAAGCCACTTTGAGTTTCGACTTACGGGTGTTTTTGACTTTTAAGTTATGACTTTCAACTTTTGACTTTTGACTTATGACTGCTACTTTCAGACCTTTAAGAGAAATGGTACTGCATAAAAAGCATAATGATCGCGTGACAAATAAACTGGGATTCGAACCTGTATTAAGGTTTTAAAATGATGTTTGTGCGTAGCACTGTAAACTGTTTGCTGTAAATAAATGAACTAAGTTACTTTTGTCTTTGTCATTTATTTTAGTATCAATGAGCCGTGACGGCGCGTCAAGAGGCGACCTTGGGAGCCTCCGCAGTGAGCGGCGACGCAACTCTCGGCTCGGGAGGCCTTGTGGGTGTCCTCTTTCTTTAATAATAATAATAATAATAATAATAATAATAATAATAATAATAATAATAATAATAATAATAATCTCTTTATTTAAAAGAAGCTAGCTCATTAAGCATAATGTACATAAAGCAACATATTTCTTATCTACTATGAGACCTTCTTTTAACAATGATAATATACAATTGAGAATTTTCTTTAAGCGGGGGTTGGGGGACTTGCCCCAAGCCAACTATGAAGGAACTGTAAAAAAATTGAATTTTTTTGGTTGCTATGGTAACATTTTTAAAAAATTACTTTTATGTTTTTATGTATCTATATGTTAATATCATTAGGTATACCGAAGGAAATTAATGTGCTGTAATATGTATAAGTATATTGTTATATTGTTGGGTCTTCAGTAGCAGGTTCCTAGTATTACCTGAACCTGCCGCTGGAGGTCCTCAGTGAGGACCGTGTATAGGGTTAGGGTTAGGGTTAGGATTAGGGTTTCTTTTTTCATAAGTGATAAGTAATAAGTCAAAAAGTCAAAAAGTGATAAGTAATAAGTCAAAAAGTAATAAGTCAAAAAGTCAAAAGTCAAAAATCATAAGTAATAAGTCAAAAGTCAAAACAAAAAGCGTGTTAAAACACGTTTTATTTTGTTACTATTGACACAAATGATGTAACTTATATATATATATAATGATTTTATTAAAATCTTTTAAATAGAAATGTATTTATTGAGTGTTGACGTGTTTATATTGTTTTAATAAAAACGCCAAAGAGGCAATACAGTAGTTCTAGTCATAAGTCAAAAGTACGGCGTACAAAAGTCATAAGTCAAAAGTAAAAAAACACCCACAAGTCGAAACTCAAAAGTGGCCCTCCAAGGCTTCCATATCTTTAGCATAGTTGATGCGCATGTCACGATATGTGTGACGTTCATGCATCATATCCGTATGAACAACTTATCTGGTGTGTAAACTGAACGTCTTTTTAAGGGCAAAACTCCAATGTTCATAATCGCTGTACCAATACTGGGAAGTGTAAGTGGGCAGAACTTCTCACTTCTTCCTTGCAGCTAAAACCCTTTTCTGCATGTGGAGTTACAAGGCACAGAAACATTCGATAAGCCGTTCTTCAGCACCATGATGCCTCATGTTACCATTACTTTTTGTACTTGTGTGGTCACCTGACTAAAGAGCAGCGTCGTAAGGAGGAATGGGTTGTATATCCTATTATAGAATATGCGTAAAATCTCCATTTACAATCTTATGTCATTCTTTTCTTGCTTAAAGCACTTTGCATATGTTTACTATTGACTGCAGAGACATACTTTGGTCTCAAGATTAATGTAGCTATTCAAATACCCCGGGATGTCAAAAATATTGTTCACCTTTTTACCTGTTAGAACTATTTACAAAATTCTAGCTGAGATTTACTAAACAGTCCGTATTTTAATCATTTCTTCTGGAAAAGTGTACGAACGTGTGTCAAATTCTTGTTAATGGAAATGTATTGGCCAAGTTTGAAAACGCCTCATGTGGTCGAAAACAAAGACCCATAGTAAGTGCTTTACAGGTCTTTGTCGAAAACAACTGTATTTTCTAAATTATTTTTTACCGATTTGTTACAAACTACTGATTATTTATTTATGAAGTATTCATCACTGAAGCTTATTACTCTAGCAACACTACTTTCAAACTTGACCGAGAACATTGTCCAATCATGCACAATTGTAAAGATCAGCGTGCTACTATATAATAAAGCTTGACTTAAAGCATTTTTTTGCACCTGGGCAACTTTCAAGCCCACGAGTTAAACACTATACAGCTACTACCATTTTCATGTTTCACTTTTTCTTTGGACCATGGACGTGGTTCGAATAGGACTTATATATTCAGTATACGAGCAGAAAGTTTTGTCAACTCTTCTAAAAGGCTTGTACCAATTTAACTGAAATAAAGGACAAATTAAAACTTTGTCGGGGATGGATTGATGTTCGATTGTTGAAATACAAATTCCTGAAAATGGTGAAACTATTTTCACTGATTTCATATATCCTATCAAACAAATAGTCTCGGGTTAGAGCCATTCTCTGAATCAAGGCAAACAAAAATGTCATACACATCTTTACTTAAATATAATAAAGTATTTTTCAGTCCCTTGAAAACACCTTGACTTAAGTGGTTGGCTGGTATAAAATACCTGGAGTGGCGCGGGAAGATTTTCCTATAGGAAACCAAACAACAAAGAGACCTGAAAGTGCCCAACACTAACCTACTCTCGTATATAGACAGTAAGATAACTTCACTACAGAATTTGAGAAACCAGTCAAGCTTTGGCAGAGAGCAAATTCTGATCCTCCACAAAAAAAATAGATAACAAAAACTTAATCTTGTATAATTTATTTCTTCATAAAAAATAACAGAAGAATAAAATTCATAACAACTAAAACAAAGTTGGTTCTACAGATTTAGTAAACTGCATCTTATCATCTGTGTGGGCATGTTCTCTTTGTGTGACCTAGAATAAATAAAAAGAATTTTTAAATACAGCAGTTGTGTAAGATTTGTTTCACCTGACATTATGCTAGGTAATTGTTGAAAGCATTATCTTGTTTTATTTTAACACCAAATGTTTGATAATAAAGAGAGTTATTCAGTGTTTATGGTAATATTTTGGAAGTGGCTAGGTAGCTAGCTCTGTATTTTCATTATTTTTTAATCACAGGCCTTTTCAACAACATTCTCAAATGATATTTAATATATGTACAATGTATTCACAATTAGAGGTGGAGAAATCAAGGAGAAAATGTTTACAGTCAAACAAACTTATAGAAAATTGGAAATATTACTCAGAGATGCAACAAGACCTGCAGGAAGCCTATACAATGTCACAAACTGGAATGTCACATGATTCAAACAGTTGAATCAACATTTTAAAGATTAACAAATGATATAGAAGACCTTGTAAAGGTCTTAGGAATATCAAAATTATGTAACTAAACCTGTTGGTCGTGGGTTCCACTTTTTCTATTTTAATCTTCTGAAAGCATGTATTTGATATATTCTTTTTTTTGCATAACCTTCCAAGCACATGACCCAAAATTAATCTGATATTGATATCAGTTAAACTCTCATGTTTTGATGAATGAGCCCACATATCCACCTAGCCACTGACTAATATGTTCTGGGTCCACCTTTGTGTTTCTTTCAGAGTAGTATAGGGATACTAAATGTGGTGAACTACAACACACAGAAATCTATATATACCTACAAAATGATGTAAATACAAGGTGTGTAATCTTGAAAAAATTTGCAGTAATTCAAACTAGTGCTACAATGGCCCCATACTGTTCACCAGAGTTCATAATCAAGAAATCTGACCATTGATTTCTGGGATTTTTTTACTGCTCATATATCTCTCATTACAAATTAATTTCAAGGTGTTACTTAGTGACATTAATTGTTTCTAACATTCATACAAGATATGAACATTAAAATACCTTCTACTCCACATAATCCACATTTCTTTCCTCTTTTAACTGCAGCGCCATCTTCCCCTGGGGCAGATCTCTTCCTACCCCCACCCCTACCAACTCCTCCACCTCCTCTGCTCTGACCAAAGCCTCCACCCCTTCCTCCTGTGAGATATAACAGAATCATTAGTTTCATCATTTAATACTTGATTAAGATTATCTTGAATGCTGTATTGACCTTTTTACATACCCAAAGCTTTTAGTTTATCAAACGATGTACATGTACAGTAACTAAAACCTTAATGCTTTAGTGTTAAAAGTTCATACCAACAGGTAGCCACATTCCTTTTGGTTTATTGATAGACTTAAACGTGCACTTTCATACCTTAAATAAACAAAACAAGAGGGTCATGATAGCCCTATATTGCTAAATTTTGAACCAGGGTCATGATTTTCACAAACTTTGAAGAGGTCTACTAGACATCATTACACACTAAATAACTAAGCTGCAGACCTTGTGCTTTTGGAGATTTTGAAAAGTTTTCATATGTATGTCTATGTAAAACAAGCGACCTCCTGGGAAGGGCCAATATTGACCCCCAGGGCATGACTTGAACAAACTTGGTACAGGTCCACTACACAATGCTTAACACCTATTATCTAAGCTCTAGGCCTTGTGGTTTCAGAGAAGATTTTTAAAGTTTTTCCTATTTGTTGCCATAGCAACCAGAGTTCTGCATGGAATGGAATTTTTTTAACAATTCTGGTAGAACTTTATGCAAGGAACATCCCTGCCAAGTTTCAGCATCATTGGCCCAGATGTCTTTTGAAGCAAAATGTTTACAGACAATGGACAACAGACAGCCATCCATCCTAAAAGCTCACCCTGGCACTATAAGGTGAGTTTAAAAGCTGATTTAATACTTCTGCAACGTAAAATTGTTTACCTGAATTAAACCCTCCCCCTCCAGGTTGTTCATCTCCCCACTGGAAGAAATTACATCCCTCCCCTCTTGGAGCTGGACATGCATAAAATTGTCTCCCTTTATTTGGTCCTTCTTTTTGCACAGTTAAACTGAAAAAGAAAAAACTAGTATGTTGAATAATCTTAATGCACATTTTCCATTACCTGTTCTTGTCTGGCAGCAAATCACATATGAAGATGAAGTTCAATTAATTCTTAAAATCATCATTTCTTGATTTCATAAACTAGGTAATTACCCATTGTACTGAACAGGATCAAGGAATCTTGTAAGTTCTGGTGTATTTATACATGTAATGCTCAATGTAAAAATATTGGTCAACAATCTATTCATCTCTTGTAAGTCCATTTATACTTTTCCACAAGTTATGAAAAAAAGACCTTTGTTCATGTTCCTGGTGTTTATGATTTCAAAAATTTCAATGTGCAGTTATTTCAGGTGAGTATTTAGTTACATTAATCTTTGCAGACTGTAGGAAAATACCTTTTTGCAGGCTGTCCACACTGACAGGACACCGTCTCCCCAGGATCTATGTTCTGGTTTCTGGAGTAATTTGATGGCTGATTTGAACTGTTGTTGGAGTATCGATTACTGGAGTAACTACTGCTAGTGGACCTGTTGATACATAAAGAAAACTGAGCTAAACATACAGCTTGTAAGTAGGTCATGATGGCCTGCTATGGCTAACCAGAGTCAAAACAGAATGTGTTTACAAAAGGCAAATTCTGTATTTCATTTTCAAGTCCCGCATTGGAACACATGATCTAACCTGCACAATAAATTTATGGTAAACGGACATTATCCCCTTAGCTCAATTTTACACAGGAGGACATTAGCCCCTTCTTGACTTCGCAAAGGCGGACATTAGCCCCTTCATCAAGTTATCTTTCTAAAGGCATCTGCATAATAATTATCACTATATTCTATGATAAAATTAATATATTTAACAAAAATAACTTTCAATTTCAAATTTATGATGATATCAAATCACATTTTAAACTTTGAAGAGCGAAGGGGAAAATGTCCCCCTTTGCAAAATAATGAAGGGGATAATGTCCGCCTGTGCAAAATAGAGCTAAGGGGATAATGTCATACATTCTAAATTTATGGTAAAGAGTTTGAATATGCTCTATATCTATGCAAATAGATTTATTAAAATAAGAAGCTATGAGAGCACACACAATAGTTTTGTCATCACTGCTTTATAGCACATTACAATATCATCAACAGTCTGATTGTCTACTTCATTACTTTGTTGAATTGAGTTGGTTAACCTTGTTACAATCAGTATAAAGTACCTGTTTGCTGTCTGTCCACCGTTACTACCTCCACCTCCTGCCTCGTCTGCCCACAGAAAGAAATTGCATCCCGAGCTACCACACTTGTAGAACTGACGACCTGAAAAGTTTAGATGGATTTTATCAGCAAGATTATGTGCCAGTCCATCAGTTCAGTAATAAAATAAAGAAAGACAGGATGAATGGCTGAGATAGAATAAGCAATATCAAAACAACATACTACCTGTTCCCAGCATCTAAAGGATCACTATTTGTCATTTACATGCAAATATTATGAATGGACCTTTCAAATTTCTACGGTCTTGAACATTTATCTAAAATAATACAAACTTGCATCTCTCTTTTGAGTTATGTTGTTTTTGAGACAAAAAACATTACCAGTAACAAATCAAAAGAAATATCAAAACCATACACTAATTCCTTTTTATAAGATCTAAAGCTTGTTTTTCTTTCTATAAACAGAGACCATATATGGGCACCTTCTGCTCCAAACTGTTTTCTCCAAATTCTGACAATGTTCCCTTAATTGAGCTTCACAATAACACCTTTCATTAACTAGTATTTGTCATAACCATTTTGTTATTTCTAGTTTAAAACATTCGTTGATAAGCGTATATATTTTTGTATTAAACAATGTCTACCTGCAGACTATAAAATCTCCCATACGACTGATGAGCTGTTTTTATGTCAAAATACAAAATTAAAGTAACTACTCATTCATTTAAACATCAAAGCATGGAAATATGATGTCAAATATATGCAACTGCTGAAACTTTATATCAATTCATTGAGCTATGTTTATCAAAAGGTCCATATTAGGGATGGCAACGAATATTCGGATTCGTTCAGCTTCAGAATATTCGGATCCGATATAGGTATCCGAGTATTCGTCCAAAAACGAATTTCAATTAAAAACTTTAATTATTTATGTGTTGTTTTCATGAAATATTTAATTTTTAACTACAGCCGATAAAGTGTCAGTTTACAGTACCCAGTTGCTGTGGTGATGACACTTTCTACAGTCCAGCTGTAGCGATAGACAAAAAAGACTGTGCAAACAAAACAATTTCCAGGTGTGAATTGTTGAACAAACATTTAGATTAAGGACAATTATTATTATGCAAGTGTTTTAAAGTCTTGATTACGCCGAAAGATGATGGAAAGGCGTTAATTTAAGCTATTGCAGTTTTATTTCAATTAAAATGAAAAAGTTTTCAGGTTGTTCTTAATTGAAGCTTTTCTTTCCCAGTCCTCGCAGATCTATTAGTACTAGAAATGAATTTCCAGGGGAAAGAGTAATGTCCATGTAACGACTCTGTCACGGAGAAAACAAAAGTCCTTACAGAGTTAGCTCCCAAAATAACAACGTACTGAGGTGAAGGGGGAGAAAATGCTGAGTTATCCGAGGTCCGAGTATCGAATTAAGTTTCACGTGCCTTAGCTTATTTTTATTTTGCAATGACTCATTAGTGAATAGAGATTAGTCACTCACACTAGTTGTCGTTTAGGTACAGTACCGGTATTAGTTATAACACATCACTCGTGGCTTTTCCAAAAATATCCTGACATGACAATTCGAAATAAAATATGAAGTTTGGATTTTATGTCGTATTTTATCATTAATATTTTACTCAGACTCATAATTTTCATCTCATCATTAAAAATTCGCAAACATACTTAAAAATTTTCGTTAGTTCTTATTCAATCAACGTGATTGGCGGCTGCAATTACATAAATATATTGAAGACGATTAAAATGTGCGAATAACTTTTTATACACTTTGGCCACTGCACTACCGATTAATCGATAATAAACAATTAATTAACAATAGAAGTTTCTCAGCTGACGTGTCAAAATAATGATGCTCCCCAGCAGAGCTGAGAAAAAAATCTGTTAATCAGTGACCTCGAGTTATCCTTGGTAATTTAGTAAGAATTCTACCTGGCGGGACAACAGGTATTCCTCGAGTTATCCCAGGTTCTCGAGTTACTGATGCTCGAGTTATCCATTGTGATTTCTAGTTAAACATATAGGAAAAATGGCCGGGACCGACAGGAGTCGTTGAGTTATCAGGGGTTCTCGAGTTATCGATGCTCGAGTTAACGAAGTTTTACTGTATATGAAATGTATTTTATCCTAATTTTATGACATGAATGATTGAATCTTATAGCCATTAATTGTCTGACTTAAAAGATATAAAAGTGATTTCTCGGGATAGAATATTCACCTAGCTAGGGTAACTGTAAGCTATGAATTTATAATCGCGAAAATATGAGACTAATTGATAAAAAACGTATCAGATTTTGTACATAAAACAGATATTCGTTCGGAAGGCTGACCGAATATCCGAATACCAATTTGGGTATTCGTTGACATCCCTAGTCCGTATCACAAACAATATGCTTCCTATGAAGTTTCAACCCTTGGACCACTGTATGTGTTTTTGATTAAACTTTTCGAAATGATTTTAGCGTAGAAACAAAATAAATGTGTATATAATTTTATGTGTAGACATGATTGCATCATACATCATCTTCAGACAGATGATCAGTTCTAATATCACAAAGATTAGAGACCAAAGCACATATCTACACATACAGTTAGTGTGTAGGCAAATAGTCCGAGTATTACTGTCAACATTCTATTGTTTGGTCTGGAATTTTATATTTACAGCAGACAGATAGTTAAAGCATGGTACCTGTTTTACAAATATATCATATCAAAAGCTTTGAACAGTTGGAATGATCTACTACCTGTGTTTGGTCCTTCCTTCCTCACTGTAAGTTGAATTGCATCGTTCCCACAATTACACACAACCTCATTCCCACCATCTGTGTCTCCAGAATTCCCCTCACTTCCAGTCATTGTTGCTAATGGTGGTCGAGACCCACCAGAACTGTAGCTTGAGCTTTGATTTGGTCTGCCACTATTCCACTGATTTGATTGGCCAGAAGATGAAGTAAAACTAGTCCTATTGGACATATTCTGACCACTACTTTGACTAGTTCTTGCATTGTAACTTCCTGAATTATTTCTAACACCACTGTTTGATTGCATTGATGACTGTGTTGAGAAGTTTCTAGATGATATAGAACCCATTGAAGAGTTTAAGGAACTTCCATACCCAGAATCTCCCTGACTTCTTGCAGATACTAAACAAAATGAGATAAATAATTAAACTGTTATTACTGTCAAAAGATGAACAGTTCATTTCAAAATTAAAAGAAATATCAAATATATATCAAGTGTTCTGACTTGTCAGTAACCATCTTTAAATGCGTAAATTTACTGTGATATCTCACCCTTAACAACTAACTATTAATCTAAAAATTAGTGAATGAGAAAATAAACTGTGTTTTACTGTTATCATAGATCAGCTCAGTCTCCAAAAAAATCAGACTTTTTCCTATTGATTTAACAATAGCTGTCCCTCTAAGTGACACATTCCCCTGAAGTGTTGTCTCACAGTCTGTGACCCTGACCTTCAATGTGTGGACCCGGTGCTTGCACATGATACTTTATCTCCATGTGCTGAACATTTGTATCATGCTATGTGAAAATCCCTTCATGCATTACAAAGTTAAAGCCCGGACTCAAAAAAATTGAAGGACTGACACATGGACAGAAAGTGCAATTTTAGTATGCCCACCTTTATGGGCATAAAAATTAAAAGTTAATTAAAATTCTGTTTATACCAGTATCTGATTGTGGTGCTGAGCCCGGCTGTCTTGGAGCTTTTATACCCAGTTCAGTAGTTAATATTCCATCACATCCAGCCACACATCCAGTGTATCTACAATCATCAACTCTCAATGTATAGAATAGAAAATGTATGTACATTTGTATTTACAAATTTTAAGCGTTGCTATGCAAACACAACTTGACATATGAAATTGGTATTAATACACATCAGTTAGTACAGCAAATGCCTTAAACCTTATATATATATATATAATCACCACTATGTCATTTAACTCGAAGGTTACTTTTTGTACAACACAGATCTTGTGGATAAGACATAAAAGATATGAAACTTGACTGTATACAATTCAATCAGAGTATCTATAAGAAACACATTAATCACTTTCTACTGCAATGGTTTATTATCTGCTAGTTTGGGTCACCAATAGTTTAAGTTGTTTTTCAGAATATATCAATTTATTATGGAGAAAGTTTGAAGCAAACTGAATCACTGCAGAGTTATCTTCCAAACTGTGTTCCTAATATTGTAATGAGATTTGCACAGAGGCTCAAGCTCATACCCTTTTATTTGAGCAACTGATAGTCAAATCCATACACATCTGCTACCATTACAACTACAGATTATAAGTAGTTGAAATAACTGACACAGCTTTTCATTACAGTCTAACCTGCATTAGCGGTCACCTGTATATAACGTGACCCTGTCTGTAACGGTCAGTCTAAGGTGCGACGGCAGGAAATTACTCTAAATGTAACCTGTTTATAGCGTGACCCTGTTTAACGCGGTCAGCGGCCACTTATTTTAGTCCAGAACTGATTATATAACGGCCAGTGACGGTTTTGTACGAGAACTTTAAAAAATGAAATACAATTAGCCGAAAGCATTAAACAGCTGATTGAAACCGATTAAATGTGGATTATGATCATTGAAAATGTGTGAATAATACATAAATTTCAAAGGATTAGATCAATTAGGTGAGTTTGTTTGGTTTGCTTGATATTTAAGTGATTATCTTGAGCAATGATTGAGCGACGTCGTTTTTATGCATGTTTTTTATGAATTTCCGTGATTTTGCATACGTTTGATCGAAAACTATTCAGGTTTATTGAAACATCATTAGGTATAAAAATCTATGACAAGGCAGTTGGTATGCCAGTTTTTCCCCCAGTATGTCTTCACCTAAACGTAAAGTTACTCTAAATGATGCTGAATCTGCTGCATATACTCTTAAAACATTTTCTTTGCAAATTGGCAACACAGAACTCTATGATTATGTTATATCAATAGATCAAATCACTGACAGTTTACGGATTGCAGCTTCAACAAATCAGAAGAAAATAACAGACTCCTTTACAAAAGTTAACCAATGATGTACTTGTATATTGTTTTACATTAAAAGCATTGATATGTGTATCATATTAATTGATATGCCATATGTGTAATGTAATAAACTACCGTAACTAGATATTGTCTTATTTTATAAAATTTTTATCATATCCTTGTCAACCTGGATATAGTGGTCACCTGTCTATAGTGGTCACTTTTGCCCAGTCCCCTTGCTGACCGCTACAGGCAGGTTAGACTGTACTTGTAAATGTGTCTTGTAAACTTACTGTGAAGGTACTGTTGGGGGAACAGATCCTCTCTTAAACTTGAAGTTGACAAGATGAAAATCTGGACCACACTGAAATATAGGCAGTACATTCGAAATTCCTTGTTAGGATTGTATTATCTAGTTATCTTATAATGACAATATATATCGAACAAAATGTAAGAAACACGTTTCTTAAATAAACCAGTGCATTGAACAGTGTGCATCCTTTATGATCATTTACAATGCTGTTGCATTTTTTGTCCTTTCCTGGATTGACTGGTGTAATTGTTGCAGTCTGAAGAAAGTTACATGCATCTGTACTATTATCATGTATCTGTACCATAATTGTGCATCAGTACCATTATCAAGCATCATTACCATTATCATGTATCTGTACCATTATCATGCATTTTTACAATTATCATGTATCTGTACCATTATTATGTGTATTTTGATAAAAACAGAGTACAACTGTCCAAAACTAGAGCTATCACTAAATGTGATCAATACCCCTGAAAGACTGCTTTATAAATGAGGAAAGTCGTAGTAACAGAATACCTTGCAAAAAAACACTAAAATAGAGATATTGTTCTTGGCAATAACTCTGTAATTAGTCAAGATAGAGTTATGGTTATTGTACACTGCACTTCCTCTCATTGTGCTGGACCATTGTATGAAGTTGTATTGCATTCCAAACAGTAGTGTTCAAGTTATGCTCCGGACAAGGAAAAGTAACAAAGGGCAATAACTCTGTAAAGAGTCAAGAAAAAGTTATGGTTCCTGTGCACTGCACTTCCTCTCAATGCACTTGACCATTGTATGAAGTTGTATTGAATTCCAACCAGTAGTTTTCAAGTTATGCTCCGGACAAGGAAAAGTAACAAAGGGCAATAACTCTGTAATTACTCAAAATAGAGTTATGGTTCTTGTGCACTGCACTTCCTCTTATGGTGCTTGACCATTGTATGAAGTTGTATTGAATTCCAACCAGTAGTTTTCAAGTTATGCTCCAGACCAGGAAAAGTAACAAAGGGCAATAACTCTGTAATGAGTCAAGATGGAGTTATGGTTCTTGCGCACTGCACTTCCTCTCAATGTGCTTGACCATTGTATGAAGTTGTATTGAATTCCAACTAGTAATTTTCAAGTTATGCTCCGGACAAGGAAAATGCAACAGACCGCCTGACCGACTGACCAACCACCGGGTGACTCCTATATACCCCCCCAAACTTTGTTTCGGGGGTATAATTATGACTGCATGTTTTCTCATACTATTAGGGTAAACATTTTTCTTTTGAATTGTGTATAAAATGCAGATATCTATATAAAAAAAGATTTCTATACAATTTCATATATTCAAGATAAGTAATAAATCATAGAAACAGTATGAATACCACGCACTTTACAAAATTAATCTATGAAATGCTATGCTGCATGCAGGTCTATTCACACTTACAACAGGTTGTACACATGCTCTATACAGGAAGTTAGCAGTTTATATAACCAGTGTGCAGTATTTCGAAACTGGACTTACCCTGGTACAGGTGTCTTCACTAACAGCAGCCTCTAACACTCCCTCAGGCAGCCATATTGCATTGCGACAATTTGGAAATCCCATACATCCAATGTAGAAACTGTAAAACATACATAGTAAAACTGAACGTAACCTCTGATTCAGTATTCCATACAATACAATGCAAATATTATTACCTGTATAGATGCTTGATCCCATTAATATTGAAAGTAGTAAATGAAGAAACTCAAAGAAATCACTTTCTAAAATCAAACAGCTGTTTCAATGACTAAATATTTTACCCTCTATTGTCTTTCTTTGGTTTGATTAACATATCTGATCCACACATTGGGCACTTCATCACAGGAGATGACACTTCTATAGCTGAAATGATACACACATGCACAATATTAAAACAACCAAACATGTGACTGTACACTTATCTATTCTAATACAAAACTTGTAACAATTATGATATTGACATCTCGAATTTCAATCTTGCTTAATGACTTAACGTTAGTGTCTTGAAAATTTTTCTAGTCTTAGACTTAATGTAAAAACATGGATATCCATGGAAGTGTGTAGTCATCCATGAAAATTAAATTCCCACAAATATGACTGATGCTATTTAGCTAGACTCTCAAATATGAAATCTACAAATTTGGTGTGCAAATGAAAGAAGGTATTTTCTGACAACAAAAGTTCATCATAACCAAGAGAAATGTATTCACAATATTCTTTATGTATGCTGACACTGAAGCGGAGAACTTTATACAAAATCTTTTATCAAATTTCCCAATATTCAAAAGCTCACAAAAGCAAGAACAGATGAAAGCAGCAACCAGCACTCTACTCACCTTCCTCTGCCGGAGCTGGTTGAGCATTTTCTCCTAAATATGTTGACAATGACTCATCTATCTTCTCAGCCTAGAACACAGAAATATCAACATACATTTCTCCTTACACTAGGCAGAGATTGAAAAAATATCCTTTTTTTAATCAATAATAACTGAGTACTACCTTATCAGCAATTGTAACTTCATTTCTGCTGTCTAAGATACTGGACAATAGATATAACTCCTTTATGTCCATATAGAGCTGCCATAACTCTGTAGTGGAGAATATTTTCTACACTTAATTCCCACAATATACAGTACAAGAGACAATAGTGTATTTAAGCCTATACAGGTTGGCACATGCTAATACATCCAATAGATTTAGCATTTTCAGACTGTTTTTTATGGTCTGTTTGCCAAGAGAAGGACAAAGGTATTCAGGAACACTAATATATTTACTGTTATAGAAGTTTTCTCAGGGTAATGCACAATAGCCACAATTCAATTTCTGTCCAGTCTTAATATTGCTTGCCTTGGGCTTTATGTACCAGAGTGGTTACAATTTCTACATAATTTACTGTACAAAGACAAAGTGTTGAAAGATTTCCAGACAAGTTACCTGTCTACAAGCTTCTATAAACACATCTTTATACTTCTTTATTTGGATATCAAGAACAGCTGAAATGCAACAGTTTAGAACATGTACATTTGTCCACCAACATATAAAAGAATATTGTTTATTTTATCATTCTACACAAGGCTTCATATTATTTTTCATTCATTTAATCTATGTTCATTTACATGCATACATTTTTAATTCCCACATACTAACAAACAGATCTACATAAAATTATTATTTTTTTCATCATAAATAGAAATTTAACAAAATGGCATTCCATATTTTGTTTTATGATGTTATATCTTTTTGCCCATAAAAAAATTTAAAATTCCACAAATATGTGTGCCCCATCCAATTTTCTGCTCAAACTTTACCAATTTATTGAAACTTGACATTCTAATATAATCAGTCACACATTGTTTGGTGAAGACTATTTTTATAACATTTGACTGATATCAAATCACAGGATTATAAGGTATTGCCTTGACAAGCCACAACTTGAAAATAGTCAATTTTCACTAATTCAAGGGCAATAACTCCGCCAATACTGAGACATAACTAATCTATATTTGGACAAGTACAGTTGTGAGACATGTTAAAATGTAAAAATAACAAGAGTGTCTCTATAAAACGAATCCCTGAAGGTGTCTCCCAGTCTTTGTCCTATCCATGTGCTCAATAATTGAGGTATGTAATTTTAAAATCCATCAGCTTGATGTGCTTGACATTTGTGCCAAGTTATTTTAAAATCCTTCCATTCATGACAAAGTTACAGTCAGGACACGAATGTGTGCATATATAGAGGATTCCATTACCTTCAAACTCTAAGTGTGACCTTGACCTTTGAGGTAGGGATGTGGGTCTTGCACGCGGCACATAGTCTTGGTGTGCTAGACATTTGTGCCAAGATATTTTAAAATCCTTCAATGCATGACAAAGTTACAGTCTGGACACGAATTTGTAAAATTTGGGACGCACAGACGGTGCGATTTCAATATGCCACCCTTCGGGTGCATAAAAACAACAACATCTAGCACTTCACTTCTTTGTGGGCTTTCCTACCATATTTTCAGTGAACTCAAAGGGTTATTTACCAGCAAACAGATGAACAGTACATACTATCTCAACACACCAGACAGAGTTAGCAAACACTGAATATTCTGTTTTCTACTGACCTTGTTTTTGCTTTGTTCCTTCACATATTCTACAAAATACAAAGAAAACATGCCAAATTATACCAAAGAATTAGGTATATGATACTGTCTGATACCAAAGTCAATCTTTTCCTACCCTTACTAATAACAAACTTTGGCATCTATCATTTACCTTGTACAGTTGGTTGAAACTCCAGCCAAAATTTTGGGTATGAAGGACAGACATTTTTTCTACAAATAGGCCTAAATGACCTTGATATCTGGTATAACGATCACATGCACATCATGGTGATCATGTGTACCAAGACTGATTCTACTTAAACTAATGATTATGCTGATTAATAAACACTGTTTGTGCGAGTTTGGTGAAAATTTGACAAAGGCTTTCGAAAACGGACATAAATCAGAGCTGTTTCTACAAAGTTTCAGCAACTGAAGCATCGTTAGTTAAAATTGTTGCCGGTAATCTTACTGGTCATTAAACATGAAAGAGATACTATGCCAATAATTATTCTTTAAAAGGTTTTGTGATGACTGGATTAAACTTTAAAAGATAGAGAAGTGATGCAATATGTCTAGTCTAGAGAAATGAGCATATAATCTATTTTTACTTTTTCAGATCTGCTTCCAGCTCAGCTCTAAGATGTGGCTTAGACATTTCATATCCCATAGCATCATAGCCTGAAATACACATGTTCAAAAGGTGCTGATACAAAACATAATTATGGACTATTATAAAATTGTTTTTGAACTGCATGCAATTTCCTTATGAACAGATTTCTACAAACAACATTGTTAAAGAATCATTATCAGGTATGTTATTTATTAGTGCAAAAACACTTTATAATATACCACTTCAAAATATGGATTATCGGAACAGTAAATGCCAAGGATTAAACATTCAATCTAATACCAACCTTCTACAAGCCCCATTCCTAGCTGGCCAGGAACTAATCTCCCATCTGGTCTCGCACCAACATAGTTTCTAGACTTAATTGTTTCTATATGATCAGCATGTGTTGCATCAGTTCCTAAAATATAAATAAATATTGGTAATTCCTGGCAAGATAGTCTGAACTATGTGCAATCTTTGTTTTATGTTTTTCAGTGGATTTTCGACATATACCGGTGGATTATTATCCAGTAAACTCACTGTTCTCTCAGAGAAATTATAAAAATCTTTTACAGTGTTTAACGTTAAAAAGTATACAGAGCATAATGAATATAATAATGCCATCATTAAAATTACGCCATTTGTGCTATACTTTCTGATGACTTTTCCTGCGATTTTCAACATTTTGTTGAAACAAACTCAACAAAAGTAGAGTTTTAAACATAATAAAAACAGAATTAATTCTTGGTATCAATGTAATATCATGTTAATATCACTTATGAAGACCAAGAGTGATATTTTTATTAAGTGTGATATTGCACCGAAACAACTATTCTCTATGTCATCAACAGTATTTTTAATCAAGTGTAGCAAAAACATTAAAGGCCCATGATCACTTTGGATTTTGTAATTACTCTTGAGCTTTTTCTGAATAAATATAAGTCTTTTATCAATAATACTGCACAACAAGAGCACCGCAAAGCGTAGATACGCCCGAAGTGTTGTATCAGAGAATGGGAGCAAAATTTAGGCTGTTGAAGCCCAACGGACAGGAACAAGAATAAAAAAATTGAAGTTATATAAAAAAATCTAAGTCCCCAACCAGAAAATCCTAACCTGGTACAAAATGTCAAAAAACACCAAAAAATTGGAGGTACCATTCATGTTGTACCACAGAAAAGTGGTCTCGGTTTTTCCGTACTGCGACAATAATAAAAGTTACAAAATATGCTATTGATAGTAACATAAAAGGGAAGTAATTCAATAAAAAAATTAAGCAAACAAAATAGAATCTCCCAAATAAAAACAAGAGCACTGTAATCAAGAGCAAAGCAGAGCAATATCCAAACAGTTATATGGCGCTTGAACCCTAAGTGTGACCTTGACCTTGAAGTGAGCCATCCGGAACATGGCTTCGCACATCGCCTCAATGTGGTAAACAATTGTGTCAGGTTTCTTAAATCCTTCAAGGGGTTCAAGAGTTACAGAGCGGAAGGGAAACAAAATCAACCCTAAGTGTGACCTTGACCTTGAATCCAGCCATCCGGAACATTGCTTCGCCCGTCATCTCAGCCTGGTTAACATTTGTGTCAGGTTTCTTCGAAATCCTTCAAGGGGTTCAAGAGTTACAGAGCGGAAGGGAAACAAAATCATATGACCTTTGACGCCTAAGTATGACCTTGACCTTGAATCCAGCCATCCGGAACATTGCTTCTGCATGTCGTCTCAGTCTGGTTAACATTTGTGTCAGGTTTGAAATCCTTCAAGGGGTTCAAGAGTTACAGAGCGGAAGGGACATTGCTAACAGACAGACGGACGGACGGACAGATGGACAGACATCCGGAACATTGCTTCTGCACGTCGTCTCAGTCTGGTTAACATTTGTGTCAGGTTTCTTCGAAATCCTTCAAGGGGTTCCAGAGTTACAGAGCGGAAGGGAAACAAAATCATAGACCTTTGACCGCTAAGTAGACCTTGACCTGAACCACCCATCTGGAACATTGCTTCGCACGTCATCTCAGTCTGGTTAACATTTGTGTCAGGTTTCTTCGAAATCCTTCAAGGGGTTCAAGAGTTACAGAGCGAAAGGGAAACAAAATCATATGACCTTTGACCGCTAAGTAGACCTTGACCTTGAATCCAGTCATCCGGAACATTGCTTCTGCACGTCGTCTCAGTCTGGTTAACATTTGTGTCAGGTTTCTTGAAATCCTTCAAGGGGTTCAAGAGTTACAGAGCGGAAGGGAAACAAAATCATATGACCTTTGACCGCTAAGTATGACCTTGACCTTGAATCCAGTCATCCGAACATTGCTTCTGCGCGTCGTCTCAGTCTGGTTAACATTTGTGTCAGGTTTCTTCAAATCCTTCAAGGGGTTCAAGAGTTACAGAGCGGAAGGGAAACAAAATCATAGACCTTTGACCGCTAAGTATGACCTTGACCTTGAATCCAGTCATCCGGAACATTGCTTCGCACGTCGTCTCAGTCTGGTTAACATTTGTGTCAGGTTTCTTCAAATCCTTCAAGGTGTTCAAGAGTTACAGAGCGGAAGGGAAACAAAATCATATGACCTTTGACCGCTAAGATGACCTTGACCTTGAATCCAGCCATCCGGAACATTGCTTCGCAGGGCGTCGTCTCAGTCTGGTGTTGGTTAACATTTGTGTCAGGTTTCTTCGAAATCCTTCAAGGGGTTCAAGAGTTACAGAGCGGAAGGGAAACAAAATCATATGACCTTTGACCGCTAAGTATGACCTGACCTTGAATCCACCCATCTGGAACATTGCTTCTGCACGTCGTCTCAGTCTGGTTAACATTTGTGTCAGGTTTCTTGAAATCCTTCAAAGGGGTTCAAGAGTTACAGAGCGGAAGGGAAACAAAATCATAGACCTTTGACCGCTAAGTATGACCTTGACCTTGAATCCAGTCATCCGGAACATTGCTTCTGCAGGCGTCTTAGTCTGGTTAACATTTGTGTCAGGTTTCTTGAAATCCTTCAAGGGGTTCAAGAGTTACAGAGCGGAAGGGAAACAAAATCATATGACCTTTGACCGCTAGTATGACCTGACCTTGAATCCAGCCATCGGAACATTGCTTCTCACGCGGCTTCTGGTTAACATTTGTGTCAGGTTTCTTCGAAATCCTTCAAGGGGTTCAAGAGTTACAGAGCGGAAGGGGAAATTGCTAACGGACAGACGGACACCGAGGCGATAACATGGAGCGCGGCCCTTCGGGGTGTATAAAAATAAGAGAAATACTTTCTGACATTTTTTGTGAAGTAATGACAAATATCTATGTACATTGTTTTAGTGTATATAGAACATAGTTCTTATCTATCATAGTTCTATCAGTAAATCTTTTATTTGGAGTAACTTGAAACAGATCATTGGGCTTTAAGAAACTTTAAAATACAGGTTTACAAACAAATACAGGAACTGCCAACTTTTGTTGAAGCATTTAAAGTATGTCAAACAGTGCAGTATAGTACAATTTATGTCTTGTCAAATACTACACGCATACTCACACACTTACCAATTCCATGTTTGTCCATTAAAGAAATAAGATCAGCTTCACTCAGTAATGGTGGGGGACTGGTTTCTCCATTGTTCATCTGAATAAGAACATGATTGATGGTGTAAGTCATTATTAGCAGTCACCATTCACAAACAATACATGAACTAACGTAAGTTTACAAACCCCTCGGTATTCACATTTCAATCATTTTACATTGCATTTGTTATTACTGACAGTTTGCCTCATAGGCTACATAACAGTAGCAACAAGTTTTATTCTTGTGGCAGTTATAGAAATTTGGCCATTTTTGTTTGTTGAAAGTTATTGAAAATCAAAGCACTCAAAGTGCTGACAGCAAGTGGTTCATAGATGATTTCTGAGAATGTGTCCATTTTGAGCCACAAAGCAGCTTCCCTGTTCAAATGTTATATTAACTACAAGCCTCAAAGAACACTGAAGGTTAGGCAGTTTTAGAACATGTATGGAACTCTAGGTCGGAGTCTTCAAAACACATAACACTTTAAATTTATAATTTAATCAAATTTGTGAGTGGACAGGATTCTAATTAATACATTATTAAATAATATATATTAAATCTTACCTCAATTGAATTAGGCTCAAATTCATCACCTTTTTCAAAAACAGGTATTTCCTGAAGGTTAAATGTACTTATGATACAGTATGAACATGTGGTCTTTGCAATATATACAAATCTAATCACGTCTACCTGTACTATTTTCAAACAAATGAACCTTTTCCACTATTTTCATTATAATTTGTGATTAAAATTTTTATGTTTATTTTGATGAACTAGGCAATACAGAGTTGGGTTTTCTTGCTGTGAATGTGAACGAACCATGGCACTCCGGCAGCTGTATGTGCTAAACATATGTATAGAAAAATTAGAGGTGCAAAGCGAACAATCTTGAAGATAAAACTTCACAGAAATTTCATATGCTAGAAACACCATGGTAAGAAAGGGAAGTTTGCTGAAATTTATACAATATGCACAACTTCAGGTAGCCTCAAACACTACTTCACCTTAGTGAGTAATCTTCAGTGCTTGATTATTTTAACATAACTTCAATTGCACCTCGCCAAACACTTAAATATACTACAGGTGAGCAAAGGTGATAGTAAACAAAATACAGCCAAATACATTTACTCAGTACTTTATAGCATTCATTTGCTAATTCACTGAACAAAATTTATCAAATAGATTTCTTTATGCAAGTCCCTTACCTTTCCAGTCCATCTATCATAAATATAAACTTCCAGGTAATTTTTGGCTGTGACCATCAAACCCTGGGCAGTAAACTGAAAATATATTATGACATCATAATTACTACTACTTACCAGATAATCCATATGACCAATGCCCCCAGAAGAGGCTAATTATTTTAGGTTTTGGGGATATTGCAAGATACAATGCGTCGTGTTTCAGAGACACCCCTTGGTCCTTTAACATGCCCCGTGTACAGCACTGATACATCTGACCTCAGTTTTAGGTCTCATCCAAAAGACCATTAGTAATGTTAGTGGAGGAGCTGGGGATCAAACCTACGATCCCTAGATTAGAAGTCCAGCGCATCCAACTACTAGACTGCTGCTCTACTACAGCATTACTGCATGTCTCCTTTATAAAATATTGACAGCAGTTTAACAGTTTAAATAGCAAAGATCTTACAGTTTAAATTACAATCATCAAACAGTCTTAATAAAAAGATCTAATAGTTTAAATATTAAAACCAATCTTTATTGCCTTAAACTTTATTGTAATGTTTATAGCATACACATGCTGAGACAATATATTGAAAAAAAAACACACAATATTTCAAGGTCAACAGAAACTCAATTAATACTGTTTCTGAGTTGGAATTCAACAATAGCTGGAACTTATTTACAGTTGGCCAATGGCAAAAATAATGGTTGAAATATTTTCCCCCTAAGTTCTAAGTAGATATTTTCAATTTATGAAAAAAAGTGTCTCCAGCCCCTATGACCTTGATTGACCCCAAATTATAATATTCATACTGATATTTCCTGCAATGTTTTATGAAAATCCAGAAATGGATATTGGAGAAGTCATGTAGACAAGATTTTCTTTTTCAGGTCCCTGTCTTGACCTTTGACCTGGTGACCCCAAATTAAAAACCGTACAACTGGACTTCATACTGATGTTTCCTGCAAAGTTTTATGATACAAATATACTAACACGTTCCCCTGCCAGATCTATTTCCACAGTCGTCTCAAACCCCTGAGCATCCTGGGAGCAGCATGCTAAGAAATGTCGTACAATAAATTCATACAGTTTCTTCTCATTGCCTTGTAAACTGTCAGTGTATTTTGTAGGATGTATGGGAGGATGGGCATTGTCTGTTTTGTTCCCATTTCTAGGAGTTGGTCCTCTCTCCAGCACTCTCCTAGCAAAATCTAACAATATAAATACGCAGGTCAATTTATTATTTCCAACATTAACCTTTCTATTTAGCTTGTTTGAACAGAATTTTAGTTTTTCAAAAGCAGTTTATCAAGTATTCCCGTAAAGGATCAGTACTAGACTCCCATCCACTGTAAGAACTTTTGCACATAGAGCGTTAGGTCTGTAGCTGGCTCCAAATCCAGGACCATCAAGATTTCTAGTCAGTAATCATTACCATTCATTTTTTGAAGTTTTTAAGAACTTTTTATAACTTAAATACTGAAACAAAATTATCTACTGAAACAAAATGGATTCAAAGAAAAGACAACTAACTAGATGACAAATCACATGTCCAATACATTTTGCCGGGAAATTATTACTCCTCAATCAAAATATATGTAAAAATATAAAGTGAATTTGGACATTACCACCCCAGTTAGGATCTCTGGACTGATGCTCCACCAGTGAAGCTAGGTCAATCTCCTTGGTGAACATGTTTGTTTCAGTTCTAGGGTAACTGATGAATCCACTCGTGTACAACTTCTCTGCGATCTTCATCGTCTCCTTCGCACCGATCCGAAGTTTCCTGGAGGCATGCTTTTCTAATTCCTGTTTCAAAATGTAAATTTTTCTAATAGGACACCTTAAAATGATAAAATTTTATGTCTCTAGTTTGTTGGTTTCCTTCTATTTTAGTTGTAAATCTTTTATTATTTCTAACAGATTTTACATTTTATCCTACCATCACGCTTATTGTACAAAACGGCCGTCATATAAACATGAGGTTTACCACGACAGGCAAGCTTTACCCGACATGGCAACGGTCGCCATACTGACATTCTTTTTTAGCCGCCATTTTTAAACTTTTAATCGGCATCAAAGTGATTTTAAAACGCTACCACTCATATCAAGTGCCATTTTACACATGCTTTTATAGCTAGTACTAATATTGTCATTTTGTACAAAATCAAAGATGAATGACAAGTCTTAAATCATTTAGGACAGCTTTACGAAAAAATTCCTCACTGGCCTTAGCAACAGCGATGACGGACTACTTTCATGACCTAGTTTGTCGGTCATGAAGTATATGTAAACAATTAAACATTGATTAAAATGCTGACACAATAAAAATACAAACATGAGTTTTCTTTTGTATACTGCAGTAATTATTTAATTTTCAACATCAACAAATGTCATTTTCAAAATACATAAATACTGGTAGATCTAATCATGATTTTTTTCTCAATTAAGAAAAGCTGTATTAAATTGTCAAAATAATTGTTTCACGTTTTTAATCTTTCTCTCTCTGCCAAAATATACAGTAAATGTATCTGAATTTAACTAGAATGAACTAGAACTGTGGAGAAAATTGAATGTTTGTGCACTTTAACACCCATGATGTTGCAAGTTTGTGTAAATTTATTTAATTCTTGAAAAACTGCTAATATTTAAGAATAATGCATGCATGATCTTCTGATAAACCATTGCATGTTGTTGCATTTAAAGGGTTTATCCCAAGCATGATGTTTTTATTATATAGACCCTGACCAAATGGTTAAATACCAAGTATTTGATTGAAAATTGAATGTCTGTGCACTTTAACACCCATGATGTTGCAAGTTTGTATAAATATATTTAATTCTTGAAAAACTGCAAATATTTAAGAAAAGATGCATGCTTGATCTGCTGATAAACAATTGTTGTTAATTTAAAGGGTTTATCCCAAGCATGATCTTTTTATTATATAGACCCTGACCAAATGGTTAAATATCCCAAGTATGAAACAGGATTGGAACATGAACTGTGGTAGGGCCTATAACCAAAGAGTCACTCAGTGATCATTTTCATGTAGATAATATATGTTTTTCTTAAAATTTAATATGCCAGAAAACATTAATCTCCATGCATCACAAACACAAACAAGAACTTATCAACATTTAGTCATTTCAGTCATAAAGTCACTAATCAGCTCCTGTGTCTTACTTCTTTAAAGTTCTTTCTAGTAATTTTCAGCTTATCATACATTGTAAGTTATAATAGGTAGGCAATATAAGATCAACAAGTTAGCCTATTGATCGAGTCTATTGAAATATATTTTTTTTGTCACTGGAAGGATTGAAGTTTGTCAGTTTTGCAAGATTTGAAGTCCTTTCTTTTAATATGATATTGTACAATATTGTTTATTTGAGTCATTCAATCACTGAGTCAATCATTCCATCAGGAAACATCTGATCCAGAAATTATGGGATCACAGTATTTCTTGAATAAAAGATGTTATCCCAAAGCTATCATTGAATACAGTTTGTATCCTTGTATATCTGGCACGAATGACTCATATTTGAATCTATGTTCCACTTGTTTTTTGCAACTTGGTTTTTGCTCCAGTCCATCTCTAAGCTAACTTAGCCTAAGAGTCCTGTTTCCAAAGAGAAACAAATGGTGTTCGAATCTTCAATCAGCAACTGTTGACTACATGTCTCAAACCAACCGAGTCAGTATCAAGCAACTAAGCGCGTCCCGTAGATCTACATGACATTTCTATTTACCACAGTCAGCTCCAGTCCAGGGTCCAGTTCAGCGACACCCCACCCACTCGCACTTATAGCACATATTAGAATCTATACAGTTTTATGGTGCAGTCTTCAGTGTTCAAGAGTCCATATTTATAAAGCAATCAGTAAGTAATCGTGGTTATCACCTGAATGGCTAACAAGGTTTAAAATCCGGTATTTTAGTGAATATTTCACGTCATCACTGTTCATGACACATGTTGTATTGACTGACGTCACTTATATGACTAGCACAGTAGCAGAAATTTATAAAGCATACCAGTAAAGTTTATCTCATCCAGTTAAGAATAGCTTAAAATAACAGTCTTAGGTGTTGAGCTTTTTAAGTTTTATTTTTGCATGCTGTTTCACTTCAGTCTAACACGGACGTGTTTGTGTAGTGTATTAACTTGATCGAAATAAATGTGTAACTGGGTTGTGATGTAATGTATTCATACGCGTCATAGCGACAGACAGTTTTAAAGCTGGAATTTAATCTTAATTAATAAAAAAAACAACAAAAAAGACATTTTTTATGTAAAAGGTAGGATAAAAAGAATATTAGGTTACCGTCTTAGTGTGATTGAATTTATTAGGCTCGTCTCCGAAATGTTTATACGGCTCGGCAGAGCCTCGCCGTATAAACCTTTCTCCAACTCGCCTAATAAATTCAATCACACTAAGACAGTAACCTAATATTCTCTATTTACAAACACTATCTCATATGATGATATAAGCTCAAGGTGTAATACATGATTTAAACTATACATTTTGCATAGAAACTTCCTTACAGTCTAGATCAAGTCAAAGGACCTTTTTAAGCAGATAGCTTGCAAATACTTGTATACTTGTCCTCATCCAGTTTGTGATATCCTAATACTGGCTGGTCCCAATGGAGACTGCTTCAAGACTTCTAGTTACATAGGACTGAATGTATACATTGAAGGAATGTCAGACAAGTAGAGACAATGATTTAGCGTTGCTCTACTTACCACAGTGTCTAAAGCCTGAGGTCTCCACTTGCTTTTACTTCGACCATTTGTATCAACAACTCTTGCTAGTGGAGACTGAAAAAAAATCAACTCAGCATTACAGAAAAACATTTGTATATCTGCAAGAATTTTCAAGTTTAAAGAATATAAGAATTTCTACCAAAAAAATCGTAGTCAGAAGGTTTAAAAATCAGGTATAAAGTTAGAAACCAAAATTGGAGGCAAACTTCTCATTTATATGCTAGAGAGACAAGGTAACTTGTGTACTTGTGACCTACGGGTCCAACAAAGAAAAACTAAAAAACAATGCAGAAAAAAAATTAAAATTGGTAATCATTTGACCAACCTCACTCTAAAAGTGAACAGACAAGGAAAATTCTTGAAGATAGACATACCACTGAGAGTGTAACAATACAACCTTTAAAACTGAATTACAAAATACTTACCTCCAGACAATGTTGATACAACACAAAACATGCCATGTAGTCAAACAATCTGTTCCTATAAACACAAGATGAAACTTTTTTTTCTAAAGTAAATCTTTTTCTTTTTTTTTCAGAAAAAACGCAAAACACATCAATGGGTCATTATGGCCCTATTTCGCTCACCTGAACACCAACGCTTTCAATGACCAACTCATAGTGACAGAGACCAAAGGTAAATACACTGCACTTTAAAAGATGTAAACTCGTATAAAAAAATGTTTACTTTAAGGTTCTTATGCAGGAATCAGTCATGATTTGTCCCAGCGTTTTGAACAAATCAATGTGTCTGGTTTTAAAGATAGACATACACTGAGAAAATAGCACTTTCCTAATGAACCAAAATGGCTTACAGCAATATGGTTGTGGGTCTAGTTTCTGTTGCAACCAAGAGTTCTTTATTTATTCTTTATCATATAGTCTATATATTTGAGCTAAGTCTCATTTTTTGATTGTCACTATTTAATTAATTACATCAACATCACCGGTATTACTTTCTCCATGTTAAAAAGATACATTCCTGCAAAATGCTGTCAAAAGTTTCTGTACTCTGCAACAGTTGAAATCTAAGAAAATCATGTATACCTTTTCCAATTGAAGTCCACTGCAGTGTCTTCAACTTTATATGAAACTGTAAAACAAAAATTAAATCTTAGAAAAGACTTGTTCCATTAGTTAGTAATTACCCTGCTCTAGTATCATTGACTAGAATATTCAGACTCAAAACCAAAATATACAAAAATGACATCTTTGCATAATCTATATTTTCAGTTGTGGAAAGGATAGCCCATTGTCGAAAAATGTCCTTAAACGTATTTCTCAATTCCTTCAAAAATTGACAAAGCAAATCATGTAAAGTTATTAGAGTAGACATACCTTTAAGCTTCCAGAAAGCTTCAGGTATAAATGCTTGAACTTGTTTGTACCTCTCTACAACAAAGCCAAGGGTAGGGAACTGACAGCTACCATAACTAATCAACTGGTCAGCTAGAACATTTGGGAATATTTTCTGCAATCTTTTTGTTTGAAATCTAGTGAATGCAGCACCTGCAGATAAAGTAAACATTACAATAATTTACATTCATTTAGGCACCAACAGACATAAGCAAGAGTGCCTTGGTGACAGCACTGTGTCTCTAGACTGAATAAACAGAGAATGCTTGATTCATGACCAGACTTACACAATACATGTACAGAGTAAATATTTGAATACAGTTCTGAGCAAATTTATTTCATTCACAAGTATGACCTATGAGCTTATTAAAATAAACGTTTTTACCAATTTTTTTTTATTTATGGTCACAATGTTTTTCTATGATTTGACATTGTAACCTACTTTATGACACTACGTGGCCCAGTTTGGAACCTGACAAGGCACACAAGTTGACTAAATTTCTTGATTGGATAACAGATGTGACATTTTGGAGTGCTAACAAAGTAAATGTTGTACAGTATCAGCAAAAGCTTTAATACCAATACCATGAGCGCTTTGTGTTCTGGAGAACAAATAATTTTGAATAAATTTCACTGGCTTTTTAATCAGTATCACTTAATAATTATGTTTCTCTTAAGAATCTATTAAAGGCAATTTCACTGATTTTTCAGTTACTGATCATCATTTGACATAAATTAAAAATAAAATGACATTGCACCATTACGACACTCACTGCCACTAATACAAACTTGTTCAGCCTGACAGTAATTCTTAAATACAAATGTAATTATGATCATTAATTTCAACTATTTCCTTGTTGTTTTACAGAATCAACTAAACCTAAATAGCAATGCATACCAATCCTGAGATCTAGTTCCATTCTAACATCTACAGCATCATTTGTCCTCTTATCAGGCTGGATCAAGTTCTGACAAGCTCTTGCTATAGCCCTATAGAACAGTACAATTTTCACAGATATGTTATAAACATAATGAGATGTTTTTTCATTGCATTCCATTCAAACAAGGTTTTTTCACTTAATAAAATGTTTTGTTTCTATTAGAGATTACCTATTTTTCATTTGTTCACGTGATTTAATGTAATTAATTTATATCTGCATTAAGTGACCATGTTGGTTGTATCCATCAGATGTCTGCTTCACAAAGAATAGTCTATAGATACTAATTTTATCATATATAACTTTAAGGGGGTAAGAACATCCCTCTGGAAACTGATTTTTTCATGATCAAAATCTGATCATAAATGGATCATATAAAGTAGGCAACAATAAACATTTTGTAAGAAGGAAGCAATAATTTCTTAATCCATGTATCATGAACCCAAATCTGTTGGAATCTTAACAGAATAGATTGTCAATAAATCTCAAGTTTACTTACGGTGGAGTTATTTCTGAGAACTTAGCTCTGTACACCTGTAAATTTGGTTTAACTGGAAATAAAGCAGGAAAACATTACATCCCATGAATCATTTTTTTGAAACTTTAAAAAATTTACAGTCAAACAGACTCTTCAACAAACACAGATGTACATTGTGCAAATAACAAAAGGGCTGCTCCTTACTTACAGATGTATGTTACATTTAAACTCTCTAATAACTACATTTGTAATCTACATGTAATATTTTTGGAAATTTGAGGTGTATATACTTGATGTTCATACATTATACCCCAGGGGCATAATTTGAACACACTTTGAAGAGGTCTACAAGGGAATGCTACATGCCAAATAACTAAGCTCTAGGCCTTGTGGTTTCAGAGAAGAAGATTTTTAAAGTTTTTCATAAATAAGCCTATGTAAAACTAAGTGACCACCTGTGCGGGGTCAATTTTGACCCGGGGGTCATAATTGGAACAATATTGGTAGAGGTCCACTAGACAATGCTACGTGCCAAATATCTAAGCTCTAGGCCTTGTGGTTTCAGAGAAGAAGATTTTTGAAGTTTTTCCTATTTGTTGCCATAGCAACCAGAGTTCTGCATTGAATGGAATTCTTTGAACAACTTTGATAGAGCTTCATGCAAGGAACATCCCTGCAAAGTTTCATCAACATTGGCTCAGTGGTTTCAGAGGAGATGTCGTTTGAAGGAAATGGTGGACAGACGTACGGACAGACGTACAGACAGACGTACGACGGACCCCTGACGGAGAGGGATCCTAATAGCTCTCTCTAGCACTTTGTGCCAGGTGAGCTAAAAACAACCACTATTCTTCAAAAGAAGAGTTCAACTTCGTACTTGACTTCCAACTTGACTTCCAACTTGGGAGTAAAAAGTGGAATACAAATGAGCTTTAACTTCCTAACTACAAATGGTCCTATACAAAACTCACCTGCTCTACATACTTGTATAATTTCAAATCCAATATTTTCCCCTTCTCTATCACAATCTGTCCATATAACAAGGAACTGAGCTCCTCTCACTTCACGCTCCAAGGTTCGCTGAAACAACAACATTTACAAACATATTGATACATAAAGCAGATATTCAAGTTTTGCATAGTAAAATACAAGATTATCAGTAATGTAATTATATGTAAATACTAATACTGAATTTACTTAAACCTTTAACACTACTTGATTGCCTGTCCAGTCAACATAAAAACAGGATGACCTGAAGTTCAACAGAAAGAACACAGAAAGAGGTGAAGCCCTTATTTTATTGACTCTGTATACCTTACTTTCCAATCCAACCATATTATATCATAATTAATACCTTTATATCTTTGAAATTTTCTGGACAGTATTTTTCAACCTGTATATCAAACAATGCTGCTGGGCTGCAACTGTTCCTGGAAGATAAAACATACAAGTAAAGTTAAGTTGAATAGTCAACAATTATAGCAATCAACAGCGTCGTACATGTACATCACTTAAGCAATTAGGACAATAATGTAAAAAAAACTTTGATCAAATTCAAACTACATGTATTGATTATATATTGGTTATCTTTAAATTCTAAATCTTCGCTTACTTTTCAAAGCGAATAGTCTTGTCTGATGAAACAGTTTAAGTGTCATTACCATTTTTTGTATTGTCCAATGAAATCCATGCCTAACAAATGGCCAGATACTGAAGTCATCATCATATTACATCTCTGGTTCAACAACATGTACTCAAACTCATATATCTTGTTGAATTTTGAAAATCCTTCCCTCTGTATGAAAATGGAACAGTGATTTATTGACAAAACATATCAATATAAATGACAACCATTCTTCAACAAATCATACATGTTACTATTGCTACAGTATCAACAAAAGATCCAGTGGCTCTCATACTACCTATGGAATACATCTTTTTGTTAAAATATCAAAATAAATAACATTTTACGATTTTATGTTTCAAGTATTGAAGTAAAGCCCACTTAAGCTTTTATTGCCCAATCCAGTATAAATTTATGAAAAGAAACTAAGAATATTCTCGGCTTTGCCGTGTCATCATCCTAACCAGGTAACCAATTGGATTGTTGGGTCAACTTCATTTCTGCATTCTGTAAAAGGTGACTACTCGGTCTTTACTGTAGACTCATATGCAAGTCTAAATTTATTTCAAATGAAACAAAAAACTTTAAACAACATAGAATTGTTAACAATTTGACAGGTACAAGCCAATGGTAAACCGTTACCTTCTTTCATTTTTATTTAAGAAATAATGAATGTCTCCCTGTATTTTATCGTTGAATAAAATATAGTCAGGAGATTGGATGCGTAGTAATTAAATCATGTGTTTGTAGCACGAGTTATTTAATTTCTTGCGTCCAAACAACTGGCTGTATTTTATTGAACGATAAAATTTAGGGAACAATTTATAATTTCAATTTTTACATGTGATTTTCTTTGGATACTATCCCTAACTTTATTAAACACGTAATAGTACTTCATTGTAACCTTAAAATGCAAAATACAATTGGACATGCTTGTTTTATACGTCACAGCATTACGTCATTTACCGCACATCGTCCTTGGAAAAACGTGCATTACGTTATCGTAAAATAAAATACAGGCTTTTACCTATATGTTTATATAGGAAAAGCAGCCGCTTGTATTAGAATCTTGGTCATTGTACTCTTTTAAAATTAAAGTGACATTATGCGCATCTTACTGCACATAGTGTATTTTTGGTGACAGTTTTATAAAAGCAATTTTCGGTTGCTTTGCAGTTATATGTGTTAAACTAATGATAATGCCGCATTAGTATTTGAGGTTGGTGCTTTAGAAATAAAAAAATTGGACTAATAAAATAATAATTCCTTTCTTGGCAGTGATCTCCCTTGTGTTATTGTTGTTGTTGGTAGACAGTCAAAATAGGAAAATTAATATTTGGAAAGTTATTATTCCGTGCTGGTAGCAGGAAGAGTTTGGTGTATTGGGTTAAAAGCTATTATTTCCTCTACCCTTTTTACACACACCTATTTCAGCTGGATTTTTACTTGAAAAAATGCAGCAATGAAAGCTGAGGAATCACCTTTCCTGAATGTAAATAATTTATCAGTACAGTAGATTCGGGTTATTTGCATACCCGATTTGTCAGACTAAAATATGCAAATATCCGGAATATGCGTATATCCGAAAATCGCATATTTGGCAGTTCGGACACGCTTCTATCACCATACAGTATATCGAAATGATAAATAATAATAAAGAAACGTATTTAGAATACCATGTGTACTTCCAAATCATTTCATTACTTCGCAAAACTGTTAGCATCGTCAATTTTCATGTTTTCCGACATGTGTAAAAGCGAAAGTAGAAATCTCGGCGGCTCGTGAGCATTACACAACATGTGACAAATGCTTGGCTTTTACCTGCTATGGAAGGCACACGTTGCGAAAATGATTGCTTTGTTTTCATTTTTTATTTATTTTGAATCACTAGATCTCTTTTATTGTCAAAGTTACACAATGTCAATTGAAAAAATTTACATTTTATAAAAATAAACTTCTAAAAAAATCATGAGGTCAGGATCCGTCGGAACTAAGATCTCGATCAATTAAATGGATAGACTTTCTATTCACAGCGTATGAAAAGAATGTTATCAGCTTACTATGGGTCACTGAATTTGCCTAACTGAGCAATTCACACGTCGCTAATTGTGTTATGCACTGCTTGTCACCTTGACAACTTAACAGCTGATCGGGTATTACAATTGTCGGCGTCGTGGATGATTAATTGTCACTAGACAGCTTGGCCGTTTTCAGACAATGGGCTATGCAATTAAGCGAAACTAAGCTGAACTGATGAAAAATATGATGCAATTATGCGAAATGTTTTAATAGTAATTATATAGGGATTGATCGGTGTTTTAAGATTATATGCCTATATCCGGAATATGCAAACAACCGATATGCAATTAAGTGGAATCTACTGTACCCAGATGTGAGAAGTCGAGAATTATCAACATTTAAGAAATATTTAAACACTTTCTTTGAAAGTCCTACATTCTTTCAGCCTGTGTTACCTTGTTATAAAAAAATACTTTTTATCCAAATAAAAAAATGCAAAGTGAAAGTAAAAATGCTAAAATTCTGTGCAAAAAGTGGCTGATTATAGTTGGGTGATGTTGACAACTTACATAATGTAATATTGCAAGAATCTTATTTTATGACTTTATAAATTATCTATAAAATACATCAGTGTTTCAGTCGCCAGGTTCTCCCGTTATTTAGACCCTAACCCGGCGATGCTTGCAAAAACACTAAAATCTCCTAGTTAATTAAAATTTTTGAAAAAAATGTTAGGTTAATAAAATATCAACCTATATACATGGTCAATACCCTGACATGTGATATCGATAATGAAGAAGTACCAGTATTGTGTACAATCCTTTAGGTGACAAAACTGACTAGATGTGCTGACACGAGTTTGTGTTAAAATTTTGTCACTATCCTCGTAGGTAAATTGCCTGGACGGTTGTTAGCCGCGATTCATATATTTCAAACCGTGATGATTAGCCGATAATCAACCGTTTAACAAACCACAACACTCCAAACATGCCGCTAATTAAATCATTTTACTCTTGAATATAAAAAATTTTAAAGATTTGATGTTTTTGTAACAGCTCCAAAACACATCGATTGTGAGGTGTCCATGCGATCATGCATCTATGTTGTGATCAATTATCAAAAACCCTTTGCATTCTGATTGGATGAGAGTGCATAGCGGGCAATGCCTTCAAATTTATCAGCTGTCAAATGGTGTATTGATGATCACAATGATTAGTGACCCACGTTTCCTCAAAGTTTTATGCAAACAGTGGAATCGTCGTAGGATTCTTAGAATTATTTTCAAATACGGTGTGTAAAAAGATACGCAGATTTAAGCGTTTCTGTGGACCATTACTATGGGAATTCTCGGCTTTGCCTTGAAGTCTTACTAACCAGTTAACCAATCGGATTATTAGGTTGCATTCATTTCTTCATTCGGTAGGTGAAAACTCGGTCTTTACCATTGACTCATATGCAAGTTTAAATTTATTTTAAACCAAACAAAAAGCTTTTGACAACATAAAATTATTATAAAAACAATCTGATAGTTTCAAGGTAATGGAAGATTGTCGTCTTCTTTCATTTCTAATCTTGGTTATTATATCATTCAAAGTTAAAGATGCATAGAGACCAGCAATGACAGCCGAGGAATCACCTTTCCCGAATGTAAATAATTCTATCTTGTTATCAGGTCTATTATATCGCCTGATTTGTGTATCATATACAAATCTGAGTGTCATACCCCAATCTGTGTATCTGATAATACACAAATCGGGATACTGATCAAATGTATAATGTTAAATTGTATCGTTTTCTTCAGTATGTCATTTCCTTATATTGGCAACATCAAAGGGGGATTCAACAGAGAAGAAATAACATTTTTATAAAACATGACCTTGTCCATAATGTGACTTTTACGTAAAAGGCAAAAATGCAACACTACTTCACAAATGTGGTTGTTGAATCATAACCAGTTTCATGATTACATGTATGTGCACCAATTTGTGTATGACCAGATAAACTGATTTGTATATGATACACAAATATATTGATTACCCAGATGTACGAAACTGAGAATAGTAAACTTAAGTGTGAAATAAGCATTTTTTTGTGTAAATCGCAAAAAGAATGTCAAATACGTCATTAGAAATGCATGATCTCCTGTTAAAAAAATTCTCCCAGCTATTTGCTTAAAAACCGGTAATTTTGCTAAAATCTCCCAGCATTTCCTCAATCCTTCGTGGCATGAATGCCAATCGGGCAATAAAAGCTTGATTGGGCTTAGAAAGAACTAACTTCTAAGCCTGATCGGGCAATGTTGTCAGACTGCTTCAATAACAATAAATTAAATCACCACCAACAAATTTTACCCTGTTCATTCTTCCTCTAGACATCACGTCTGCAATAGACTTCGCCGCATCGTTTTTCTCGGCAACATTCAGAACTTTGACCATATTTACTGTGGTTGAACAATATTTTCTACATAAAAATCTAATCAAGTTCATAACTTTCTAATCGCCGAGATTAAATTAATGAATGCCCTCGTGTAAATAATAAGACACTCTAATTAAAGAGTTGTCATTAAGACTTTCCGAGCCTACGTGGATAAATAAAAGTAAAGTAAGTTCAATTTCATGCCACTTCATTCCAATTCGGCGCCATTTTGAAGTGTCAAGGCCGAATATTATAAACCCAAATAACAGTAAACACAAAAAAGGAATAATATTTCTCGTAAATAAACTGGCTATCTCTACGCTGAACATTTCTGAGATGGTCTTAAGTGCCTTTTATCCAACACTCTTTTTTAATATCTTTTTTTTCTTCCTCTTGTCCGCAATTGCTACCGTTCAAATCTGAACATTATAGCCATGTGTCACTACTGTCGGTCCACCTGGTACTTTGTGACAGTTAGTGATAAATAAATCCCTGCAAAATATGTGTATATATAATCAGTTGTACAGAAAATTTGATATCGTAGGGTTAAACACAGGATAAAAGGAAGTTTATATAGTACCTCTACTTCTACCACATAATGGCCACCATAAACAATTTGATTATACTGCCATGTTTGGAATATGCGCAAGAAAAAGATAAGAAAAAAATATGAAAGTAAGTACAGTGAAGGTCAAAACAGGCTACTTACGAAGTTAGATAAGGGACTCAAGAGACTCTTCTGATATAATATCAGGCGGTAGATGATTCCAATCACGTATCGTCATTGGGAAAATGACTACTTCCTGTGGTCACACTTACATGCCGGGATAACAAAGCAGTTCTGGTGCCCAGCTCCAGAGCGGTATGATTTTGTTGGTTTAGTAAGTATATCTGTTTTACTGATAGCTACTAGATTGTGTTCAATTCTATACAACATGATAAGATATGCTTCTTTTCTGCGGTTTTCAAGTGATTTCCATCCAAGTATTTATGGATGAAACATTGATGTAGCCAGCGCTGTTTGAGCTCCGGAGGTTGTTTCAGCACTGACTTCATGAAATGGTAATGCATTCCACTGGACAACAGTCCGAAATGAAGTCAACAGTGGTAAATGGTAACTGAAATGCTAAATGATGGTAATGGCTGGATTGTCTTGTGTATGGTGTTACCTCTACCAAGATTGTTTAAACCACGATTCCTATATCAAAATTGACCCCACCGACAGTCACTTGATTTTACATATATTTCTATTCCGAACTTTTAAAAATCTGCTACTCTGAAACCACAAGGTCTAGAATTTAGATATTTGGCACGTAACATTGCCGAGTATTCATCTACCAAAATTGTTCAAATCATGCGCCGGTGGTCAAAATTGACTTTGCCCGGGGTCACTTGATTTCACATGGCTTATATAAAGAAAACTTAAAATATTGTTGTCTAAAACCACAATTCCAAGAGCTAAGCTATTTGGAATATAGCATTGTGTAATGGATTTCTATGAAGATTGTTCAAATCAGGACCCCAGAGTCAATATTGACCCTTTCTGCGACGCGATTATTGACATTGCATAACAGCCAGTGGTAGCTAGGTGAACGATATACGGTCATCTTGGTCCTCTTGTAGGCTAATTTCAAACCCATGTATCGAACATATGCAAGAAGGCCTCAAGACAATTAAATGTTCTATGCTCTAAAAGTCACCTTTGCAAACTAGGTAAACTTAATACACTGTATATACTATTCATTTATTCTTTCAAATCTCAATTTGTATCCGTTAACATGACACTGGTGGGAAAATAAATACAACAAGAACTATCACTGAAGCTGATGAATCCCCCCCCCCCAAAAAACACCCCACCGACACAGTATTTACAATTTATGTAACATTTGATGATTTAATATTTAGACCTGCACAACTTAAAACATGGTACTGATCACTTCTGTGTAGTATCGGTAAATTCTGACCAGGGGTTTGGAGATTAAGAGCGCACAATACTTTATTATGTCGAGCCCTTTTGACCTTTGACCTAGTAACCCGAAACATGGACCTCGCACAACTAGGCATGGTGCTTATCATTACTGTAAAATATCATTAAATTGTGATCAGAGGTTTAGAAGATTAAAAGCGCACACAAATTTAATATCTCCATCCCTTTGGCCTTGACCTTTGACCTTATGATTCGAAACATGGACCATGCACAACTAGGCATGGTACTTATCACTTCTGTAAAATATCATTAAATTGTGACCGGGGGGTTTGTAGATATGGGTCCACATGATTTTATTATGTCGAGTCCCTGTGACCTTATGACTCGAAACATAGACCATGCACAACTAAGCATGGTACTTATCACTTCTGTAAAATATCATTAAATTGTAAACAGGGGTTTTTGAGATTTAGCGTCCACAATATTTTATCATCTCGAGCCCCTATGATCTTAACCTCGGACCTAGTGACCCGAAACATGGACCATGCATAACTATGCACTACTAGTGTCCACAAAGAGAAGAGAAAAGAGCATAAGGTTCATTATACAATGATTATAATTCAGAATACGAAATATATATTACCAACACTGAAAATTAGAAGATTAAGATACATGTCCATAGAAACCTTCAAAATAATAAATAGATTCACTGGCTTTTTTTCCATGATTTAATTAAAATAAAACATCATTATTATTGCGGATCGCAGGATACGGTTTTGGAAAATGTTACATGTTCGCGAAGTAGTGACCATTTTTTTGCAAAATAACATTCTGTTCAGCGTTGTTATCGTCTAACAAACTATTTGTCGTCCTGTTGTACAGTTATAAACCACCCAGGCCTCCGCCCTTCGTGGTAAATTACTGCGCATTAGACTCCAAATCATTGTTTATTAGACGATTAACACCGCAGGAACGGATGTTACTTCATAAATCTTCATCCTTTAGACCACAAGGCCCCCTACCTTAGATATTTGGCACGTAGCATTGCCTAGTGGTGATCAGGTCGTACCGTGTATACCTTAAACAAGGACGGCGGACAATAAGCACAGATACAAAAAACCTAGTGGTCATGTACAAAGATTTTTCAAATCAAAGCCATTAGGGTCAAGTTTGCCCAGCCATGGGTTACCTTGACCTACTAATTCTTTTTTTAGCTCACCTGAACACACAGGTCAGTTAAAGCAAAGTTTGGGAAATATGCTTTTGCTTTGTGACAAAGGTGGAAAATGAAGTCATCCGTGTTTTATGAAAACAATTCATTTTTTTCTCCAGCTTTTGACTTTTTATCATGTCATTTTTGGATCGATTGAATTTATTCAATCGTATCCAAAGTTAACAGAGTATTTCAGACCCTTACGGCCGAACTCTTAACACAAATTTTTGTCGAATACGACCGAAAAGTAGTTCTATATTACTGTCCTCTGTTTTAAAAATTATATAGTAACAGATCTAAATAATATCAAAACATTACAGAATAGCATAATATTATATTGTTGTTTTTCTTATAATTTGCAACTTAAATCAACGAGGTATCTGTTCTGTATAGAACTATTTTCCTACGCGGTTTTTATCGTCAGACCGGTGTGACATGAGAATGTAAGACCAGCGAAATACGGATACACTAAATTCAGTGTTTCCGCGAGAGCGCGTTTTCTGCGGTTTTGACGCACTCATTTTGTCAATGACGCAACAGAAATAGCAAAGAGCGTCTTCTATGACGCAATTAAAATGTGTATGATCAAATTACTTAAAAAAACAACATTTCAAAACCTCTCAAAACGCTTCGAAATGCAAGATAAATTGTTGATAAAATACGCTTCCGGTATGGGATATGTCTAATTTTGACCCTATTGCGTCGTCGTTGTCGTCTGATTTCGGAATGACCCGCATTTTGTACCATTGCGTTTTTGTGTGTGTTGATTCCTATGATACCGTCATCATAGATCGTAGACGCACAACAAGAGATGGTCGACGAACCTTAATAGGGGAAACAAAAACGTCTTTCTGAGTGATTTTAATGATCATTTTGTAGTCATTTCGATCAGACTGTCACTATTGAAAGGGGTTTAAGTGTGCCAAATAATATCCAAGTTTAATGTCTATGGTTGAATGCATTTATGAAAAAAATTGTTTTGTGGACAAATTTGACTTTTGAGATGCAGTGACAAAATGGAAAGCATCCAAAGAGAAACACCTGTTGTCTTGCCAACCCTTTGATTACCCACCATTTTATGATGTATCACATGCAGTTTGACAGAAGTAAACTGAATAAAACTTCTTTAACACATAGTCATGCCTTTTATTTTTTTACAATAAAGTGTATGACCCTCTGTGTTTCTAAATGACCCCCAAATTATGATACAGGGAATTGGCACCCAGGGTCTTCCTCGACCATGAAAGCCGGAAGTTGCAATTTGACCTTGGCTATTGGGTGCGACGTTAAATCCGAATTAATTCGCACAATACAATCAACCTTATGGGCATATCCCATAACTTTTGAATGACATTTAAAGTTGTTCAAACCATAAATTTTCAGTTCAGTTTTGTCAAAATCCATTTCTCAGTTACGATTCACAGCTTAATACTTCATAGGGTAGTTGAACATAGTCACTGAATGACATAATGTAAGCACATGGGTTCCTATCTCAAAAGTAAAGTTTACACAAATGGTGAAAGGTCAAAATTTGTGGACAGTTGTGTCTCCAGTTTATAACTTTACTCGTGCAAGGGTTGTCCTGATATTCACACATGTATGTGTACAGTCTATGTTGTCCTGATATTTACACATGTATGTGTGCAGACTGTGTTGTTCACAGACAATCGATCCTCCAGCACTGTTTGTAATTGTGCTTATTGGGTCCACCATCCTCGTTCGAGGTATAGTCGGTACGACCCGGATCCTCCAGCACTTTCAGTCCTTTGATTTATATAGCACCCGTATCGTTTTGTATCCAGATACTTTTACTACAGTCTAACCTAAATTTGACCCCAGTCGGGAAAAAATGTCACTTTTAAGAAAATGTATTTTCATATCTCCAAAATATAATTTTGTCGCATCACGCAGGTAATATATAATAAATTGATGCTTTTTTTATCTTTCCGAAGTATTGAGATGTTTAAGTATATGACTGGTCTTAAATGATTGTAATATGTTTTCGCGAATGTTGACTTATGTAAGAATCAAAAAGAAGTTGTTGATTTTAGCTTCACTGTTAATTTTCTGAACAATTATGTTTATAAAACAAAAAAGCTATTTTGCTTACAAGTGTTAAAAAATTGAAGTACAATATTCATGATTGATGGGGACCATTTCAAAGGCAAGTCAGTCAACTTACATAGCGGGTGTTACATGGTTATTACTTTTCTGACAATAATTGAATATTGAATTGTATTATGATCCTTAAGTTCTTGTTCACCTGCCTAACGTCTGCAATAAAGCAAGAGAACAATTACAGGGATTAACTTAGTTGTATCGGGGAATGTATCCTGGTTTTATGGTAATTGTTAGTCCAAATAATTGTACTGAACGGGTGAATATCATTATATTTTTTGCTAGGCACTATCCAGCCTCCGAGACGTAAAAGCGCAGATAACTATAAAATGTCGGTATGTAAAATGGGTCTGCATTTGGAGTCGAATTATTGTGACTAGTTGTATGTCTGCTGGTCTGTCAATGTATCTCTCTGTCCCATTTTAACAGTTAAAACTTCAAGTGTAAAACTTGGATAGTTGTTTTACTGCATGTATCATGTTAGCCAAATTCATTCAGCTCATCAGTTTGACCTGTTTAAAATGTCTGATACTTTATAGTTGTCATGGACATATATACACATGGATTTGCAACTTCTAGAAATCGATTTATACAATACTTGTAAATAAGTTACCCATAATGCCTATTGTTGTTAGACATTAAGAAAGGGGTAATGTAGTATTTGATGAACACAATCACCGTGAATCTTTTTCTAATGATACTTCTTGTTGTACAAATCTATTTACGTATCTGAAAATAGTTTTATAAGGCGACCATCGTATTAAAATCTATCAGAATAGCATTTCGTTTTCTTTCGTTGGTGACAAATTCCTGTATGTTCGTAAATTTCCTACAAATAAAATCTGTAAATGTTTTGTATTACAAATATTGAAACTGATTTGAATACGACAACATTTACAGAAAGAAATGAAAGATACAAACCTTTGAGCAAAAACTTTTGCGAAAACACGATTAAAACTAATTTCTTTATGCAATTTTCCATGATTCGTTCCAAAATGGCCAACAATAGATGGACGCAGTTCAAATGCAAAGTCTCTTAGCTCGGACAAAAAGGTTGATTTGTGTAGAAAAATATGAAAGTTGCCAATCCATGTGTATATAGGCCCGTGTAGTTGTCAAACTTCAGAGGAAAGTGCCGATCCAAAAACTCACGCTGGCTTCAATGTCTGATTAATTAGACTAATATCATGTATACAAGATATTTTTATTAACTTAAGTAATACAAGACATCAATGATCTATCAACAATAGTCATGCTGGTTAACCAAGTTGTTGTAATAAACAATCCAGTCACTCTCTGTTTTTCAACGTCCATATGATACATGTTAACAGTAGAGGTTTCTGATCAACTTCTATGTTAATACATAAGATTATGATAAGAACAGCTCAAACTTGCACATATTTTTATTAAAGGCTTTCTTTTACTATCAGGCTTTGACTTTCAAATTGACAGAAGTCTGATTCAAAGGAAAAATGTTTGAAAATGCACAACACAGAACCCTCATTATAGGCTTTTAGTGAATTCATTTTGAAAGTTTGGCAGAGAAATTACCTACAGCTTTATCAGTCGGGGGGGTAACATGTATAAGTTATTTTGAAAATAACTTTTGTAAGTGATATTAACATTTTGTTAAAGTGACATTATGCGCATATTACTGCACAAAGTGTATTTTTGGTGACAGTTTTATAAAAGCAATTTTTGGTTGCTGTGCATTTAAATGTGTTAAATTAATGATTATGCCGCATTAGTATTTGAAGTTGGTGCTTTAGATATAAATCAGACTGATAAAATGATAGTTGAATGTGTCGTTGTTGATGTTGGTAGAGATTTCGGCAGTGGAAGGGAAGCAACTCCTGCATGCAGTTGTTCTTTTCTTACATTGACTCTCCCAGTCAAATAAGAAAATCAGTATTTTAAAAGTTATTTTTTCATACTGGTAGCAGGAAGGGTTTGGTGTATTGGGTTAAAAGTTATTATTTCCTCTACACTTTTGTACACACACCATTTTCAGCTGGATTTTTACTTGAAAAAAATGCGCATAATGTCACTTTAATAAAACAAGACGAATTTTGATGCAAGGCATCAAAGACGCCGCGCATGTTTTGAAGCATGGCTAGGAGATGGGCACTGGGGCAGGTTTCTATTATAAAATGTGCGTGGTTAACATCAGCGAACCCTTTTTTACTACATAAAATTATCATTACCTCTGTCACGGACCTATATACACATTATGTTAATTATGTTATTTGTTTTATTCATCCTTGTAATGATATATGCAAATAAAAAGATTTTAAATGATTTTCTAGTTTCTGTTTTTTATTTTCATTCACTCATGGGAATTTTCGTGAACTGGAAATGCAGATAAGTTGTTAAACTGTCAAAGAACTTGAACAAAAAATATCGCTAAAATTTATCGAACTATTTAAATACAAAAAAAAAAAGGTAATACTTTTTTCTAATAGAGAACGGACCTATACACATGTGTATATAGGTCCGTGATTGCAATGATTTTGGGTTTTAATACCGTCTAAGGCAGGAAAATCGTTACAACATAAAGTACACACTAAGTTACATCGAACTAATTTGCTTAAAACCTAACCTATCATTCTAAAATTACACATATTCAACAAATACATCAATTTTTATCATTTAGAATAATAAAAGGTGTATTTAACATAAAAAACTATTGAATTAAGACTTGTTTCCGGTAATCTCATTTGTTTTTGGTTGTTTCCGGAAAAAGGTTGTTTTCGGTAATCAGTTATATCGGTCCGTGCCTCTGTGTATTTAGCTGTATATCCTTTTTGTTTATGAAACTGATTTATAAAAATAAAGTTTTTATTAGTAATTAGCATAATACTAAACCCTTATGTAACTTCCATATTGTTTGTCTATTGTGATAATTAAATACCTCTTTTCTCACAACATTAATTATTTTCGGATGCTAATTTTACACTGGCTATTTTTAGATACCAAGGAACTGATACACAAAACTATTTATAACCATGGCTCCTCCCACAATTTCACTGATACTCAGGTCGGTTAATAGGAAGCAGAGGCAAAAACCTGTGCAAATATAATTTACACCGGGTCTAAATATTGTGAAAAAGAACTATCTGTAAAACAGATATACCTGCCCCCTCCCTCCCGTAGCTGGTAATGTGGATTTTTCTTTCTTTCTATTCCCGAAGCATTATACACTCCAGCAATATGGCGGAAAGAGACGAAATCCACATGATTAATTATGCTGTGACATATACATTTTACAGAACTTCCATTGGCTGATTATTGTTTTTGTTTACAAATGATGGAATGGAAATCGTTAGGTGCCCTACGTTTTGCATAGTTGGGTGAACGGTTTTTCTTTACAGTTTCAATATTAAAGTCTAATATGTAGTAATTAAAATGGGTTTTCATTGATTTTTACGTTGGCGCCATGTATTCTATTATCTGAGTGTTTTAAGATAGCAAAACATCTTCCGAATCTTTTTTTCTGAGCTTTGATGAATCGGATCGTAAGGTCCGTAAACAAAGCTATAAAAAACCCGTGGTCTACGAGTTTGTGGAAAAGTTATTAAATACTCATTAAATGTGTCCAAAGTTTTGAAATAAGGGAAGGAGACATGTGTATTTTGTATTGTATTGTTTTTTAATGACTTAATACAATTTAATGATTCATAAAAGTCATTTTTCATACAAAGAACATAGTTTAGATTTACAATAATAATGTCCGCTGCTCCCTATTCGATTATGCAACCCCATGGTCCAAAATTGAAACCTATTCAATACTGACGCCGCGATTCATCGCGGCGTCAATTACTTCCCTTCGCTGAAAAAATTAACTCCCTTGAGATTTAACTCCCTTTGAAATCTTTGAAACAGAAGAACCATGGTTTGATCTGTGAATTGTTTGCGCAAATTTGTATTATCATAATAAATTTCATTCATTATAGTATACATTTATATTAAAATACCTGTATTGAGAAACCACCTCATTTGAGTGGCCAGATTTGTTTTAGCCCTTGGCTGGCTGCTCGAAACATGTTTGACTGTACATGTATACAAAATGACATTCTTATTAATTAATTTAACAGAGTCAGGTAGCTGCTTATGAAGGGGAGCACTAAAATAGGTTCTCCTAGGTACTATATCAAGCCCAAGGTCAAGACACCCTATTCAATCAGAATGAACTTTTGATGAAAACAAACATTTATTCTACTTTCAGTGTGACAGCTAGAATATGCACTTCAGTCACCACACAGAAATCAAAATTGGAAGATGAAGATGTGCCCTACCCATTCATGTCAAAATTTAGACAAAATAAACACAGAGTTCAGGACTCCTTTAAGCCAGCTGAGAATTACAGATGGAAGTATCAGCCTCATGTAATGATAGGATGCTTTGGAATATTTATGTTCTACTTTTTAATATGGCGAGAGGAACATGATTTAGACATAGCCATCAACAAAGTTTTGTATGATGCAACGCCAGGACTTGAAGAACAAGATTTAAGAAAAAATATTGAAAAAGCAAGGAAACGTGGAAAAGATACACAAGTTTATGAAGACAGACTAAATGTTTTGCTTGCAAAAAAATCATCCTGAAGAATGTTACTAATAAGAAAATGTCTAAATTTTTATCAGCCCTCTGACATGATGAAATCATCAGTGATAAGGAAATGAGATACAAGAGAACAGTAGTTACGTTGACTGACTATTTGTATGTAATTGTGAGGAATAAAGACCTTAAATTTAAGCAAATTTATTAAGTTTTAAAGCAACCTTGGGCACATAGTACTCAAGTTCACTATTGTGATCACCAGAAGCTCATCGTCTTATCTGGAAACATTTTGACACTCCTGTGGTATCAGTATATAATGAAAGTTTGTGTTTGTCCTTGTGATCTCGATTTATTTTTTTTTTAGGGGTTTTTTTTTTTTTTGGGGTACGAAAAGATGCATGGAGACTTAAGCACTAGATCGAAAATATGTGTCTCTCTTCATTTAAAAAAAAATTGAGGTACTTGTGAGATAAAAAAATTTTTGAAATGCAAGAGTTGTCTTTCCTTATTGAGTTGTCATTCCTTTCAAAGAGAAAGGAGCATTTCCCATTTCAGGCGCCACCTTCGCTGAGAAAAATGGCAATATGATTTCTTCTTACCCTTATACAGCTTTTGACATTAAAGTTTTTAAATGAAGCACATTCTACTGAATAATCTTCAATTGCCTTTTAATTATATATTCAATAATATATTAGCTTATTTTTTTCCTCCATCAGTGTAGTCGGTCTCCGTGGTATAATTGGTAATGGCGTCTGCACCAGTAACATTACATGGGTATTTTTACGAATGAGTTCGAATCCCATCCAAACCCGATTTTATAAAAAAAAAATTCTTCTGTTTTACTTATCATTTTCAGCATTTAAACAATTTTAAATGTTTTATGGCAAATAATCATGAAAATCTTCATTCATGTCAAACTAATCATATTGGCAATGAAAAATTAAGACATATTGTTAATGTATACATATTAGTAAAGTGTCGATACTACAGGTCAGTCAGTAGATGTTGTGTCGTGTCAGGTTTTGCTTGTTCAACCAGAATTGGTGACCTTGACTTCTTTTGGGGCCATGCCTCAACATCAACCATCACCAATTTCCAAAATATTTACATGTCAGTTTTGTTTGTGGGCCCGCTGTGATACTTTGTGTCACAGTTTTTCTTTTTATTATTATTGTCAAAAAGGCATTGACAAATCAAAGAATGACCATGTAAATTCTATACGCCACATTTTGTACCCAACTATTGTGAAAAGTATTAAGTTGTTGTCATCAGTTGCATATGTTTTCTGTTAAGGGTTATTGGGATATATGGTTTACTTGTATATGAAGCATATAATCAGCAGTGTGTAGAGCTGGGACGGGTAGCACTTATGTACCCACTGCAGTATTACCTGCCAGTACCCAGTGTCATTACTTCCCGATGAGTTTATATTACAACAAGAGCTGTCTCATCTCATGACAGCACGCTCGACTGTTCAAAGGCTTAATTGTCAGTAAAATGGGTTTTTGTCTAAGAATAGGTATACTGTGCAAGCATTAAGGTGAAACTTATAAAACAAGAGATGTCACTCATAAGTGAATAATGCCCCTGAGGTGGTAATGCTTGAATATGGTTGTAGTGCATTGTACTACTATTCATTGCCACATATACCCACATTTAAAGTTTGGTACAAAATCATTGGTCATTGAAGTGAGGTGATATGACAGAAAATATACAGATTGAAAGGCAGATAATTTACAAATACGGCAATAAAGGGTTATGGTTCTTGGGCACTGCACTTACCTTAAATGTCCTTTCTCACTGTATCCAATTTGATTCCTTCAGATAAGAAAAATGTAACAAAGGGAGATAATTAAAAATAAGACAGTATAGTAACATTTGTTGCACACTGTAGTGACTGCACTTCGTGTTAATTGGCCTATCACTGTATGAAGTTTTAAGTCCCAGAAGGCGACGGCATGGCATGTCCACTAGCCTCTTTATCTTTGAATAGTCGGGCCTAAAAAGTGTCTTTCCTCTGGCAAGAAAGTGTTTTAGTGTCCAAGTATCTTACCATCACAAAGCAGCAAACTAATATAAAAGTCAGATTTCTTTTGAAGTGGGTTGGGTGTTGGTAAACTTTGGGGCAGGAATTGGATTGAGGGGCAGGGATTTAACAGGAGTGGGGGAAGGTAGAAGGCATACATCATGACCACAAGCGATATGATTTGATAGTTTGTCAACCCTGTTGTCCTAAGCAAACTTATATCAAGATTTGATGAAGAAATTTTGAGAAATGGCAAAATAATAGCTTAGATTAGTACAAAAACTGTTCAAATATGGTTGATAGAGTTAAGTGACATGTTGCAGTTGTCTATATTGCCATTACAAGCAAGCATGCCAAGTTTGAAGTAAATATCTTTGATGGTATAGAAGATATTAGCATTTATCAAAAACTCTAACCAGAACTCGCGCGGGCGAGTACAATAGCCTCCTTTTCTTTGAACACTATGCGAGCTTAAAATTGTCTTAAAAGTGTCCTCACCATCACAAAGCAGCAATCAAGTCTTGATCCGTCAGTCACATTGACTTCTCAGATAATCACTGCTGATCAAAAAATAGTTCACCCTCTGGTTGTGATGTTTGCATCTCCTATTTGTGGGCCAACATTTGTGCCATACATTTTAAAATCCGACGTTACAGTCGTTGATACGAATTGTAAGAAATGGGGAACGTTACATTCAAATCAATTTGCTTTGTGTTAGGGTGGTGTTGAGGACACGTCGCATATTTTCAGCAAGATCTTAACTTATGATACAAAGTTACAATCGACAGAATATGTGTTTATTGCTTTAAACATTTTACAATGCTTCTGGCTTTAAGTACAAGTCATACAGCACGCGTCTGGTAACATGGTTACAGCAAGTATAAATATCAAATGACATATTCCTTGCACAATTGTGTTTTACAAAGAGACGGTGTACACAATATAGAAACACGACGGCTATTGCCACCCTTTGGGGGGTAAAAACCTATATCAAACTATTGTTTGGGTTTCTATATTCAGTAAGTATAAATTTTGATTTTTTTTGTAGATATAAATTACTAGTATTATCGGGCTACATGGTCATAATCAGGCTAATAATTTAGCATTACTGACGTCTCTTGAACGCAAAGTACAGGAATTTAGCTACATTTTGCACAGTCCTCTTTGATTCAAACGATAAAATAGTCTCAACTTTATTATTATAATTTATAATTGTAATAGTTGGGCATTGACAAAAATATCTCGGGAAATATTAAATTCTAAGATCTCTATAAAAAGGACAAACTAAAAATATATAGTACCATTTTTTATTAGTGAAAAATGTTGTCACACATTGGGGATTCACCTAGGAAATGTAAACAAATACAAAAGAACTGAACCAGAATTTTATGGCATTGTTAATTTTCTAAAAAACACTTGTCTTTCGTAAGGCAAAAATCAGATGATTATACAGTGTCCTGATTTTCTGTAGGTGCTTTTAAAACAACATTAATCAAGAAATAATTAAAACATATTTACTTTTAGAAAGAATTTTTTAAAATTTATTTGAGTCTAAAATATTGCAGCTGATTTGTTTCCTGTAAAAAATCTTCTCAATACTCGCAGAAAATCTGCGGGTGATATTTTTACTCAAACCGACGTGAAGTGACCCAAGTCATGCTTATCATGAGTTTATGTCCCTAATGATGCGCATGTTTGAATTATTTGCGTCCTCTGCCTTTTTTGTGCACCAGGGACACAGGATGCACAGCTTGATTATTTACTGTTGATTTAGAATGTTTCTTTATTTAAAAAGATCAAAACAACTTGAGAACCTCTGTTAGACTGGTATTAGCACAATGCCCATGGTGAGCTATTGTAATTACCCAATTAGCCATCATCATCATTCTCCAGGTTTCTCCAATATTTTGTTTTAAGTACTGGGCATCGCCTAAGAAATTTTGCAGTTTTAAAAGTGGATCTTTCTTGCAAGGCCTTGCATCAGATACCGTTTCATTCTACCATGCAAACTTTCATCTCTATTCAAGCTGAAAATAAAAACTTAAAAGTTCTCTTCAAAACTTGCTTGCAGAATTTCGAAATGATTTATTAAGCATGTTATTTGTGTAACACCTAACACACAATAAACGTATCTCCTCTTGGTACTGAACATGAAGTTTCGGTGAATTCCTACCAGCAGTTGCCATGGAAACAAATGAGGTACAGAGGACAAAGTGGTGACTATTATTATGCTCCTCTGTTTGGACAGACGGACCATGCCAAAGCAATAAACCTCCGCCTTTGGGTGGGATAATTATTTTCAAGATGAGCAATATCGGATTATAGTTCAAATTCAGTTTCGAAACATATGTGATAAATTACCCAGGTTTCGGCATTATTGAAACTGAGGGCAAAAAGAGATCTTAATTAAATATTTTCATTGTAAACTGGATAAATGTCTGTCAAATATTTACTTGAATAGCCCAATAAACACAGTTTACCATACAGCTGGCAGATGCCTGCTCTGCAAACCTGTGATACTTTCCTTCCTCCATGAGTAAAGGATGACGTGGCTTCAGAATTTGAAGAGAACAGGGCGAATACTTGTAGATATATCCCCCTTTCACTAAAAGTTGTAGATTTTCATTTCTGGTCAACGTGTAAAAACAACTCGGATTTGATCTAAATCACATTGAACTTGCATGAAGTCATGCATTTGCAATTTGTCTATCGACGGAAAAATGATAGGTTAACATGTATAGCTTTTGGCTGACATGATGTAAGTTTATATGTAAATATTATTATAATAAGTTCAGAATATATTAATTTGAATTACAAAAGTTTTGATAAATCATAGACACTGACTGACTGTAGATCCTGCACAATATCTGATGACCGGACATTTATGAAAGTTGTATCTACGTCTAGAATTGTTGGAGAACTGAAGGTGCTGAAGTATAAAAGTGGTGAACAGCGGCAATTTTGGTTCATTAAAACAATTCTGTGACTTGGGATTTCAGGTCCAATACTGCCTACACACTCATTACGTCAAAGTTTAGTGAAGTATGTGACAACTGAAAGTGCTGTGACACAGTAAACATCATCAGTCTAAATGAGGGGTCTTGGCTGTCCAGTGTTCAACAGTATGCACATGTTAAGATCGCTGAAAATGCGATCAAGGCCTCTTAGAGTGTTACCTAAGTTATTGTTTATGGAATCCTGGACGACCACAATAAATACCTTGCTCAAGTGATGTAATGAAATAGTATTTACATGTGTTAAGTATCTATGGCTTCAAATTAACTATGAGGTTTGTAGATACATGTACAGCGCCTGTATATATATATATACATGTTCGACGTTGCGCACGTGCGGTTTTCTCTACAAGGGGAAATACTCATCGCACGCCTGGTATGTGAGAAAAAAAACATATATGGATATAGATCTACTAGTCAAAGATGCAATGAAAATATACACGTGTATCATTTACCGTCATAAATAATCATGATCGCGATAATCATTGCCGTTACCAAAGGCTTTCTACTTTCCATTTACATAAAAATGCCATACTTGTCAGATAATGTATTGCGTAGTTAATAAGAATTGATTTTTAATATCAGTTTTACATTGTTTTGACTTTTTTCCAAATTTAATACCGTAATACATAAACATCCTTTAATAAATCTGACTGAAAACGAGACATGTTTTCTTGTTACTTGAAACATGTCAGGTTGTTGATCGCGTATGTTTCACAGTTATAGAACGATTTTCAATTGCAAAGTTCTCCAACATATATAAGCTGGTCATTTCATATAAACAGGATCATAACGACAGAGTAGTTGAAGTTGTAATGTGCCTGAATTAAATACTACTACTACTACTACTACTACTACTACTACTACTAATAATAATAATAAAATAGTTTTTAGATCTATATGAAATGAAATCGTCTTTGGATTGATTTCAGCAAAATACTTAAAAGGGAAGAGTCAGAATACTGCGCTTATGCAAAACTGCAATATCATAAGCTTTGGACAATATAAATGAAAAGATGTCTTGTCCAAAGACACTTTTGAAAGCCGTAACCGCCGGACGAACGCGGCAAGTTCGTCTGCTATTGGACCTTGGTGCTTCCACTGAAGAACAGGATGAATGCGGACAGACGCCGTTAATACGTGCAGCTTTTCTGGAACACGAGAGAAACAGGTTTGCACTTAATATCATTTAATATCAATGATTAGATTCGGTGCAGATATATCATTCTAGTATACTTGTAGCAAGAATAAAGAATAATATTGCTATAATTTTTTAATGATCAGTAAAATTTCCCTTAAAATAACATTGTTTCAAAATACACGAAAACATAAAGTACGTCGTTTCTATAGTTTCCAACTACGGTATGATAACTTGAGCTTTCATCGCCGATGTGCATGGCATGAAAATAGCATACAATTTCGTTTTGATTGCGCGGGCATTAATTTGACGTTTATAGACACCGTGTGATTTTATTGTGACTGAATAGAGCACATGTTGCGTATATGAGTATATACTAATTACTAGTAGCTTCAGCTTAAAATCAATTCTATACCCGAACATTATAGGATCTCAAAAGAACGGAAGTTATCAACTGCAGCCTACTGATATTAAAGACGTTCCAACAGTGTTCAACGTATACTCAGTAAATTTTGAAAAAGGATTAGAAGCTTCAATTTAAAATGTTATTATCTGTTTGCAGAGAGAAAATACTGAGAACATTACTTAAAAGGGGCGCATACGTTAGTAGAGCCGACGTTGTTGGGAGAAACGCTTTAATGTGGGCAAGTTTATATGGAAGAGACACTGACGTAGCACTTCTGATAGAATATGCTGACGTAGACCTGGATTACAATAAGGTAGATATTAATGGACAAACGGCACTATATCATGCTGTATCCTCTGGTAACGCGGCAACTGTGAAACTCATTGTGTCCGCGTTAATGAGTTATGGCCTCTCCACAGACACGCCGGACAGTCGGGGTATAACTCCATTAATGCATGCTATGCGCCTTGGCCACGATGTTTGTGAAAGTATTCTGATTTTCGAGGGCAACGCAAAAGTAGGTCTAGGCGGGAACTCGGAATTTGAAAGATTCAAGAAAAAAGAGAAATGGGCAATAACAAGCCTTAGAGACAGATCAAAAGTAAAAACAGCCAGAAACAAACTGAATCAGTCCAAATTTCCACCGATTGAGAAGCAATGTTTTTCAAACAACGACTCTCCCAACTTCTATAGCAGACGACTTTATCGAGCGTTCTTTAGATGTTCTGATTCCGATGATAGCAGTTTATCATCAGATGACGATTCGTTTGATCCTTTAACAGGATTTTGTAATCGTAAACCGAAAAAAGAACAGACGGGATCTGAAACTAGTAATGTTAATAACACAGTTTTAAACTGTCTTCAAAATTTACCTCCTTGTAAAATTCCTCCTTCTATTCTGGCTTCTCCGACGGCAAGTTCTGTTGGCAATATATCGAGCGGGGATGAATCAGAAGTAGATTCAGTTGCGAGCACAATCGTTGATGGAAAGCCTGTACGTCCTCCTGCAGACCTTAGTTCAATATATGGTATGAAACAGGCACAAATGACGTCATCGTACAGAAAAACAGTCGTCAAAATGGAGGTGCCAGCGAAAGAACCTGATGACGTGAACGAAGCCGATACACCAGTTGAAAATAAAAATGGTAAGAGTACAATTGCATCCTTGACCGTACGGGTCCGTTTTTTTAATACTTCCCGAACATTTACATTATTACCTGACATTTTGGTTTCAGTCAATCTTTGCCTAAACTGAAATTTTCCAAATTACAAATATCTAAAACTGTGGTACCTTTTAAAGAGATATACTGTTACAAATCTTTATTTTAAATGTAAAACGATTAATCAAATATATTCTATGAAAGGTTCTTTAAACGAACAATGTATTGATGAAATAAAAAATGTAATAGGAACAAAATCAGTTGCGACGATCCAAAGCCAATAGGCTTGATCATGAGTACTAGTTTTGACAGTTACCGAAGGTAAATCTCTTTTGGAAACCTTTGTCAATTATTACACATAGTTCAAATCTTCTGTTGCTTTGTCATTCTGTCCGTATCAGGTCAAATCGGTATCATGTCAGAAGGCCATAATAATAGAGCGACGAGAGATTAAGCTGAAATACCTTTTGTGCATGATGATGATGATGATTAATATCATTCTTGTCGGTGATGCTGATGATGGTGCTGATTTAATATCCTTTATCTATTGAAAATATGAGAACTTTTGTAAACAAATTGTAGGAGTGTCGACCAAAGAAGCAAGAAAATGGACTAAGCTAAAGAGAAGCTTGCGTCTTACCGGCCTGGCAAAATCTAACCAATCAAAACCAACTGAACAGTTTAAAGAAACTGACGAAATGTCAAATAGGGAAGGTGGATTGCCGAGTATATTCTCCCAGAAGAAATCACAAGTCTTGAATAAAGTCAAGAGCGAGTCGCCAAAAATCACGACCAAAACTCCTCGAATGACAGATGCAGAACGTGGTTCAAATAGAAACTATTCCGAAATATGATGTTTGTCTAGATGATAACTAAAACATTTTTATCAGCATATGTGCAAACTTTGTCATAAAGAGTGCCATCTTTTTTTACAAAACGGTTTAGAAATAGACGTCCCGGCAAAATGTACAAGTTTAATAGATAATATTATTTATTGTTGAATATCTTAATTATTTATTTATAAATACATGTACATTTTATAGTAAGAATTTGCATCTTTTTTGTGTTATACTATCTCATTTCATTCTCTGTCTCGTTTCATTCTCCGGAATGTGAAACAACCACTGACAGTCTGAGTTTTTGATGGACACTTCATGGCGTGACAACACGGTTCCATCTGACTTATCTTCCATCGTCACAGTCTTAAAACAAGATTTTCATTGATATTTCTTTCATATTTTATGTTTTGGTTTTTGGAAACATTTTATACTACATGCATCTTTGGTAACTTGTGAATACTAATTCTTATTCAATGTTGACACCGTTGTTTAACTGATTCACATATTAATTGGATTTTTGTGAATTTTGTACGCTTGTAACGAACACTAATAAACGACGCTGGACCGTACAGCAGGCTATTTTATAGAATACCATAGCCAAACATACATTTACTGAAACATATGGTGGAATGTTATGGCGAGCCGTTTTTTTAAGTGACTACAGGAAATAGTTATTTTATAGAGATACCACTGTAAGTTATAAAACTATCAGTTTAAGACAAACATAATCTTTTAAATGTCAAGAGACAGTTCTATAATTATCTTTAAAAAGAGACAGCACTTTAATTTGAAGAGCTTTAAAAATCTTCTCGGAAACAACATGACCTACAACTAAGTACTAGCATCGCCTAGTGGACCTCAACCAAGAATTATCTAACTATGATCACCGGGTCAAAATCGATCCCGCCAGGCACTTGATTTTACATTGGCTTATATAGGGAAACAAATTCTGGTCTAAAACTACAAGACCCAGAGCTTAGTTACTTGGAATATAGCATTGTCATTGTGTAGTGGACCTCTAACCGAGTACCATAGTTCTCACATAGGAACATAGATTTTTCAATAATTGTACAATTCGTGTGTCATAATAGTGTCATGTATAAGTTCCAAACACGAACATCAAAACTTATTACAATTTTGCAATTGCAATTATTATCAACACTATGTGAGTTACATTTTCATTGAGTGATTTGTTACTACGGAAGGCAATACACAGTAACCATTTCTACCTATCTATATATCAATCTTTCTTTGATGTCAAACCCCTCGCGGAGACATAGACATTTTGGGCGCCAGCCACAAAGATATTAGTAGACTGAAATGTAACAAAAAATTTAAAAGCAATAGCAGTATAACTAGAGAGATACTTGATCAATAGCCGCATTGAACTGCTCTATGGCAGGAGAGTGGACGACGTCGGGGGGGGGGGGGGGTAAGGGGGAGGGGGGGTAGATGGTTTCAGTGGAATATAGTTCTGGGAAAGAAGTGGTACTTATAATAGCCTGTGGTTGCTGTGACTCACTTATAGCTTACAGAATGGAAGTGGCGTGCGCTGCGGGATAAGGGAACTAGAAAGCGACCAGTTCATTATATTTTATACATAAGGGATAATCTGTTATCAATCTGCGTAGGTTAAGGGAATGGAGCATGTTCGTGACACTGCATGTTTGTCCAAAATCCGATTTTACCCATCAGGCTGCTCTTCTAAAACCCAAAAGGGTGTATGGGGGTGTGTGTTGTGTGCACTTGGGTCTTGGGGGGCGTTTTTGGGAAGCTGCGTTTGGTCTGGATTCCCTGTTTGATATTATTTTGTTTTTAGGTATGGGTGACCATATCTCGGAGCCATATTCTAGCTGGGGTCTCACTATAATGATGGTCTGGTAAGCAGTGGACTTATTATAAATAAGGGGTTCTGATTTGACCTTCATTTTTCAGTGTAGAAACCTGATGTTTCGTTAGCTTTATTTTTTGATCTATTTATTTGACAATTTAAAGGCAAAACTACAAATGTATTGGCAATGTTGATATTGCTCAGTGTAAATGTACATATCTATTTTGTTATAATGCCTAAATAGAAGCTCTCAGGAGTCAGATTAAATGGACAAGGAGCTACGGTGTTAATAAAAGATAAAACTGACTGCAAGATAGCACATGGAGTCAAGAGAAACAAGACGGTTAAAACTGTTAAAATAGTAAAAGTTTTGCTACAGGCGAACATATTAAAAAAACTGTGTATGACTCTCAATAATTGATTTGGGCCCTGGCTTGAATGATTCAAGATCAGGCAGGATGCAAATAAAATGTAATAGTTAAATCCCCATTCTAGTCTGTGGTATTGGGGAAAAAAAGTTTACTAAAATAAGATTCCGGTAGATTTTTCACTTTGGGTTTGGCAAAGACCAAAAGGGTGAATATGACTTGTTACCCTGTTTGGGACTTCTAGTGTAACTGGGAAAAGAAAGCAACTAAGTTGTAGTTTTTTTTTAAAAGGTGAACCAATTTGGAGGGGCATGACGCCGGTTCACATGGGGCTCTGTCCAAGGGTGTTCGTGACAGGTCTGTCACAATGGTATCTCTGAAAAAACATTGTTAACCCAGTCTATTTGGCATGAAGCGGAACATTTTCAGAACATGAAATTATGGTAACCTGGGTGTATGGTAATACAGATGATTCATACTCTAATTGTTGTCTGCCTAATGATTTGTACCCAGAGTGATTTAATATTTTCATGTTTTGTTTTAAGGTTACGTTTGAGCTAACATAAGGTTCTAAGTTTAGCATATTATAAATGTAGAATATTCCTAAAAATTGTTGAATTTTAAGTTTTAAAGAAGAACTTAGGACTTAGATTGAAAAGAAATTAAAAAACTATCTGATTAACGTCACGGAACTAAATACATTCATGGATGTTTATATAGTTGTTAACGTTGTTATCATGATCTTTATGCTACAGGCGAATAATGTATTACAAATAACAGACGTCTTAGATATCTATTTTTAAACTGGCTTTAAATAAAAAATTTTTTAGACCTAATGCAAATCAATGAATTATTGAGTTTGATAATTACCATTCCATGCGTCTTGGTTATTTTTAATAACTTGATAAAATAATTATAATCGTAAGATTTTACAGATTGAGTTTTAATTCAAAAACGACCTTAAATCAATCAAATGTTTCCCTTATTACTCTCGTGCGTACCGGGAAAAACGAAATTCAAACCAAATAAGTAGTTTTTTTCCGAAAGCTGAATATGTGAAAGGCATACATTGGTACCTGAGGAGAGTTTGTCCAAAAAATTGAGCATAGTTAAGGACAGCTTTGTCAACGGTTGCTCATAAAAAATTGATTAAAAGACATAAAACTAATTGGATTGATTGAAAGCTTTTAACAACATAAAAGAGTGAATCAGTTCAAGCTCATAACTTATTTATCTTTACCCGAATTTAAAGAAGCAACCGAAAATATTTTTTATCTTGAAAAAGTGAAATCGTACCTTAAAAATAAAATTTATTCATTAACTTTGAGATCATATATTTTAGATAATCTTCATTAAATGTTTGCATTGAAATACTTTATTTTGCAAAATTATTTCATGAAAGTGGTTATGAAATGCTACAGGACCATGTTTCCTTATTTGAAAAAAGTCAGCTTGTACTCATTTCGTAATCATTCTATTTAAAGAATTACTAAAATAAAGAATAACGGGATTATTTTAATAATCGTATTATTTTCATACATGTAAATGAACAAAGCATAAATAAATATAATATCTAAAAATGATACGACATTGAGCACTTTAACTGGTATGAATTAAAACAAGATATATTGCCATTATATTGCCCAACTTTTGTTTGTACAGTCACTTTTGTTCCTGGTTGAACATATAAGTATTGAAGCAAAAGGTACGAGCTGACTACATATTGAAGGAGTTACTTTTTGAACAGTACAGCTTTATAACAATTGGAATTACGGAGATGTTAAGGTATAGTTGGCCACTAAGTGTCAATCTGTATATTCCATCCATTAAAGCAATGAATTATCTATCTATCTTAACAGTGAATGCAATCTTAATTACTGAATGACTTGCTGTCAATTCACATAAAAGGCCATCAAGGGAATTCAAGATTTGAAATATTTGCTCTTTTGGACGGACCTTATAAAATTTGCTTCAAATCAAAGTCAATTCACATAAATTGTGCAATTTTTATAAAAGAATATTATTCATGTAGTACTTGCGTTTCTGAATCATTTGGAATAATACTCGGATGAAAATGGTTCGTAGCATAAAAGTGGTCTTAATTTTCAAAAAAGCGGTACTTAAAGTGCAGTTTCAGAAGAAAAGCTTACCCAGGACAATTAAAATAGGGATTATTTACTCACCTAAAATTTTATACACTTTTTTTGTGACTGGTGAACAGTTATTAAATTTGAATGAATATTGTGCCATGACCGGCTTGACATTTTATACATGGTTGAATATAGTAGGCATAATCAAAATAAAACTTAACTAATATAAATTGTGCCATTCCAAACTAGTTTTTATAATCCATATGTAAAGCTTAATCAGACGTGTCACTACTCTTTCTACTCAAACATTTGATTTTTTACCAAGGTGCACACAATAGCCTTTGAGATAATTGATTAATTCGAAAAGAAGCAGCATTACGTGATAATTGCCTAATTAAGTATACACCTTAATGTTTTGAGTAAAAGTAAGTCTGGAAAATTATTTTTTGAAAAAGGTAATAAATTTATTTAAATTAATAGTTACATTGTAGAAGAAAAATTCCTGTTTAATTAGTAAAAAATCGTAGAACAGCTTATTAATTTTTGTTATAAACATAACGGTATTTTCATTAACATGAAGAATATTATACCTTATATAAAACGGTTAATTATGTTAATTGAAAACTATTTCTTATCATGCATTCACAAATTATTCAAACGTTAATCAATCCAAAGTGATGTCAACTATAGCTCAAAATATTCATAAAATACATCCTTATGAATGGTGATTATTATCTCAACTAACATACATTCTAAATGACTCAATATGCTAATTGGTAGAATAAACTTGCATATATATAAGTTTACTTGGGGCAGAAATTTTGGGGGAAATAAATAGTTTATATCTACGGAAAAGGTAAGTTGAAATATTTTCAGTAACTCAATACTTTTAGAAACAATTATATTTGGGAAAAAATTAGATACACAGTCACTTTTGTTCCTGGTTGAAAATAAGTTTTGAAACAAAAGGTCCAAGTTGACTTTCTAACTTTGGGAACGAAAGGACTCATTGTTTCATAGCTGGGACCAATTGGGTTGGAAAATGACTAGGTCTCAGGTGACTAGTATAAATCAAAACCTAGATTATTCACTGTATCTTGTTATGTATTTACTGCCTCACGCCTCCCACAAGTATTACGGGCAGGGTTAGAGAGAAAGATACAGATACAAGGGAATCCGGGTACCAGACCCTAGCTCTTTTATGAATAGACCGCATGGTTCTTGTTTACATGCCCGGTGTAAAGCAACGTGAGACTACCTCTGGGTTTCTAACCAGTTCATCTCTAGATGGGTGGGAAACACTGAAAAGCGTTTTGAAATTTCCAGTTCCCCGGCCGGGATTCGAACCGGGGACTCCGGATTGGCAGTCTAGAGCGTTACCCACTCAACCACCGCACCACCAATTATTTCAAATTCAATTCTATGATTTTAAGCTAATGGTAGACACTCGTCTTCTTTTATATTTCTTCTTTTTGTGCATTTTATAAGTAAAGATGCATACAGACCAGCGATGAAAGCCAAGGAATCGCCTTTCCCAAATATAAATATTTCAATCAATGGCCGGATGCTTAAGCACTGTATCTGCACTTTTATTGGAGGCTGGATAGCGCCTAGCAAAAAATATAACGATATTCATCCAGGGCTCGATTTAGCAATTACCATTTGAACTTAGATTGAAAAGCCACATATATCATTTGTCTACTATTTTGACTCGGTCCACTGATCCACATCAAAAATTAGATGACAATGGCGATGCAAATCGTTTGCATTTGTCATTGGGCCTCCATAGAACAAATTAGCGATAAAATGCTTTCTGAAGTTTGTCACCAAGAGCCATCTAGAAGCAAATTGGAATCGAGTCATTTATAAAACCCAAGTGTATGCCAAATAGAGGTTGCACTTTAGAACTTGGAGTGACATATTTTAAGAAATATCGCGTCAACACTTTGTCCGGGTTAATAAAATTGACAGTTTCATCTAATCTTTACCAAACTTAAAAATAATTTTTTTCCATAGATATTTATAAACAGGCCGTGGTTGTATGACTTTATACATTTTAAATTGAAATTCATAGGCAACTTCTGGACATTTATGTAGCGTTTTGATTTATTGTTCAAAAAAATGACCAAATTCTTCTTGACATTATCTCATCCAAACTAATATTTTTACAATCCAAGGTCAACAAGTACTTGTACAGTCTTAAACTGTCAAAATATTTGTGGCATTTTAACTGCCAAGTGCTTGACTAACCAGCCAAAGACCCTTGACTAATGCCAACAAGCTGGCCAAATTCTTATCTTGTCACACCTTGCATTATCTGTATTATTAACAGAAGTTTTCATTGATTTAACAATTACTTGGTCAGAAAGTTGTTAGTCATTAAAATGAAAATCAGACAATTGTTACCTGGAAAAATATGCACTGTCACAGTTGATGAAAAAGAGGTCAATAAATGGCATAGGAATACGGACAAGCTGAAACAGGATGATTTTGTTAATATATAGAACAAAGGGTTGAAGTCTGGTCACATTTTGTTTTAAATAACAGGTGAGCAATATAGGGCCATTTGGCCCTATTTAATTGTTAGAGAAATAAGTTTTCGGGTGAAGGGATTTTCATCAATCAGTGGAACAAATGATAGCTGACTTGCAAACAATTTCAAAATTGAGTGCAAGAGTTAATTTTGTCATCCTTTATGACAGGCCATATTTTTCACACCTTGCAATCCTGTGACAAATGCACAGTTGAAAACCTAAACATTGACCAATTATGGAAGGATATTTAACGGAAATAAATATTTTACATATACATTGAGGTTCAGACATAAAAAATAATTTTTGAAATGATGATATCAAAACCCACGTACCTAGATCAAAGGTCAAGGTCACACTTCGAGTTTAAAGATACAGCGTGGAATCCTGTGTGAATCAAGCCTTCAAAGTCAAAGATCTAATTGCCAAAAGATGGCTTTATCTGGTTTATTTGTTCAAGGATTTTAATTACATGATTGTAATAAAAAGTCACTCAGAAATCGATAGCATCCGCGATAGGCCCTGATACTTTACTCAAAACTCCACTTCACTTGTTTTTTTGAACATGTTTTGCATAGTGAATCTACATAGTTTTTATTGATACAAATGTTTTGGTCACAGGTCATTTGACCTCGGGCCAAGTGAGTCTGATAAGATTGACGAAGGTCCAATCAAGTTTTCATGTCCTAAGTCTAACCCTGTCATCTAGTTTACGGGTGCAATTATTGCTGAACCATGCTAGATTGACATGCACATATATCATTTGTATATTATTTTGACTCCGGTCAAATGATAGAAAAACCTCTTGTTCTAAGTTTGGGTAGTTAGTGGTAAAGAGTTTGCATTTTTCATATGACCTCCAATACCGAAAGTTCTATTAAAAACTAGGTCAAGTTTGAACATGAGTCATCTAGGAGCAAAATTAGGTCACGAGGTACAAATTGTAAAAAAGGGTAGAAAGGGAACAGTGCATTCTTTAAAATTATATTTTCGTTACAACACGACTGCCTCTCTTACTCAAACAGTTTCATCTGACAGGTAAAAATGTTTGTTGGTAGTATATCTAGGCCAAGTTTTATAACCAGCCAAATTGACCCAGGCACTTCTGGTTTATGGCTCTTGATTTTTGCAAAATTGTACCACAAGTCAGAACTTTTGACTCTCTAAGTCGAATAGTTTCTCATCTAATCTTCCCCAAACTTGGTCAAAGGATTGTTTGCCGACATTATTCCCTGCCAAGTTACTCAGATTATTATCAGTAAAATTGACCCTTGATTTATGCAACAAAGACCATTAATTCAACTTGTCCAATTACATGCAGTACTGACAATGTAACTTGAACAAGTTTTCATCTGATTTAACAAACAAACTTGGTCATAAATGTTTGTTTTAGCATACTTCAATATCTAGGCCATAGTTGGAAAACCGCCAATTATTTCACCCAGGTGAATTTACAAGCCAAATCATCATGTAAATAAACTGGTCAAATAGAGTTTGCTTGTCATGGGTCAAACAGAATGTTTCAGTAATCCAGATATATAGTTAAGGGATGAAGTTTGGACACATATTGTCATAAGTCTCAGGTGAGCAATATAGGGCCATCTTGGCCCTCTTGCTTTTAAATTATAGCCGTTAATTATTGTTAAGCGTTGAAGGGAATTTCAAAGATGTCATATGGAAACAAATGATCAGCACATGTAGACAAATATAGTTGTTCATTTGAAGAACATACGGTAAGCCTACTTTCAGTAAGGTCAAGGTCACACATTGGAATCCTGTATATAGGTTGACACATTGAATTCCTGTAACATTGTCATGTACTGGAAGGATTTAAAAATAATGTGGCAGTAATGGTACATTGTAGATTTCAAAAAAAAGTTTTGTCTTAAAGGGCAACGACCCTATATCAAAGCACAAGGTCACACTTGGGAGTTTCAAAGATAATGGAATCCTGTATATAAGTTCAGAGGCCCGTCTTCTTAAATTTGCCAAAAGTTACATGAGCCGTTTCTCCTTTGAAACCTGTTACAAAGGTAAGCTTTGCTATTGCAAAAGTTAGGTCCAAAAATGTTTATTTCATAGCTTCACTTTTAAAAGGACCTTGAAAAATGAATGGCAAGACTCGATCTCACATTTGTATTTCGGGAGGTGTGACAATTGCTGTAAAGCTGTGATAAACAAGCATACTGGATGTTTAAACACTGAGCAGGTCACAAATGGTCATATATGAAGGTTAACATAAGCATGATAACATAACCTTGAGAGAGGTCATTTTTATGTTCAAAAATAAATCCTGATTAAAGATGCTTAAGTTGCTGAAGACCATGATAAGTAAAGGCTGTATATCATGAATATATTATTTAGTCACTACATGTACAATTATTGTTTTGAAGTTTAGGGTAGTTAGTGGTAAATATTAGAATTTTTTAAATATAACTTGCCAAAGTACCGTAAGTCTATTAAAAATACATTAAACTTAGATTGGATTAATACTTCCCCATATAACTACATATACTGCAAACAAGGGTACGTCATAGGAAACAGTGCATTCCTTTACAAAGCATTGTTTATGATCATTTCCAGGTTCAAATCTAGAAAGCCATTTCTTAGTCAAGCCCATGATTATGCAAACATGGCAAACAATATGAATTTTGTTGAAGAAAAAATAGAATTTTTATCCAGATATCAGACTTTAGTTTTGGATCAGAAGTTTGAAAGGATGGTACCTCGAGGGTTAGAAAGCTGACCTGGCTGAGGAAATCTGTGGCTCATCTACAATATGCCAAGAATGAGCTTATTGGATTGTTTTACAAATTTTTCCTTTGTAATTACTCCAGATTATTTATCATTCTTGACGGTCTGTAATTTACATCCTGGTATACATCTCACAAAAAGCTTTGAATGCAAGTATAATGTACATGTAGGTACTGACAATGACTGATAAGAATAGTTTTATACAAACAAATCAAGCTTTGATCATAAATCTTGGTTTTAAATGGGAAAATTTATTCTTCACAACTACATGCTACACATAACTGCTGGGAAAATCGTCCGTTATTTCTGACCAATGATTCAAGTCTAGAATAAATGTCCATCTAAAATAACAACAGACCTGTATGCATGGCATTTAAATACTTTGTGACTATCTTAATTGGGTGTGACAAAAATAATACCCAAAATACACCAGAATATAAGCAGGATGCATATTTAGAAATATTTTAAATCTCAGTTACCATATAGCCCACTAGAATTTCTTCCTTTTTAAATTATTGTTTGTTAATGTATTATTAAGGATTGGAGCAAATGCCACAGATGTGATAAAGAAACAGTATGAAGACATGTACATAAATATAGTAGATTCATTTGATGAACATACAGGTAAGACCTAATTTAGTAATTTAGTATTGTGGTAACTAGGTACAGATACTGTAAATTGGTACATTGCAGGCCAGAGTTGAAAATAATGCAGTAATGGTGACATTTGTAGATTTCAAAACAGCAACTGTCTGTCTTAATTAAGCCTGCCATATAAAGCTCAAGAATGATCTGTAACTTCAGTTTTCGTATTGCCTTCCTGCTGAAAAGTGAAACGACACTTAGGTAATGTTAGTAACTGGAATGCTTTCCTGATACTCTTGTTAAAAATGGTGAAGGCCTTCTGCTCCGACAGTTTTGAGAAGGAGGATATCAATTTATTGTATGTTTGTTGATATATTTTAGGTCTGAATAACTATGCTGAAGGCGCTCTAGCAATTTGCAGTGGCAACAAGAATGGTAAGGACATACGGTTACATTCAGTACAATTTGTCAAAGCTAAATGCTGGTTACTGATTTTGTATTGATCCTGTAAATTGACTTTCTGCAGAGGTATAGCCCTTTTGAAAATCTACTAATTAGAATTGATATGAAAATGAAGATTGTTTATTTTCTAACTCACTGAACACGTTGTGCATGTAGTAAAATATTGTGGTGTTCATTCAACTTTAGAATTGCATTATGCCATATGTGACAGTCTATATGTGTTTTCCAGAAAGCCAGAGTTGGAAAAGTTCTTTATCATTAGAAAAAGTAAAAACTCTCCCTTTTATACAGAATGCCTCACGTATTTCACAGGTAAGGAAAATTTGACGTCTAGTTTGGCAGTAAATTAATGTATGAGCAAAATAACTTCATATTATACCTGTATGAGGAGTGACATGGAAAACAGTGTATATAACCTATGTATAAGTTGAACCAAAGTCTGTGGATTTATAATCCAGATGTGATTGGTGACCCAATTTGTAAGCTGGTCTGATTTTTAGCACGACTATTCGAAGAATAAGGAGAGCTAGCCTAGTCACCCATTGCGTCTTGTCGTTGTAACCACTTATGTTAAAGTTTTGCGTTTAGCACTCCATGGAATATTTTCAAAGTCCATTGACATATGGCTTTGACAACTTGTTCACTAATATTTCACCATGATGCCCGCAACCTGTACACAGGAGGAGGTAAAAACATGAATCATGCATTTTGGCAAAATTATGCCCCTTTTTCTACTTAGAGTTTATGTTTGATAGATTTCACCTTCAAATATTTTCAAAAGTCCATTGACATATAAATTGGCTTTGAAACTTTGGAGGCTTGTTCACCATCATGCCCCCAACCTGTACACAGGAAGAGGTAACTCTATCAAGCATTGTTGACAAAATTATGCCCCTTTTTCTACTTAGAGACAACTTAAAACTACGTTAGAAGTCAATACAACTTCGTACATCAACACCTCAAATGAATTGTTCACAAGTCCATTGACTCCATCTGGCTTATAACAAGTTATGCACTTTGTTCACCATCATACCTTCAACCTGTACACAGGAGGAGATAACTCTACAAGTCAAGCATTTTGACAAGAAGTGAGTGCCCGCTTTTATCCATCTTAGAATAATTATGTTAAAGTTATTGCCGTTACCTTTACAATATTTTCAAAGTCCATATGACAACTCTGGCTTTGAAACTTCAAACAACTTGATACCATGGTCATGCCCCCAACCTGTACACAGGAGGAGGTGCACTAGTATCATAACTCCATTTTGACAAAGAATTATTGCCCCTTTTTGACTTAGCCTTTACGTTAAAGTTTGCATACTACCAGATAATTTCCAATTCAATTGTCATACAATGGCTCTAGCACAACTGAGAGGAGCACTTGTTCAAGATCCATGCCTCTAACCTGTACACAGAGGAGATAACTCTATCGAGCCTTTTGACAGAGATTATGCCCCTTTTTCAACTTAGAATTTAACTTTAAAGTTCCAGGATGGATACTATTTTATATTGTCAATAACTCCACTTAGACTATTACGAGTTAGCCCTTTGTCTACTTTCCTTGACAGCTCTTGTTGAAAATACTAGTTGGAATTAAAACGAGCTTATGGTCATGCACTTGATAGTCTGTGTCGTCACAGCCATCTCAATCTGTTCTTATCATTGTCTTTGGCGTTGGTCAAGTTTTGCGTTTAGGTCACTTACATGGAAACTGTCAAAGCTATCACTTTGAAACTTGGACAACTTGTTCATCTAATACCTTTCTTCACAATGCTGAGTGTGACCTGTTTTTTGGGGTAAAAAACACGAACTTTGATGGATTTTGGTCAATTTTGAGAATTGAACTTTGTCATTTTTCGTTAGATAGATTTCAAATTTTCACAAACAATGGATAATGTATGTCAACATATCAAATTGGTTTTTGAGTCATAAATTTTTTTGTGGGAGGTATTCTGTGATATTTAAGTTTTGTTGGACTTTGTCAATTTAAGCAAGTCTTATTTTTTAAATTTTGCGTTTGGGTCACTTACATGCAAACTATCAAAGCTTTCACTTTGAAACTTGGAATACCTGTTCACTATCAAATGTATAATCAAACAATAGAATGAAGGAAGAGTTTTACAATCTACATAACCCTGTCATGTATTTTGACTGGATTATTGCCCATTCTTAACTTAGAAAGTTTCACACAAACAGTATTTTTGTAACAGTGAACATAATGCAACCAAACTTAGTGTATAGGAAGCATTTATGAATATCTTTAATTGGATTGTGTTTTGGAGCTCCTGGGCTCAAGGTCACTGTCACTAAAAATAGGGCAAGTGTTATATATTCAATATCTTTAGTTACAGTTGACATAATGTAACCAACTTTTATTTGTAGTAAGTATTTACGATCTTTAATGGGGTTATGTTTTGGGGCTCCTGGGGTCAAGTTCAGGGTCACTGTAACTAAAAATAGAATTACGGATTGAATATCTTTAGTTACAACTGACATAATGTAACTAAATTATTAAGAGTGTAATACATATAAATAAAGACTTTCATTGGGATTGTGTTTGGGGCTCATGGGGTCAAGGTCAAGGTTTTTTTTTCTAAAAATAGAAAAATGTGAACAATACAATATCTTTATTTGCAACTGAATTAATGTGACCAAACTTAGTGTTTAGAAAATATTTATGAAAATCTTTTTTGGGATTTTTTTTCGGGGTCAAGGTAAAGGACACTGTTACTTTAAAAATGGTCATGGATAAATTGTAAAAGGATAAAGACGAGCGTCTGGCACCCGCAGGCGGTGCTCTTGTTTAGTGTTTTCTTTATTTTAAGAGTAATTACAAAGAATTAAAAAAATTGATGTGAAATTCCCTTTAAAGTCGTGACCGAAATGTGTACCCGGTTAAGCGGTTACTCGATCGCAAGTCTGAGTACTTGGTAAGCAAAACGATAATCGAGTACTTGAATTGTTTTTTTCAAGAATCACCTCATACATAAAGTCATAAAGCATCGCTATTTGACATCTCAAATTAACAGTCTTTAACTTGTCATTATTCTAAATAGTTATCCAAACACGCCAGTTAATGTGCAAAATATCTAAATAATCTGTGTGGTTGTCTGTGAAGTTATGAGGCAAATTTGAAAAATGCCTCTGTCAAAATGTCTGCCAGGAAGTATTGCAAAAGGTTCGAAAAAAAGTAAAAAATAGTCCATTGATCTATTATATGTTGATCAATTAAATGATTGTTTTGCGAGTACTCGATTGGAAGAAGGACCAAGTACTCGGAATATCAAATTTGGTACTCATTGCCATCCCTACTTTAAAGACAAATGTACAAGCAGTTGATTAAACTACATCAGCATGATATGTAATGTTTGTATCATCATGACCATTCACTCAAAATGCAGGTACTTTACTTTCAGATGTCGGACAATAATCTGGGTACCAGCCACAAATTATCAGATCCCTTACCACAATATAGAAGAGAGAACCAGCCTCCATTACCTAAACAGAAAGAATCTAAATTTCAGTTTCAAAATCCAAAGAAAGGGCCTGAAAATGTTCCTTCAGACAATGTTTTGAATTTGTATGGTAATCAGCCTAGAGACAGTTGTTCAGGATTAGTAGACAACTTCAGTATACGTAATACTGAAGGACAAAATTTCGCTCAAAAACAGTTTCAGAATAATGCATCGAATGAAGTAAGACACAATAACCCACAAGTAGAAGAGAATCATGTAAGAATGAACAGACAGCCATTATTTTCTGCAGGAGGTAAAGTACCGTCTTTTTTTCTTGAAATATGAGAATACTGAAAGATGAAGAGTTTCTTAAAACACACACTAAAGATTGCCGTTTCAATGAAATAAATTTGAAGGTAGGTTTAGGGGAGAAGGCAGGTTTGAATAGGGACTGTGTTCAAGGGGAAAAGGTAGGCAAAATGTCAAAAGTGCGGAAAATGTCATCAGAAAACACACATGACATCATTTTATTGATGTTATTTTCGTATGGTTTCCAGACTTCATTATACTTTTACATACTGTTTGACGTTAATCTGGGTAAAAGATTTTAATAATTTCACTGAGTAAACTGTGAGTTATGGGGATAATAAACCATATATCATATTTAAAACGGGGAGAAAACAGGAAAAATTTAAAAAGATTTATTGATTTTGATAACGAGGTGATTATTACAATGTATGAATAAATGTGATAAATTTGTACGATTAATCTGTTTTTGGGTAAAAAGTGCCAGATTTTAATAACATCTCCCTCTGTGGTGGGCCCCTCCCTCCCCCCCTTTTCTTTCAACCACATCTCCTCTCCACTAGCCAGGAGGGGGGGGACTGAGTAAAGCTGAGTTTATGGGAGGGGTTCAAGAATAATCAACCATTATTTATCATATTTCGATAAACCAAAGAAAAGCATTCTATAAAAAGATTTATTGATTTTGATAATGAAGGTGATTATTACAATGTATGAATAAAATGTGATAAACTTGTACTGATTAAACCCTGATCCCCACGGTGTTCCATAGGCTTATGGGACTTTTAAAACTTTTTTTTTGAAACCACAGGGCCTAGAGCTAGATATTTGCATTGGCATTGCCTAGTAGACCTCTTCAAAGCATGTTTTACAAAGATGGAAACCTATTTGGTATATAACAAATATTTTTTTTAAGGAACAATAATATGGTTGTTTATATTCTAATTATACTGTTTCTATTGAAGTGAAAAACCAATGTTTCAATCAGTATGGGTCTTATCAAGGGAACAGAAGTGAGAGAGAGGTAAGCACTGATGGTGTACTGTATTTATGTTGAACTTAACTTTATCTATCTGGCATAAAAACATGTTACATATACAATGTACTTGTAAAATTGAAACTACATGTATTTTTCATAATTTTTCTTTTATTATATTCAACCTGATATTTGAAATCTGAATATGTTCATGGTTGTGAGGAAGTAATTAATTGTTTTTCCAAATTATAACTTCAACTGTGAATGAGCAGTTTTAAGATTTACCTTTATACTTTTTGCTATTTAAGAAGATACATTCAAATAGAGGTCTCTGTAATCATCTCCAAAAGCTTAGTTTCTTTTTGGACAGGTTGATGAAATAATTACTGATAAAAACATGTAGTTTGAAAAATTGTATAAATCTGAAATTTTTATTGTTTTACATTTTAGTCGTTTGGATCTAAACGTCCCTTCAGTCAGACAGAAGAGATATGTGAAGAAGACAGGCCGACAAAACCTACAAATGTGTTCAGAACTGCTAAACAACAAATGGTACTTACTGTTTTAGTCTGGTTTGAAAGATCACTTTTTATACTAATACGTAGAAATAATTAATATTTTGACTTTTCAGTAGCCTTTGTCCTCAAAGGGCAAGGTCAGCATCAGTCATAAATTTTATTGACATTGTAAACATTTTAAAATCACAAAAAACTGGGACTGTATTAATTTTAATTAATGGAGGAAAAGTTATCAAGTTCGTTGATATTGTTTCAACAGTTTGCCATGTTGTATTGACTGTATGTATTCATCACTTAACATTTGACTAGATATAAGTCACTTTAAGTTCAGAAACTATTTGTTGTTATTTCGATTTCATAAAAAAAATGTTACTCTAAACTTACTTGTGTATTTTACAACAAGGATATTGACCACCAGAAGAAGTTTGGTGGAGGAGGACAGAGCAGGGGACCAGTGAACACGTCCTCATATGGAACTGGGAAGAAGTCACTTGGCACAAGGTAATATACAGTACAGTTTGATTCACTTTTTCTGTCGTAACATTTTATTTTTAGCAAACCAATTTATGTACAGATAACATAAAAACCAATAGTTTAAAAAAGACTCGCAGGGTTGTATTAGGACTGCTGAAGTTAGTCTGTACTGTTTTTCAAATTTTGTTTATGAGAAATAATTTTCAAAATTTAATCTCTCTGTATTCTCAAAATGATGCTGTAGTACAGATATTTACATGTTGATTTTAATTCTACTTCTAAGATTCTAAAAAACTTCCAATGGCTGCAATGAAAAATGAAGTGAATGTCACAGTACAGTGCCCTGAGTTCTTGATCTGTTGTTGTGAATTCATATAAATTATAAATGCATGTATTTATCTAATTACAGACGAGGTTTGAATAGTAAGTTTGTGCCGCCTGTGATGAACAGAGAGGATGACGACTCTGGGTAAGGTTTATTTATAGGAACTGTATTCTTGTATAATTACATTTTGTAAAACACTTGCACCAATGTCTGTTGCAGATAAATTAGATGGGGTTTTGAAAGCTTTATAACTAAATATTAACACTGTTCATTGGCATAATATCTCTGCCATTTTGTTTTAATCAGAATACTCAAGGTAATACAGAGTTATGACCTTTATTAAATTTGGCAAGTTAACACTATCAGTTTGCTTTCTGTGAAACCGTTTGTTTGAGCTTAGGGCTGTTCCAAGAAAAAATGTCTAGGGGGGGAGGAACGACCAGCAATTTTTAGAGTACCACCTATCAAATTTTAATCATTTTTTGGGCACCCCCAGGTAAAATTTTATTTCAAATTTACCCCCAACCTAAAATTAATTATCAAATTAACAATTTTAGCATGTTTGGCTTTAAACCTCAGCTTTTTGTGTCACTCAATCGATCAAACATTGATTTACATTGGACAATGAGTACGTAACTTGTCAACTGAAAGCATTATTAACACTTTATTGAGTTAGGGCCATTAAATATATGACAAACGAAAACGATTGCCAACTTTTGACTCAGTTTTTCATGTAACATATCAAATAATTGCTAGAAACCACTGGACTTATTGATGTGAAATTTGCCATACTTGTTTAAAAAATTGAGCACAGTTCTTAATCAAACTAAGTTTGTCAATATTTTGTAAGGTTTTTTGACAAAATAGTGGCCAATATTTTTGCTTCGAAAATCATTGAAAATGGGTAAAATGACAATCTACTTAGCCATTAAAATCTTTGATTTTGAAGTTATTTGCTTTTTTTCTTTTTACAAAATGAATGCTTGATTTCAGGCTGAATTATCCCCATCTGCAAAGCTTGAGAATACAAAGAGAACTATACTCATTGACAAGGATTTGTTTTGTTTATATTAAGGCCCTTTCTCGACTTTTAGAATCTGGGAGATTAAACAGTTAATGCACCGTCTCACAATATTTCGATCAATTATTGTAATTTGCGTACCTTTGCTCCACCCCCAATCGAGGCGGTATTGTGCCTTTGAATGGAGTATGGAAGCATTAGTTAGTTTGACACTTCATTGTCTTTGGCAATGGCAAAATATAACGGACAAAAGCAAGACCATGTGTCAATTAGTTAGCACAATGTATATTGCTTGTCGAGAGGGGGGTTTTAATGAATTATGGCCCTTTTTGATCTTTAGAAACTTAGTTAAAATTTTCATTCTTGGTCCACTTGTTGACTTACACCCATCTGAGATATTACTTTGAAAGTTGGAGTACCAATTAAATGTACCTCAGAGACCTTAAAATCCGTAAGCAAGAGAATTACACCTTGATTTATTAATTGTAGTAAGACAATTACAACTAGCAAAAATTAAATACTCTTTTGTGCCCTTAACTGCCAAGAAAATTTTATTTTATTGGCAAAAAAGCACTACCAAATAAAAATAGCTTGTCGTTCCTCCCCCCTAGACATCTTTGCTTAACTTAGTCCAAACCGGTCACATTGTTAATGGGTATGATATTTTAATATACTGGTGTACTGTCGGGCTTTATGATGACACAAAATTATGCTGAGAATATTTGTATACAGTAAATGTATTGCAGGAACCAAGCTGCAAACACCATTACAAGAGCTGTGTTGAAGACTGGAGGTGGTGACAGTGGAAGGGATGGTAGTATAGAAGGTTTAGATGATGAGAAATTGAAAGGCATAGAACCCAAAATGGTGGAACTCATCATGAATGAAGTAAGAATAAAGTAATATGCTGACGGGGTGGAAATTTTGTTTTATTACAGATAATTCTTCTTTTATATGCACTGTAATACAGTAAATTAGGTAACTAAATAAACCAAATGAAGACTATGATGAAAATAAACTGTAAGCTAAGCTAGCTATTTTGTAATTTTGACTTCTTAATCAACAGAAAAATGTTACAAAATAAGTTTTTGTCTTGATGAATAACACTGTCCTTGAGAATGTTGTAACATTATTTCTGTAGATAATGGACAATGGTCCACCAATGACTTGGGATGACGTTGCTGGCCTTGAGTTTGCAAAGAAAACAATCAAGGAAATAGTAGTATGGCCAATGCTGAGACCGTAAGTGGACAGGCAAATATCGCTGCAACTTTAGGCTCTTTTGATAACATTAAAAATTTATAATTCACTCTGTGTAACATGTATGTAAGCAGGTATTGGGTCTAGTAGATTCCTAGCCTTTGGATTAAAAACTAAATGTGTGTCCTGACTTGCAGGTTTATTGCCCTTAGACTTGTCATATTCAGGTACATGAAACCCTATACAGTGAACCATTTCTACAGTTTATTGAAGATATTGTAACAAAATTTGGTGGATATATGAATCAGAATGAAGTTTCGAGGTTTGTGTTTTGTAGACAAATGCATCTGGAGCGAGGCCCTGACGAGTTTCAGGTTTTACACAGTTTGTATAGTTTCAAAAACCTTTTTATGTGTAATACCTGCAGGAATAGATGGCTTTCAGTACTCATGTTTATTTCAGAGATATATTCACAGGTCTAAGGGGACCTCCTAAAGGACTTTTATTGTTTGGTCCCCCTGGTACAGGGAAAACATTAATAGGTAGGTACAAACACTTTTAAGAATTCATAGTACTTGTTCCTTATAGTTTTGCTTTGTTTTCAATGACTCGAATAAATTACATCTTGAAGCGGGAGCAGTAGATGACTTTTGCAAAATGTTTCCCTTGAAAACTTCAGGAGTATTGTAATAACACAAGTCACCAGTAATGTGAGAATAAACATGGTTTTCTTTTCATTAAATAAATTAGTACATAGTCATAGTACATTTGATACCTCATAAATACATTTGAAGCATATTTAAGATTTACAATGGTATTCCTGGCCATAACAGGTGGAGAAATCAACACTTTATTAATAAGACCAATAGTTTAAAATGTCTGTATCTGAGCACTACAGTAACTTACTAGCCGTCACTTCAATTTTTTGTTGTGGATAATAATTTTACCGAAGTTTTGCTGTAGATACATAATTTTATGATACAGCCTTTAGTAAGTGAATGATAACATCTGTACATTTGTGAGAAGTAAAAAATAAAAGTTTTTAGGCACACATAGGAAAGTCAGAGAAATTGCAGATTAATTTAGGCTAAGATTTATATTTAGTTTTTGTTTTTGAATTTGGAAATCATTTGCCTGTTCTTGGAATCCAAAAGCCATTTTGATGTCCATGTAGTTCATGTGTGACTTCAATATTTATTCCCTAAATTTTGATTGTAAGAAATATTCCTTTATACTGTTTCAGGAAAATGTATAGCTAGTCAGTCCAAGTCAACTTTCTTCTGTATCAGTGCCTCTTCCCTAACATCAAAATGGGTATAATAGTTTCTTACTCTGTTTATAGTTTAATGAGCCAGTCTGTAACAATCAAGCTGTCATAGGTCAACACTTTCTCTGTAATGTTAGCAGAAAGCAGAATGATGGCAGTTTACACATTGTGTTGATCCATCTTTCAACTTTAATTCAAATTATGGCCCTTGTTGGACTCAAACATTCATGTTGAAGTTTTGCATGCAGGCTGTAATTTGGTGAAAGTTTATGTGCATATTAGTATCGTGCATATATTTCAATAGTCACCAATAGGATTGATTGGAATCTTGGAGAATGTCTTCAAGGGTATCAAACAATCAAGTTAGATAACTTCTGACTGCATTTAATGACCCTTGTTATGGCCCTTGTTGTACATTTGGGTTAATGTTTTCACATGCAAACTAGTATGCACACACCTAAATTACCAGTGATAGGATTGATTCCTCTTCAGTGGTATCAAACAATTAAGTTATCTAACTTGATTGAATCTTATTCAAATTATGGCGATTGTTGTTCTTAGACATTTTGGTTAAAGTTTTAAGGTAGTGGGGGTCTAATGGACACTATTCCAAAACACATAACACTTAATATTTATATAATCTACATCTGTTAACCATCTAGTGTGCAAAATTTAAAGACATTTCACCGTTGAAGTAAAAATTAATTTTTAGCTCGACTTTTCGAAGAAAAGGCTAGCTATCCAACTCGCCTGGTGTCGGCGTCAGCGTTAGTGTCACACCTTGGTTAAGTTTTTCGTACCACCCCACTTTATTTCAAAACTATTAGAGGTATGGCTTTGAAACTTACCATACTTGTTAACCATCATAACCTCCATCTACAGACAAGAGTACATAACTCTGTCAAGGTTTTTGACAGAATTATGGCCCTTTTTTGACCTAGAAAGTGTATTTAGCTTGGTTAAGTTTTTCGTACCACCTCACTTTATTTCAAAACCATTAGAGGTATTGCTTTGAAACTAACCATACTTGTTTACCATCATGACCTACATCAACAGACAAGAGTACATAACTCTGTCAAGGTTTTTGACAGAATTATGCCCCTTTTTTACTTAGAAAATACATTGAATATGGGTAAAATCCACTTATTGCCTTAACCCTTTGAGATATTGCTTTGAAACTTTGAATGCTTGTTTACATCATTACCCCCATCTGTAGGCAAGAGAAGGTAATTCTGTCAGGGATTTGTTTTAAAAATTAAGGCCCTTTATCGACTTAGAATCTTGGTTAAGTTTTTCGTACCAGTCCACTTTTTGACTAAACTGTTTGAGATATTAATTTGAAAGTTGGAATACTTGTCTACCATCATGATCCCCAAACATGGAGAAGGTAATTCTGTCAAGGATTTTATTTGAATTATGGCCCTTTTTGACTTAGAAACTCAGTTAAAATTTTCATTCTTGTCCACTTGTTGACTTAACCATTTGAGATATTACTTTGAAAGTTGGAGTACTTATGTACCATCATGAGACCTATCTGTAAGCAAGAGAAGATAACTCTGTGAAAATGTTTCTTGATTTGTACTTAGAAATTCCTAGTTAAAGTCTTGTGTGCCCTTAACTGTCAAAGTTTTGTTTTATTGGCAAGCACTAAAAAAGTCGAGCACGCTGTCCTACTGACAGCTCTTGTTTGTTGCCCTACCCCCACTTAAGAAATACTGACCATATTAAAAAGTACCCTAAAAGTTAAAAAAGATATGTTTGCAAGTATTTATTTACATTTATTTTTTATTGGGTTCCAAAAAGTATTACAAGCAATGTAGAATTACAAAACATGTATTATAATTCTACAAGCTTAACACGTGTAACAAAAAAAAATGCAATAATGCCAAAAACTAGCGTAAACAATTTGCCTAATTTTGCCAAGAGACATATCACACATGTACATATACACGACTGTAGCAAAAGATTCGGAGTAGGGCCATCACTATTGATTATAAAACTTTTATTAGTAGTAAATGAATTGAAATATTAGAAAAAATGAAAATGTTTTACCGTCTACTTTTTGAGATATTCAACTTTTAAAAATGAGCACGGTCAATTTTTATATTTTTAAAGTGACATTATGCGCATATTACTGCACAAAGTGTATTTTTGGTGACAGTTTTATAAAAGCAATTTTTGGTTGCTGTGCATTTAAATGTGTTAAATTAATGATTATGCCGCATTAGTATTTGAAGTTGGTGCTTTAGATATAAAAAAATTGGACTGATAAAATAATAGTTGAATGTATCGTTGTTGATGTTGGTTGGAAGGGAAGCAACTCCTGCATGCAGTTGTTCTTTTTTTAATTTGACTCTCCCAGTCAAATAAGAAAATCAATATTTTGAAAGTTATTTTTTCATACTGGTAGCGGGAAGGGTTTGGTGTATTGGGTTAAAAGTTCTTATTTCATCTACACTTTTGTACACACCATTTTCAGCTGGATTTTTACTTGAAAAAAATGCGCACACTGTCACTTTAAGTAACTGTCCAGCTAGATAAAATCAAGGAAAATTAAGATGCAGTTTTCAAATCTTGTAAAATGGCATAATCTTTCATGTTATTCAATTTTATGACTATAAAAAAAAAATTACGAAAAAAAAAGTTGGCTCCTTCGGGGATTGAACTCTTGATCTCAAAGCAGACCCTCTAACCACTGCGCCACAGTACAAAATAGGCACAGCTATAAAATCCAAAGTATTCCAAATGATCCTTAAACTGGAAGTACTCATTACACATCCACTACCTTAAAGGGACTCTAATATCTCAGGATTCATTTTAATGCAAATATTGAATTTTTTATCAAAACCAGAAAGTGCTGAAGTGTATCAAACTTGTTTATAAAAAATGTTCATATGATTTTAATTTTAACAATTTTAAGTCTTTTTGATACAAATGTTTTAATTGTACAATCAGAGTAGTTTGAATATTCCAGTGTGCTGTCATGTGACAGTTCTTCTTTCTTTTAAACTCTCGTTCATTTGAATGAGATAGCTACATTATCAGTATTAAAATTAAGTCTATACCAAACTATCAGTTAGATGATATCTGATCATTTATTACAATTAAACCATTTATAGCAACTAAAGTAAGAATTGTTAAGTAACAATGTTTATATACAGGTTGGAGAGGGAGAAAAGATGGTGAGAGCTCTGTTTGCTGTAGCACGGTCCAGGCAACCAGCTGTTGTATTCATAGACGAGATTGACTCACTGCTCACTCAAAGAACTGATGGAGAAAATGAAGCTTCCAGAAGAATTAAAACAGAATTTCTTGTTCAGTTGGTAAAAACCTTAACACAAAATCTTACACATGAAACTTATTTGTTAACCATCATTGATCAATATTGAAGTTTTGAGTTGCATTCAAAATCTATGGAAGACATCTGTGATATAAAAAGCAGTAATTTGTTTTTTAAAAATGCAACTATAAATATGCTTTTATTATGTTCAAAAGAGTGGCATAGTCCCATCGTCTCTCCATATGTCTTAAAAATTACTATGATGATATATTTATGGCACTGTCTTCATTTCTTGTTTTATTTTTAACTTCAGGATGGGGCATCAACAAACTCTGAGGACAGGCTGTTAGTAATTGGTGCTACAAACAGGTTGGTGTGGTTGCATGTACAAATTCACATTCTGTTTTGTAGCAGTGGTAAAAAGTTAACTTTAGTTGTACATTGAGAAGTAATTAAAGTTTTTCCATTACATGTGCTGGATGACTGCTTCTTGGGAGTTCTGACCAACATTTGTGTCAAAGGGAAGAGGTTATAGAAGTTTTGATCAAATAATGCATATGGGATTCAAACCTCACTTCTTTAAAAAGAGTTTATCCATAGACATTGCTTATGTGAAACATTTTGCATGCAAATGATGAGGCAAAGTAAGAAGACCCAAACACACTGATACATCTGAATGTATGCAGCTCATCATTGTATCTTTAAAGGATACTTTCTTGTTTGAAAAGTCTAAAAATACAAAAATTAATAGTAAAATACTGGTACATGTACTGTTTCTGGGCTTCACTGGATATATACTACTACACAGTTGCTTGCCAAAATGTTGTTGGTCTGTATATTAGATTAAATGTGTGTTTACTGTATCAGACCACAGGAGATAGATGAAGCAGCTAGAAGAAGATTTGTGAAGAGATTGTATATACCACTACCTGAATACCCTGCTAGACGGACCATCATTACAAACCTTCTACGGCAACAGTCATATCAGCTCACAGACAACCAGCTTGATACAATTTGTGCAAGATCGGATGGTAAACACACTAATCATGTCTTTTATGCTAAGTCTGCTGAATTTCTCAATGGAATTGTTTGGCTCTTAATCTGGACAGAACAAAAATACTAAAGGAGTATGATCATTAAAAACTTGCATTTAGCCCTCATTCTTTTATGTTGAGTTACATGAACATTTGGAAAGTTGGTAACCAGTTTCTATTCAAAAGAGTTTAGTGCCAGTGGCAAGTGTCCATTTCTCTGAAAATCCATGGCTGTTAGCTGAACAGTTACGGTACACTGTTTCTCTTAGAATTTAGAAGTAAACTGTACTACCTGCAATAGAGTACAATGTTTACCTGCAAAGAGAGTACATTTTGAGGGTAGATTTCTGGGAATAGTTGTGTCACTTCTTTGACAAGTGTGTCTCCTATGTCCATTACCAAATGATTGTTTTTGCATATATGTTGATAGAACTTCTCTAAATAGGTTAACAGTGGACTGAGTGGACGTTTTAATGTTATACTTCTAGTATGTAATACTTTTAGGCTTCAAGTAGTAGATTTATTACAAAATAAAGTAAAAGTCTTGTTTCCTAGGGTTTTCTGGAGCTGATATGGCCACATTATGTAGAGAAGCTGCCCTAGGTCCTATCCGGGATATGTCCTTTGGTGACATAGAAAATATCTCTGCTGATCAGGTAAACCATTCAGTATATAACCTTTAAATCTAATGTCTTTAGCCAAAAAAAAACAAGAGTGAATTCAACATTCTTGGCTACCATATTTTCCTTTGTACATTGCCGTTTGATATCCTAAGGATGTTACAAAAACATGCATGGGGGGGGGTGGGGGGGGTTTTGGGTTTTTTGGGGGTGTTTTTTGGTAGATATTTAAAACAGTAGAAAATATCTGCGATCAGGTAAACCATTGTCTACTAACCGGGGGGGGGGCCCAGATTTTTTTTTTTTTTTTAAAAAAAATTTTTTTTTTTTTTTTTTTTTGTCATAAAGTCAAATACCTAGGCTGAGTCGACATGTCTGCTTTAGTCTGTGAAAAAAATTTGCACGCGCTCAAAACACTATTCCACAGGGGCCTGTGGACGCGAACGTTGGTAAAATGAAAATTTTCAAAGCCGGGAAAATTGTGTCCAAGGTCATTTTCAAGGTCGTCTTAAAGTGTCAGCATTTGCCTCGGGCGTGGCTGAGTTTTCAACATTCAGGAGCTGTCGGCTAGCCTTTAAATTCATACAGACAAAACGTGTTCCATACGGTAACTGTCACTTCAATGGAAGGCCAAACCTGTCTTAACCGGGGGCGGGGGGGGGGGTTCATCACGGGTTCCAGGCGTTCAAAGAATATGCAAGCAAGTCATCACCACATTAGGATGAAATTGTTCCTTAATAAGAATGAATGGAAAATAAATTCTATACAATACATGTATTTCCACACTGGCTTATGTCAAGTTTTTTAATTGTGGGAAAATGTCCATGTTTGCTTAGAACAGTAGTAGTACATGTGCTTGTTACCGCCTTGCATGTTGTCAAATGTCATCCTAGTCCTCCAATACAGTAATCTCCCCTTGAACTGCTAAAAATGAATCTTCTAGGTCAGCATCTTTAAAAGACTTGTTATAATTCATGCCAGACTCCTTACAATCGAGTATATCAACAGCCGTTTTGAGGTTACTGCCCTCCTGTGAGGAGAAGTAAATGGATGTGCTGCTGTAGTCAAATTTTGTGTAACTAAGAGTCTGTTTACCTTCTTTCTGCCGGCTGTATGCATTTGTGTATTACAAAAATGCCCATTGAGCCTGTATATTTAACTTTTTTATACCCCCGAAATGAAGTTAAGGGGGTTGTATAGGAGTCACCCGGTGGTCGGTCCGTTGCATTTTCTTTGTCCGGAGCATAACTTGAAAACTACAAGTTGGAATTCAATACAGCTAAATATAATGGTCAAGCACATTGAAAGGAAGTGCAGTGCACAAGAACAATAACCCCATCTTGACTAATTACAGAATTATTGCCCTTTGTTACTTTTCCTTGTCCAGGGCATAACTTGAAAACTACTGGTTGGAAGTCAATTTCATACAATGGCCCAGCACAATGAGAGGAAGTGCATAGTTCAAGAACCATAACTCTATCTTGACAAATTACAGAGTTATTGCCCAGAACAATATCTCAATTTTAGTTTTTTTTGCAAGGTATTCCGTTACTACGAACTTCCTCAGTTTATAAAGCAGTCTTTCGGGGGTATTAATCTCATTTAGTGATAGGTCTAGTTTTATAATGTACCACATAGTAGCTTATGTTTATATACTGTATTTATAATAGAAACTACTGTTTCATGAGCACAAATTCTAAAAATGATAAGCAGGAGCTTTGTGTTTTGTTGCTATAAAACCTAATTCTTTGAACATACACTTTTCCAGGTTAGACCTATCGGATATCCGGATTTTGAAGCGGCATTACAGAATGTAAAACCTTCAGTGTCAGACAAAGATTTAGACCTGTATATTGACTGGAATAACACATTTGGTAGCGGACATAGGTGAAAGGCTGAATTCATCACATAATTCCTACCTAATGAATGCCTCAGACGGTCTTTAGTAGCACGGGAGAGCTTGCTTGTTAAGAAGCAGAAAGAAATTACCATAAAATGCAGGTTCACAGTTATTGCAGACTATTGGTGTAATATTGTGACATTAAAATTGCGAGAAAATACTGTAACTGTAAGAATAAATGAAATACTGATGTAAACCTGTCCACTGTACACAAGCAAGCCAATTAAGGTTAACAGTCATTTACATGGTGTTTTCACATGTTAACCTGTGGAATTTTAGTTACTGAAACATACACTTTTGAAAACATTATGTGTACCCGACGTGTTGTTAGATGAGGAATGTCACTTAAATGTTTTTTAAGAAGATATGTGTAATTTGTCAAACACAATTACCAAATATCAACCCACCCTGTTTAAAAGAATTGATGTTTTATGGATTTCCACATACAGTGAACAGTTGAATGATAATTTATTTCAGATTTGAATGTACAAGTCAGTATACGTTATTTACCAAATGTGTATTAAAGTGCTTAAAAAATTTTCATTGATAAATCAGTCCTTAGATGTGAATCTAGTATACCGTACATGTATTACATTAATTCAAGGAACGCCTTTGAAGTTCACATGGTTAACTAGCAGATATGCTAAATAGTAAAATGGTGCATGGGGATAGAATAACTCCCCTATCAATGAATAAAGCCAATTATCTGAGATGTCAACTAACATCTAAATGCAAAAAGTTTTGGAAGTCAAATGCGAAACGTTGGATTGAACTTTTGTCATTGCAATTTCTACAGTATGATGGCCCAGGTAATGACAATTGAAAAATTTGTTTGAAACTATGCAAAAGGACACAACTTATAATTTAAGTAATTTCAACTGTGTTCTCGATGTCAAAAGTAGGTGATGCAAGACTTTATGATAGATCTGGAAGCTAGCAGTCCAATGGTTTATGAAGCAGTTTTCTGTTGTGTTTTGGTAGCCAACAAATGGTTAGTGATGTCAAAAGCCTGTGTATTGTGATTTTCAACACATTTATGGACTGAAAATGTAAAAATTCTCGGACCTATTTAAAATGGCTATTCAGACTTGTGAATTGGTTTTTGAAGTCAAAATTCGGTCCAGAACTGAAAAACCGAAGATTATCAAAGCCCTGACTCTTAATAATTGACACTGATACAGACTTGTCATCTAAAACCTGTTGAATACTTGCAAGATGTTTGTCAAAAGGTAGTGTAAATAGCAGAACTAATGGTGAACTGCCACCATCCCTAAAATTTACTTTGCACAATTTGAATCTGATGTTTGAAGATATGGGTTACACTAGATGCTGAATGAAATGTAGTTCATGGTATTTTGTTTTTGAACGACATGTTTGTGGTGAATTTGACATAGTCATCACAATGGGTGGTCCTGTGAATATGCATTTGCCCCTAGCTTGTCCAATTTGTGACAGAGCCACTTTTTTCAATAACTTTCTATAAATATTTGACAATACACAGCCTGTCATGGGCAAGATCCAGGTCTGTAGCACAATACTCAAAAGTTGACAGACCAGGGAATTGGAAGTTAATGGGGCATAAATGTATGCTTTAATGATATTGTTAACACCAGACACCAAGGTTAGTATTTCAAAGATCAACACACCGACAACTCAAAGACTCGACATACTGCCTTAAGATATACAGACTTTCTTCTAATTATACCCCCACAAAACGAAGTTTGGCGGGGGGGTATATAGGAGTGAGCTTGTCGGTCTGTTGCTTTTCACGGTTTCCAGATGATAACTCATGAATGACTTTACCCTTTTGAATAATTTTTGGTACACACGTGCAACTTCATGAAATACAGGTCAAGTTCAACTTTGGGGTCAGTAGGTCAAAGGTCAAGGTCACAGTGACTCTGAACTGTAAAACAGTTTCCGGATGATAACTCATGAAAGGCTTGACCGATTTAAATAATTTTTGGTACACACGTGCAACTTCATGAAATACAGGTCAAGTTCGACTTTGGGGTCAGTAGGTCAAAGGTCAAGGTCACAGTGACTCTGAACTGTAAACAGTTTTACGGATGATAACTCATGAAAGGCTTGATCGATTTAAATAATTTTTGGTACACAGCTGAACATCATCAAATACAGGTCAAGTTCGACTTTGGGGTCAGTAGGTCAAAGGTCAAGGTCACAGTGACTGAAATGTAATGTAAAACAGTTTCCGGATGATAACTCCTGAAAGGCTTGACAGATTTAAATAATTTTCGGTACACAGCTGTTACATCATCAAATACAGGTCAAGTTCGACTTTGGGGTCAGTAGGTCAAAGGTCAAGGTCACAGTGACTGAACTGTAATGTAAAACAGTTTCCGGATGATAACTCATGAAAGGCTTGACCAATTTAAATAATTTTCGGTACACAGCTGCAACATCATCAAATACAGGTCAAGTTCGACTTTGGGGTCAGTAGGTCAAAGGTCAAGGTCACAGTGACTGAAATGTAATGTAAAACAGTTTCCGGATGATAACTCCTGAAAGGCTTGACAGATTTAAATAATTTTCGGTACACAGCTGTAACATCATCAAATACAGGTCAAGTTCGACTTTGGGGTCAGTAGATCAAAGGTCAAGGTCACAGTGAGCCTAAAACGGTTTACTTGGAACATTTGAATGGTTTCTATTTCTTACGCTTGTCCAGGCGCAATTTTTTACGCTTGTCCAGGCGCTTTCTTTTAAACTTATTACTTTGGGGTCAAAGGTCAAAGTCACAGTGACTCTGCACTGTAAAACAGTTTCCGGATGATAACTAATGAAAGGCCTGAACGATTTAAATAATTTTTGGTACACAGCTGTAACATCATGAAATACAGGTCAAGTTCGACTTTGGGGTCAGTAGGCCAAAGGTCAAGGTCACACTGACCCTCAACAGTAAAACGGTTTACTTGGAACATTTAAATGGTTTCTATTTCTTACGCTTTTCCAGGAGCTATTTTTTACACTGTATGGCCTTTCCTTTCTTATGGTTGCCATACTTCTGTGACAAAGCTGTATTGTGGGGGTATAATTCGTCACTCTTGTGACAGTTCGAGTTATTCTAGATTTTGCTTCGAGACAATGCTGACTTCAACAGCTGCCAAACTCCTGCGAAAATTGTACGAGGCATTTAATAACTACCTACAAAAACACAAAAATTCAGACGACACTTCAAATCATTTTATTACCCAAAACAATACATTAATTTTTATTAAAGACCGAACACCAGCAACTTTCCCTATATTAAATACCTTTAGTTTATATACATGTATACAGTTTACACAATACCTTCTCATGCATCAACTTTGTAGGTTGTAATAGGGCAGCCTTTAGTGATAAATTCTACACAGAGATAGATTTTCTTGGCAAAAGCCAATTTATTCATTCTGCATTCACCCAATGGGTCACCTCTGTGGAAACTTTTCACCAAGATACTTAAAGTTGCCTGATATGCTAAATGAGGCACAGCACTGCTAATCAGCACTTGTCAAGGCAAACTTTAGAACAAGGTAAACAACACAAAAACAGTACAGGTACTTCTAACTGAACGAGCCATTGGCCCTATACGCTCACCCAAGTCAAGACTACATCTTCAATCCATACCTGCATGAAAACTGCAAGAATGACTATACATATCTTAAGATAAAATTAAGTTCTAAAAATGGATTTCCAAGATTTTTATGTGGATCACTTTGGTTAAACAGCCCCACCCCACTGGTGCCTCACCTTCTAAGGAATCCTCTTCATTTTTAAGCAATTTTGGTAGAGGGTCATGAGATGATAATTTACGTCAAAAATTAAATTCTTGCAATTAATGTGGGAGGAATTTTTTTAAGTTTTACATAGAATATAAATGGAAAACAGCCCCACCCACTGGAGGCTTCATTTTTAAAGGGCTCAAATTAATTTCAGCACTTTTGGTCAAGTCATAAGGTGATCATATTTGTCAAATAACATCAAATTCTGACCACTAGTTTCTATATAGACTATATAGAGAAAGCAGCCCAAACCCACTTGGCACTAAATTTTTAAGGGATCAACTTCATTTTACTAATTTTGGTAAAAAGTTGTCAGGTGATAATTTTTGCCAAATGAAATTACATTCTGATCAATAGTTCCAGAGAAGATGATTTGAAAGTTTTTGCCTTTGGCTGCCATAGCAACCAGAGTTAAGCATGGATCAGAATTCTTTTAGCACCTTTGCTAGAGGTTTATACAGTGTACATCCCTGCCATGTTTTAATTACTTTGGCAAAGGTATTTGTTGACCACAAACAACAACAGATATTAAGTAGTCACAATAGCTTATCCTGGTCAGCTAAAAAGGGGAGTTGATACAAAACCTTTCTATAAATGTGTTTACAAAATGTTGTACCACCGGTATTTAGTAAGTAATATCTAAAAAGCTGTTTCTTCAGGCAATTCATTAATCAGTCATAAAGTAATATAGAAAGCTTAAAATATCACAAAAAATGCCTTGTTCAGATACATATAACTGATCGTAGTTTGGCATTACACAGTAACCACAAAATCAAACTATAAAAAAGGAAACAACAACCACATGTACATATATGTTAAGCACTTTTACCTGTTTGAGCAACATAAATCAAATAAATCTGCCATGTCCTTAAGTCATATTGTATGCAATCTTGTTATTAGTTCTAGCTCATAGTGGTAACTTAAAAATTGCAGTAAGGATATCAAAAGTAACTGATTTGCATACATTATGAACACTGAGAAAGTGTGTGCTAAAGATTTAAACAGAAATTATCATCTTTTCCAATGCATTTAATTTTACTCCTGTTTTAATGAAACAATTAGCACAAAAGAAATGACAATGTCACATGGGCTGTGATGGCCCTATATTGCTCACCTGAGTATCATTGAAATCATTTAATACAAGAAAGTAGGTCAAAGGTTATATTCAAGGTCAGTCACAGTATGGTAGTAATTGTCGCAAAACTGCATGAACCAAATTTCATCTCCCTACCTTGAAAAACAAGAACTAGGGCAACTTTTAAGGTCAGCCAATGTCAAATTTGAAATCTGCATTAAAAACTTTGGATATGGTTTGAATTTCATTGCTGTAGCTTAAAAAACAAAGTAGTTTTCAAGGTCAGCCAATGTCTAATTTTAAATCTACTTACAAAACTATATATGGTCCAAATTTCATTGTTGTAACTTCAAAACCAGACAGTAAGTCGGTAAGTCAAGGTTATGTTTAAATCTGCATTCAAAACTATCCATAAACATTTGTACATGTAGTTCAAATGTCATTATCGTCACTTCAAAAAGACAAAAGTGAGTAAGGTCAAGTTACCCTAGGGTGGGGCCCCCAAGGGATATGATTAAAACAATCTTGGTACCTGACCATTAGGCAATGAAACAAGCAAAATATCTAAGCTCTGGGCCTTTTGGTCTGAGACATGAAGATTTGTAAAATAAAGTGAGCCCCGTAGTTGGGTCGATTTCAACTGCCGAAAGGGTCATGATTTCAACAATCTTGATAGAGGACCGCTAGGCAATGCTATCTGTCAAATATCTTGGTTCTAGGCCTTGTAGCTTGAGACATAAGCCTATGCTAAAACTGGTGACCTTGGGGTGGAGTCAACTTTGACATTCGGGTCATGATTTGAAAAGTCACGACAGGTGAGCTAACAAATCCGTCAGATGTTTACCGTTTCAGAAATATTCATCAACCATTTTACACTTTTCTTGTGCCTTTCTTTGGAATTCTTGATTAACTATTGTACACCTTTCTTGTGCCCTTCTAATGCCTTCCTATGCAATAAGTAAGTGAGAGGAAAAGACATCTTTAATTCCACTAAAGTAAAACCCTAGCATCTCTAGCTGTAAATTATTGTCTAAAAATTCTAGCATAGAGCAATATTTTGTGTCAAAGCTGCATGCATGGACCGATTTTCAAATAACTTCACACAGTAAATGTTGCTGCTTATAACAAAAGAGTGTGTCATGCTTCAAAACACACGTGGCTACCTCCATGGTCAAAGTTATGTCAAAGTCAAAGTTCAGGAAAGTCAGCCTCTAACATATTTGCATTGAAACTGTCTTAAGACAACATCTATAACCTAGTCCCAACCATGCAATTTCGAGGTCGATCTTATGGGTCAAAGGTCATGAGATTATATTTACTAAACCCTTTAAAGGATTTTTATGAAACTTGCATCAGATCTTCACCTCACTGAGTAGATGTGTAGATCCATGTTCCAGTCAGACTTAGGGTTTAAAACCTCTTACATAGTGTTGTATAGCAACATTTGTACACCCATGTTTATACATTATCATACCCAAAATATATACAATTTACCTAAAGAATGGTTAACATCGGCTCAGAATTTTGTTTTGTATGGCAATACTTCATTCACTTCAAGGCAAAAATGATTTTCATAAAAAATTCTCACCCATAAGTCTTTAGGAGACGTTTATAATTGTACACCAGTTTATAACTATGTTACCACTTTTTATTACTATTAAGCTTCTACTCTGCAGAATAATTATAGAATAAATACTTAAAGTACACTGCACATTTTCATAAAAATAACTTCTATTAATACTACTAGTTTCCAGATAACAAAATGTTGTCTTCCTAAGCAAAAATCATACACTCACTTTCCACTACAACATTTCCATGTGTGTTTTCTGTATGTGCTGTTATCAGAAAATGCTTTCTTACATGTTGGACATGAGAAAGGTTTTTCTCCTGTATGTATTCTTTCATGACGGTCTCGTCCGTATTTGTTATGAAATTTCTTCATACAATACTTGCAACCAAAGTTACGCTCCATGTGAATTAACGTGTGCTGCTTTAGGATATGCTTAGTTGTGAAAATTTTTGTACAAATAGAACACGTTCTCTCACTGATATCTACTTCGGAAGACTTTTTTGTTTTACCTGATTTTGTTTTCTGCACAGCTGTTGCTCCTGGTTTTCCTACAAGACCAATGCTGTGACTGGTGAGCACGTATGAACTTGATCCTATATTAACTACAGGTTTCTGCTGCAGACTGGTATATGATGGGTTTGAAGGAGATATGTTGACAGCTGGCTGATTAGGTGACTTCAGATGAATACCTGGGGACCCTTGGCCAGCCATTTGACTGATTGGGATGAATAACAAAGTGTTTTGTTTTTGCAAGTTTGGCATAGTGCTCTCTGTGCTTGATGTAATACCTTGAGTTGACTGTGACACATTGCGACTAGACTGTGCTACACCTCTGGCAGACTGTGTTATACCAAGATTAGACTGTGTAATATTTTGTGTAGACTGTGTTACACTGGGTTGTCTCGAACTTCCAGATGACTGTGTATCATCTCTTGCAGGTTCTGTGAGGCTGGTACTAGGCAACAAAATGTTTTGGTTGTCCTGAGAATCTATGAAGTTTTCTTCTGCAGTGACTTCAGGAAAGGGCAGTCTGGGTAAAGTTTCTGAGCTTGTGTTTCCTTCCAAATCTATGTCCATCACAGATTCTTGAAGGACTGCTTGTATAGCACAATCTGTGGTCACCTGTGACCTCTGGCATTCCACTATATGCTTCTGACAGAAGTCTTTATCACTGAACAGTTTAAGACAAAGCATACACTGAAAGATGTTGTTCAGTTTCTCCCCTTTTGGTAGGGAAAGGCTGCTTTCCTCGACACTTCTGTTAGCACATTCTTGCTGAATATGTTCAATGCACTGTTGTTGACATGGGAACAATGCTGGACATCTGAAGCACTTGTAATAGTGTGTCTTTCCTTCACCACTGGCCAACTTACTGCCAACTCTAGTAGGGCTGCACTTATCTTCAAGTGATTGGCAAGCATTAGTAATAGCTCCAGTATTTTGCTTTTCTACAGGACATGGATCCTTCAAGATGTTTCCTGATTTTGCTGTTTCCCCAACAACAATTTGTTCAGATTTACAACTAATAGCTGTAGAAAATGTCTCGCTAGATGCATGAGAATAAGACTGAGCGGCAGTGGTTGATTCTTCAAGTTCTGAATCTTCATCAGAATGTCTTTCATGTGACTGTTTTTCGAACACATTTTTCACCAAGGCTTTTGCGCTGCTTGAGCTTGCTGTAGTGTTTCTACCTTCCTTCTTGAAGTGTGTTTTGATATGTCTAATACAGCCGTAATTATCAGCAAATGTTTTCTGACACAAGTGACATTGATACGGCCTGTCACCAATATGAATACGCTCATGACGGATTAGACTTTGTTTAGTTGTAAGCTGTTTACCGCAGTACCGGCACTTGTACAGTTTCATCATACAGTGAAACTGGAGATGCTGTTTCAGTACTGACTCTTGATGGAACTTCTTGTTACATTTTTTGCACTTGGCTGGAGATTCTGGTATAAGTTTACCAGAATATGATTTTCGAGGATTTGATTTCCTCTCTTGCTTGAATGTTTCAGGTTGTGTGTACTTGGTAGATGAATTAGACACGTCCTTCTTTGGTGTTACAGAACCATACTTAGAATTATCATCTTCTACAGGCTGAATTTCAGTTTCCGTTTCTTCTGCTAAAAGGTCTGCATCATCTAGTAAAGCTGTTGATATATATTCACTGTCTGACTCCAAAGGCTTGGATGGCATATTCCTTTCTACAAATTCTGTTTGGAACTTTTCATCTAACTCTAGACTTTCAATGAGAGATGTGTATTTCTTCTCAGGACTTTTGTCTCTCCTAGGTATCTCTGTATTTGGCTCAGGCATAAGATCAGCACCAAAACCAGAATCTAACAGCTGGGAATCATCAAATTCCTTATCGCTAACGCCGAGTCTAAGATTTAATTCATCGCTGAAAATACCCCCTTCTGTGTTGTTAACTTTGAAGTCCAAATTATCATTATCCCTGCTTGAGCTATCAAATTCTGTTTCAATTTTTGATGTAACCATTTCAAAATTCCTCTTTTCAGTATCTTCAGACTGTGGCAATTTAAATGATTGAGTTCCCCTATGTCTTTTCATATGCGTTTTACACAGTGTTTTATCATAGAAGTGTTTTGAGCACAGATCACAAGAGAACTGCTTACTGCCTGTATGGGTTCGGATATGTTTGGACCAGGCACTGCTGTCTGAGAAAGAGCGCTCACAGTATCCACACATGTATGGCTTTTCTCCAGTATGTATTCTACGATGTCTTTTGTAGCTGTATTTTACAGAAAATCGTTTGTTACAGAATTCACATGTATACTTTTTAGCAGAATGTGTCAACATATGTTTTTTCATTGCAGTTTTTGTTTTAGATTGTTTTCCACAGATGTGACATGAGTACCCTGATGTTACATCTGTACTTCTGTCTGTTTTCACAGACGGGTAAAAATGACTGGTCTGGTGAACACGCAGTGAATATTTCTCCACAAAGGCCTTGCCACACAATTCACAGGAATAATTTCTTACTTCTAAATGAATCTCTCTGTGACGTTTCCAAGCATTCATATCGGCGAAGGATTTATCACAAATCCCACATTCAAACAATTTACCCATGTTCTGTCGTTTATGACCTTCAATATGCCTTTGATAGCTTTTCTTTATAGTGAAAATCTTCCCACAGACAGCACATTTGTAAGACTTTGCCATATGCATCCTCATATGTATATTGAGAGTTTTGTAAGACCGGAAGCTTCTAGAACATATCTTACACTGTAACGGGTTCTTATTTTTCTTACTGTTATCCTGAACCTCTGCAAAACTTGCCACTGATGAAGCACTGTCATTTCTCTCTGACTCTGATAGGTTAGAGTTATGAGATACCTCATAGCTGTCTTTAGGATGGTCTTCAGTGAATGAAATTCTTTTAGAAGTAGTTCTCTCCCTTTGTCTGTGGGGAGAATACTGAAGTTGCTGGGGCTGTGTCTGCAAGTCTCCTTCTTCATCTGGAAGTAAAATCAGTTTTGACTACATGCTTTATGCTCTCATAGTATATATGAATAAAGTTAAACATTCTTCAAACAAAATAACACTAGTTACTACAACTGCTTAAAACCATCTCTTTTACAAAAGAACATCATTCATGGTAAATGTGTTTTTATATTTACTAGACCTAATGGCTGATGTCTTGGCTATTAACTTACTCATTTTCTTTTTTTTCTCTCAGATTTTTCACTTATGGCTGAGACTTGAGGACTTGATTTTACCCAATCTTTACTACAAAGGTACCTGATTTTAATATGAAATGACCCTTTCACAGACATTCTGAGGTTAGTATGTAGGTTATTGTTAATTCCAAGGATCAAACCCCTATTACAAAGTCAAACCAAATCCCTGTCTTGTATTACTACAGAATAGTTTTCTTTGTGCTGTTTCATTTTGACTGTACCATCTAAATACAGTTGCAAATATTATCAGCTATGTCAGTATCTCTTTAAACAACAACAGAAAGTCGTAGAATCTGTTAAAATAAACATCATTCTGGTGAAATTTGCCAGCAGTATTTAATCAGTCAGAACTATCTTCAGACAGGACAGGTGGATGAAATAAAATGAGTGATGATAACATAGCTAAGCTGCTGGGAAGTTACAGTAATAAAGTTGAATACCATCCTTCTGATCTACATCTTCAACATCCTCCACATCTTCGTCTCCATAGTTACCCAGCTCATCAGCTGAACTTTGAGTTATGTCATCTGTAACATAAATTGCACATCAAAATACATGTACAATTACACAACTGCATTATTTTATCTACTTTCACTATTCTTCTGCAGTTTTCTCAGTTTTAAAATTGAGTGTGATTGTTGCAAAGACGGTTTACCAAGTACTTAGATTGAAAATAATTCAGTGCACTGATATATAAAGAGTCTTTATATATCAATCTACTGAGTTATCTCCAATCTAAGACTAACTAGTAACATGTAAGTACATTCACAGATTAAACAGAAACTGTTGTCCTGCACATGTTCTAGATTTAAGCATCTACAATAGGAATCTATTTTGCTTACCATTACAGAAAGTCAGGAAATCTTGACCAAGACTAATTTGCTTTCTAAGGAAGCCCTCGGCTTTCTGTGACCCAAACTGCATGGATGTTCCATCTTGGCTACTAGCAGTAAGAACAAGAGCTTCTTCACCTGTCGCAGACAGCCTCTCTACCTGAAATTGTATAACACATTCCTGAGCAATCACAACACAATAGTGGAACTGAAGTTTAAACCTACAGATCAGCAACCTTGTATCACTCACCGTTACCAGAAAACAGTGTCAAGTAGGAGCAAATGAAAAATAAGATTTTAAACTTATGTTTAAGCAGTACCAGTAACTCATATTTAAGTGAAAATCATTTATCCAATATGCAAGTTCAGACTACTGAGAATCATCTTATTTTCTTTTGTTAAGGTAACACACTTAGCTAAAAGCTCCCAAGTAGACATTCATTTGGGAAGTAAATACATTGTCATTGTCACTTGAATTTTTATCATTTTTAAACTTTATTTTGGACTTGCAGATCATAAACCATTCTTCATGGTCTTAAATGAATAAAATGATAAGGGCATATTTCACTTTCAGATAAGCATGAACAAGAAAAAATATTCTTCATTAAACTAGAGCTATCACTAAATGTGATATATACCCCTGAAAGACTGCTAGTTCGTAGTAACAGAATACCTTGCAAAAATCAAAGGACTGAAAGTGCTGGAGGATCGATTGTCTCTGAACAACACAGTCTACACACATACATGTGTAAATATCAGAACAACACAGATTGTACACTTCACATGTGTAAATATCAGGACAACCCTTGCACGAGTAAAGTTATAAAGTGGAGACACAACTGTCCACAAATTTTGACCTTTAACCATTTGTGTAAACTTTACTTTTGAGATAGGAACCCATGTGCTCACATTTTGCATTCAGTGACTATGTTCAACTACCCTATGACATATTAAGCTGTGAATGGTAACTGAGAAATGGATTTTGACAAAACTGAACTGAAAATTCATAGTTTGAACAACTTTTAATGCCATTCAAAAGTTATGGGATATGCCCATAGGGTTGATTGTATTGTGCCAATTCATTGATTCGGATTTAACGTCGCACTCAACAGCTAAGGTCATATTGCAACGTCCAGCTTTCATGGAGGAGGAAGACCCTGGGTGCCAATTCTGGCATTATTTCAGTCACGAGCGGGCACCTGGGTAGAACCTAGATAGCTCCCAGACATAAAAGAATTCGACCCAAGTTGGGCACGAACCTACAGCGGTGAGGGACAAGTTAACATCAGTCAATGACCTCAACCAATTGGCAACAGATGCCATTGTTTGATGCCAAGCAATTGTCTGAAGTTTCAAGGCTTTAATGGTTACCAAGAAAGTGAATTTTAAGAAAGCTTCACCAGATTCAAGACGACAGTTCCGACTGACGTCAAGAAGGTTATGACAATTCAAAGAAAAGCTAAAAATTGATAAATCAATCTTTTGTTATAAATTGATTCAGTATAATACCTATTATAGAACAAGTACTTGCAGCTTACATTAACTATCCCTGTGAGTGGTTCCAAAATACTGCGTCTATTGCGAACACCTAGTCATTACCAGCCTTTCTACCATACTGTTTTAAATTTTCATAACTTGTATAAAACAACAACTGAATGTTTTAATAGCAGGCTATTATCTTTCATATTTAACATATACTAGACTCTAGCAGTATTTCGTAACAAGTAATAATGATGATGATTATGATGATTATGATGATTATTATGTTCCTAAATAATTAATGTATGTATGAATGTACACGCCAAAATTTAGTGTAGCAAAAGAATCGTGGTAAAGTTTAGTTTAAACAATATTTATTCTCAAAAATACATAATACAATGTATATATACATACATAGTACAAAGGTGTAACAATATAACTGGAGTCTGAAAATAGCTTTCAAAGAAAACTTATATTAATTCATTTTCCTACTTTGGTAAAGTTTGAAAGTTTTAGTTACAATTTATATTGAGTTAATATTTGTTCTTTGTAAATGACAGCATAATCCAGAGAAATGAATTCTATATTCAAACATCGTAGTTAAGACATGTAGATCTATGTGATTTCTTACAGTTATTCGTACCCAGGTACGAATCGACTTCGCTGAAATGCGGACATTTCGTACCATTTTCGAACCACGCATTTACGTAAAATACAACAATTACAACGTGTTTAAAGCATAAAAATATGTTGTCATATTTCAAAAAGACATCTTCACGTGCCTCTGTAGAGTTAATTTGCTGTTAAGTTTCAGTTTTATACCTTACCACATGAAGGCGTATTTTAGACTAGTTTTTCGGAAAATCTTTAGAGACACTAAATGACAACTAGTCAGGCCGAGCACTTTTGATGATAGAGGCGTTGGCAAGTTACAAAAAAAATCATTGTTTTTTATGTTGAATTCCGAGTTTTGTTATTTAAAATTCAAGAGTACCTAGTGGTTCGATAAATTAAAATGTTGGGATAGTTTATTATATTGAAAACACAACGTAAATTACATGTTCCCACACAATATTTACCTCCCTTGTTCTGAATTGGAGCCATTTTGAATGGCACAACTGATAAAGCATTAATAGGATTTTTCTCTAATTATGTGTAATAAAAAATACCAAGATAATTCATGTGTGACAACCACATTTTCTTGAACCTGCTGAGTAATCTGCCCGTATCAGCATCATATATTAATTATGTTTATAAATCTGAGTAGATCTAGTTTGTAATTGAAAAGCAGTTGTTCCCTATTGACTTAAGGAGTTGCCATACAAAATGGCTGCCAATTCAGAACAAGGGGAGTAAATATTGTTGATGTGGGAACTATGTATAAGACAAATTATTCGGCCTGACTAGGTGTCTTTTAGTGTCTCCGGTCTGACTTAGAAAACTGTTCTGATCAAAACCGCGTAGGAAACTAGTATACCTCGTTGATTTTTAGTAATTTTTAATGTTTTACATTTATTCATCAATATATCATAATGAAAACAGAATACAAGGTAATGCATTACAATTCTTTTTATTTCATTGAATATATAGAACTACTTTTCGGTCGTATTCGACAAAAAATTGTGTTAAGAGTTCGGCCGTAAGGGTCTGAAATACTCTGTTAACTTTGGATACGATTGAATAAATCCAATCGATCCAAAAACTAAAATAGAGATAACATTAAACGATGAATTTGAACTAAAGGGATGTAATATCATTGTACATGTAGGTAAAAAATAGTGTAGACTTGGTGACCTTGCTTTTTATTTACATAGCTCAGTAATAATTTCAAACAAGAGCTGTCAGTAGACAGCGCGCTCGACTATTCTCAGTGATTGACAATATAAAATAATATCCATCCTGGAACTTTAACGTAAATTCTAAGTTGAAAAAGGGGCATAATTCTGTCAAAAGGCTTGATAGAGTTATCTCCTCCTGTGTACAGGTTGGGGGCATGATGGTGAACAAGTGTGCAAAGTTTCAAAGCCAGATGACAATTGAATTGGAAAATATTTGAGGTGGTACGCAAACTTTAACGTAAATTCTAAGTCGAAAAAGGGGCATAATTCTGTCAAAATGCTTGATACAGTGACCTCCTCCTGTGTACAGGTTGGGGGCATGATGGTGAACAAGGGTGCAAAGTTTCAAAGCCAGATGTCAATGGACTTTGAAAATATTTGAGGTGGTATGCAAACTTTAACGTAAACTCTAAGTAGAAAAAGGGGCATAATTTTGTCAAAATGCTTGATAGAGTTACCTCCTCCTGTGTACAGGTTGGGGGCATGATGGTGAACAAGTGTGCAAAGTTTCAAAGCCATATGTCAATGGACTTTGAAAATATTTGAGGTGGTACGCAAACTTTAACGTAAACTCTAAGTAGAAAAAGGGGCATAATTTTGTCAAAATGCTTGATAGAGTTACCTCCTCCTGTGTACAGGTTGGGGGCATGATGGTGAACAAGTGTGCAAAGTTTCAAAGCCATATGTCAATGGACTTTGAAAATATTTGAGGTGGTACGCAAACTTTAACATAAGTGGTTACGCCGACGCTCGGGTGACTAGGATAGCTCTCCTTATTCTTCGAATAGTCAAGCTAAAAATGTTGGCTGCAGAATTCTCTTTTTTTTGCCAAATTTACATTTGGTCAAATTTTAGATTTTAGAATAGTATTACTATAGACATGATAGACCAACACAGACCCTACTCAGCTAAATTGCATTCATAATATTTAAGCTATATCACAGTGTTCCCAGGGGCGTAAAAAATAGTACTTAAATCACGCAAAAAAATATTGCTCAAAAAATTGTGAGTTCGTGCAAAGCCTGTCGTATTCGGTGACGGTATGAAAACTGCTTTCGCTGGACATCGCCCAATATGTTCTAAAATAGATCCTGGAAATGCTATTTCGGCGAATCGCTTGTTTGTAATTGTGTTATTGGGTCCACCATCCTGCGCAGGTATAAGTATGGCGCGAATTTCTCAGACTCAATGGTCAGAGTTATGCTGGTGATTTAGTTGACGCGTCATGAATGTAGACTGGTTTATATGGTTGACATTCAAAGAGTGGAATTAATTTTAGCACTTTAAAAGTGTGACCATCTTAGATCGGGTTGTCTGCAACACATGTGGCAACCAAGCATTGTGAATTGCTTCACGGCGAATAAAATAAATGATGCCCAACAACAAAGTGAAGAGTTACCATCCATAAGTACTGAAACAACTATGACTATGAGTAGTGTTAAAAGTCGGGAAAAGTAACCAAACGGCTTCATAACAAGTGGTTGCCACTGGAGTTGTAAAAATTTTAGGGGGCGGCCCTGTATCATATAATTTTCATACCCCCAAAAATTGAGATATTTTCTTTTGTGTCCTAAGGTGAAATGAAAAAAATACTGAGTGGGAACACTGATATCAGCTTTTCTAGGGGGCTAACAAAATAGTCTTACAAGTGCTTGTAGCTCAAACTTGATGAGTTCTTGCAAAGCCTGTCTGTATTCTGGTGACTGGTTATGAAAACTGCTTTCTCTTAACATCTTCATCTTTGCGCCATTGCACCTGAAATGTTTTTCATCAAGTATTAGTGTTTGGAATTATATTTTGTCCAATCGCAGCGCAGTATAACTGTATTGGCTGCGTTTTAACTTTAGTTACTCAATGACTATATACTGTGTCAGAAAATAGTGGGATAATGCTTAATGTAAACATGCTAAAAAAAGTGCAATATCATTTTTCAGTTAGTTACTTGATTATATTTAGTAGATTGTCATTTCAACAACATAGTGCAACCATCAAAACTTCTGAAAATTCCATGCAGTGTGCGCTACTTGGCCTCAAATTGACATGTATACAAACAAGGTCGAAGGTCATTTTTGTACTAGTAACCGGTGCATCAATAAAAATCTCCTTCAGACAAATATCCATTGGACTTAAAGGTATTGGGGGATTCTTACCCCTACATCGGTTTTAATTTCGGTAAGCAGAAGACAAATTTGAGAACCTCAAGATGAAAGAAAGTCACATTCAGTTGGAAACTAGAACTGTCACAAGAGTGACGAATTATACCCCCACAATACAGCTTTGTCACAGAAGTATGGCAACCATAAGAAAGGAATGGCCACAAGGACATACATTTCAGTTATTATACAATAAGTTGTGTAAATGTATTGTTTTAATAGCACACAAAATATGTAAGGTTGGAAATGATGGATTATTATTAAATTTAATAGGTTTATTTCAAACATGTTAATATCACTAACCTCCCTATCAAATTTCATGATCCTAGCCCCAAGCGTTCTTAAGTTATCATCCGGAAACCGTTTAACTGTTCCAAGTCATGTGACCTTGACCTATAGACCTCAAAGTCAAACCTGACCTGTATTTCATGATGTTACACCTGTGTACCAAAATTATTTCAATAGGTCAAGCCTTTCATGAGTTATCATCCGGAAACAGTTTTACTGTTCAGGATCACTGTGACCTTGACCTTTGGCCTACTGACCCCAAAGTCGAACTTGACCTGTATTTCATGATGTTACAGCTGTGTACCAAAAATAATATAAATCGGTCAAGTCGTTCAGGAGTTATCATCCGGAAACCGTTTTACTATTCCAGTCACTGTGACCTTGACCTACAGACCTCAAAGTCAAACTTGACCTGTATTTCATGATGTAACACCTTGTACCAAAAATTATTTAAATCGGTCAAGTCTTTCATGAGTTATCATCCGGAAACGTTTTACTGTTCAGGGTCACTGTGACCTTGACCTTTGACCTACTGATCCCAAAGTCGAACTTGACCTGTATTTTCTGATGATGCACCTGTGTACCAAAAAATTATTTAAATCGGTCAAGTCTTTCATGAGTTACCATCCAAACTGTTTTACTGTTCAAGGTCACTATGACCTTGACCTTTGGCCTACTGACCCCAAAGTCAATCTTGACCTGTATTTCATGATGTTACAGCGGTGTACCAAAAATTATTTAAATCGGTCCAGTCGTTCATGAGTTATCATCCGGAAACTGTTTTACTGTTCAGGGTCACTGTGACCTTGACCTTTGACCTACTGACCCCAAAGTCGAACTTGACCTGTATTTTTTTATGTTGCACCTGTGTACCAAATATTATTTAAATCGGTCAAGTCGTTCATGAGTTATCATCCGGAAACCATAAAACCAACAGACCGACCGACCGACCAACCGACAAGCTCACTCCTATATACCCCCCCAAACTTCGTTTTGTGGGGGTATAATGATAGACATTCATAACAAATTAACATTCCATGTTAGATATAGAATTTTATACAGAATTAGGTCTTCTTACCTCAAAACACTCATTGCATACAATTTTTATGATTTTTTTTAAGTTGCAGGAGATTTGGACAGCATACTGTGAATACTTCTGGAAAGCAAATGAAATGCTATCGATTTTTGGGGGATTTACAAGTTACACCGTTTACTGGTAAACACTGTTTACTGGGTCAGGGAGAATAAATGTTGGTTTAAATTGCGTTTATAAGTGCCCAAAGAATTTTGTTGGAGATGTTTACGCAGCCATTGGCACATCAAAGTGAGACATAGACGGCGGACAACCCTTAAATGTCAACCTGTTAAACAATAGGCAGTGGCTAGAGTTACGGTACCGTAACTCTAGCCTCCAAGTCCAAAGTTACGAAGTTCCGTATCTCTAGCAAAACCCTATGAGGAAAGGCTAGAATTACGGAAGTTAGTAAAATAATCCATGTTGCTATAATATATGTCTGATAATCAGGGGCTTAGCTAGAGCAAAAATTTAAGGAGAAGTCACTTCTCCCTGAGCTGAAAAGAGGGAGAAGTTTGGAATCTACAAGGAGAAGTGAGTGAGTAGCAAGATATTTGTTGTTTGTTTCAAAGCAAAGTACATCTTAAACAACTAAATGGTTGTGTGATAAATCAGGAGATTGGCCATTATTGTGAGACTTCATCCAGGCACAGGAGATGTTTAGAGACCGATTTTCATGCATTTTTATTGCTTGAATGAATCATTTTAACATACATGTAACTGGATAGTAATAACATGCAGTTACAACCCCCTAGACACCCCTCCCTCACTGTCATTCCCATCAAAGACCTATTAAGCTGTTGTTATAGGTCTTGGTTCCCATAAATGGCAAGTCTGATGGTCATAACAACTGCGAACAAACAACAAAATTATTAGGTATGCATTCTTTGTAAGTTAGATGACAACAACATCTACCGATAGTCAGCATTGTATTAAAAAACGTACACCAAAAATAAACTTAAAATCCTTTTATTGGTAAAATATTTTGTGAAAAATAACAGATGGGAAATCAAATCCACCCTTCAACAAGTTAAACTGGAAAGTCTGAGGTACGAAACTCATTTTGTTGGCTGGAAATACGACCGAGATACAAAAAGTGTACCTAATTTCGGATAGACACTTTCGCGGACATGCCAATCATTTATCGGCTTTAATCTTCTGTTGATGCCCTCACCATGATTATCACTCGTGTCATATTGTGAAACTTGCCTTCAGGCAACTTTTTTGTCAGTCGCAAATTGATTGAGGGGGCGGGGTTAATGGTCAGAGAAATGTCTGACACTTTGTATATTCGCTTCATTGTTTATTGAGATATTTTCGGGCGAAGTTAATTTCGCTTTTGTCAAAGAAATGGACGAAGTTTAGGTGTGAAAGGCGACTTTGTCGCCCTAGTGGCCCCCTCGCTAGGCCCCTGATAATGTAATATAAACTGTATCATTTTACCTGTAATCGCAAATAAACTGATCTGTCATTAATATGACAGCTTTGAAGGCGCCATTTTGGGTTAGACTTAAAATATTGCTAATATATTACGGAAATATTGTTGTTATCTTCATATTTTAATTGAGCGTTCGGTTGTAGAACTTTGAACAACTACAATTATCAAAGTTTTTCCAATGTATGATGTCTTATCAGCAACTGCATTTTATTACCCCCTTTCTTATATTCGGAACTGAAATGTCGCAAAATAATATACCATGGCAATTAAAAAAATAAAAGATGTATTCATATTTACTAATACTGTTTACATAATTCCTGAAACTTTAAATAAAACAAAGTACATTTCCATTTATTCGCGATTACAGGTAAAATGATACAGTTTATATAACATTATTAGGCATACATTAAAGCAACATGGATGATTTTATTAACTTCTGTATCTCTAGCCTTTCCTCATTGGGTTTTGCTAGAGATACGGAACTTCCGTAACTCTAGCCACTGCCTAAACAATACAAATTTTATAAGTCATTGCAATATACATTAGCTATGAATAGCTTGACAGACTAACTCTTTGCCTTAGATGTGGAAACAGTGAGGCAAGCATACTTGATGCAACAATGGGCAAGCTGACATCAGCTCTGCTATGTACGCCACATGTTAGTCGCATTTCGTGATGGCACGAATATTGCGAATTCAAGCCTTTAAAATACACAGATTTTTTCATTTTTTAGATTCACAGTCTATTTTAAATTCTTACAGCGAAAAATACAATCCGAACAGTTATTTTTTCAATAGATGTTAATTGTTATTTCTGCTATGGGCCTGCTTTGTTTTCAACTTACCTTCTTTATGACAGAAATGTAGAAAGAAAGGCCAAAGTAAGGCAAACAGGCTTATATTCATCTTTGTTATTACGACGCTTGCACCGGAAGTAAATAACGGGAATATGTATTATCCGGCCCTATCCGGCCATCATTGTACGGTTTGACGGAAGACGCGGCTGTGTCTATTTATTTTCATAAATCTTAATGTACAACAGGAACGTAGAATCATATATTCTACGTTCCTATGTACAATGATAATTTATACACCGTTGGAAAGCTGACATTCTGCAGTTTACGAATATGTAAAAATATCGAAAATCCGACCACATTTTTTTTTTTTTTTTTTGTTTTTTTTTTTTTTCACATTTTCTGTATCAATTTGTATCAATTTGAAAATTGTACTTTTTTTAAACAATAGCCAACATCGATTTCCGCACTTGGGTAAATTCGGCCTTCGCCAATTATTCATTTTCATTTGGTATATACCAATATAACTTACATATTTTTGGAAAGCTATAATTCAGCAGTTTGCGAATATGTAGTCATAGCTAAAATGCGACAATATTTGTCTTTTCTACATTAATATGAACACTGGTTTTTATTTCGAAATCCAACCCCCATTTCTGGAACAGTGAAGATAATGAGCTGATTGCTTAAATATTAGCTTTTCGAGAAACGCATCATCTTGATATCAACCTGAACATTTGAAATGTTACTTTGAAATTCTTTAACAGCATGGGTGTCTTGAAATGTGTTCCTTTGTATATGAGAACAATGGCGATATTTTGGCCAGTTATTGATCAGACCTTGCATAATATTCGAACAACAAATTAATTTGACTACAGTAGTAAAATTATTCATTTTAACAATAAACTATGTACGAGATCAAACAATAACTAGATATGAAAATATGAAAACACCCATGTAATGTGAAAACTATGGTTTGTGAGATCAAGGTCTTTCAAATAGTATTTGAAAGACCTTGGTGAGATGCAGTTATCAAATTTATTTGTATGAGCAATAAAATATTAAACGATATCATTCAAATTAATACATCTATGTATCTATGAAATAAAACATATGCTATTTTCTGATTCGTTCTGTTCTATAGACCCATATCAAAGTATGCAGTCGTTCATCACCAAGTACATAATTGACAAAGCCAGTTATCAGACAAACTTGATACACAGTTTTTATCATACCATCTACTACACGATTTGCTTTCACACTGTACCATGTCATTAATTATGTCTGGCATTTTGCATGTGCAATAAAGTCTTATTTTTAGAACCTTTGGGTCATTGCAAGGTATTTTTGGTATCTTGTTCGCTTTCGGGAACAATTCAGTTTTATTGTTTTCTATACAGTTTACAAGGTGTTCCCGCATAGAATTACCAATAAAACGAACATTGGATAAGTCGACACCAAAATCCGTATGTACAAGTTCTGTTAAAATGCTATTGCAAATAAGCTACAGTTGGAAGATTTGCTTTGCATTTGAACTTCAGGGACACGCATTGTAATACTGTTAGTCTCACAATTATAAATTTGGGAAATCTTAATAGAAAGATTTGCATTCAAAGCCCGAATAGATTTCAAACTGTCAAGTATAAACCCCCCCCCCCCCCCCCCAACCACCCCCCCCCCCCCACCCCCCCCCCCCCCCCCCCCCCCCCCCCCCCCCCCCCCACAAAAAAAAAAAATAAGACTTATCCATTATTTTCCTTCTGAAATGAGGATACACAATGGCTGTTTCCGTTATATAACGTATCTGACAACTTGGAGCTTCCTGTTTATTTAAGTGGTCCTGAACGATCCATTCTTTTTATGTCACCGAAGATCGGCGCGAACAATGTTTCCTGTAGACCATTCACGGAACATCAAGATTTTATCAATTTCTGTGCTAAATTCATGACTCCATCGTTTAGCCATGCGTTTTCACTTAAACTGTCATCCATATCTGAACTTAATAGTTGTTCAATCTAATACCATGTGTGCTTAAATTGGTAGAAAATGTTGTTAAATGTCGTCAATTGAAATTCTTCGGCAATAGTTGACCTTTTTGCACTGTCTTCGGCTGTATTTATTTTGTTATCGAACTTTTATTTTCTTTTTCACTTTAGAGTCATAATCAGTGGACTTTCTTTTTTTCAAACTACTTTTCAAAACGCGATTCTCTAATGTACAAGGCGTTCTAGGAGTAAAAGTAATGTTGTTTTCAGATGCAAATACTGGCGTCGGTGGATCTATTACAATTGGTGTAGAGCATTTTTGCGCCGACATAGAATCGGGTGCAGCGACAATTTCGAAACATGTCTTTCCAAGGCGGTGCCCCACTGTGTTCCTTTAATTGTTCGTTTTGTCCTCGTGTGTTTGCTTTGTATGCTAGTGTGTGTTGGTAGTGTATATGTGTGTGTGTACATGATTGTGTGTGTGTGTGTGTGGTGTGTGTGTGTGTGTGTGTGTGTTGGTGGTGTGCACTTCTGGGTGCTGTGGGGTTCGTTTTGGGGAGGCTGCGTTTTTGGTACGTGGCATTCCCTGTTTGATATTATTTTTGTTTTTACGTGATTGTTTTTGTCATGTTTTTCTGGTGATTCTGGGCTTTGCATTTTTTTTCTAAGAAGAGATAAATTCTTTACGGTTTTGTTTTTCAATATATTTTCAATATTTAAAGCTTGTTTAACAGCTAAAATATGGAAACACTGTCCGGTAGATGGACAACTACATGATTCTGTAGACTGCAAAGCTACTTATATCCCTCCGCAATAAAGGAGTTCACTGAAGAAACAAATTTTAGAAGATCATTGTCAGTTATTTTTTTATCCAGTGTTTGCGGGGATAAGTTTTTTTCTTGTCCTTTTCGTTACGACATGTTTTTATCCTCAATCGTTGTAGCGTTTTATCTATTAGTAATTTTGACATGTCTGGTTCTATGGCAATTTTATTGTCTTCACTCTCCCCTGTCAATATATTTACTATTTCTGGTTCTATATCTACTTCTACTTTCTCGATTTTGATTTCATCACTGTCTGACGTTGCTGAATGCTGTGACGAGCTGACTATACACACTTGCTCAAGTTCTCGTTATTTATTTTTGATTAAAGATATTAACATGCACGGCCGTACTTTACTACTGCACACACATTTAATTGCAAAACGTATTAAAGTTTGCACGCCTGAAACCTTTTTGTTATTTGAACGATTTCTTTATACTATAGGTAATTGAACTTGTATGGTGAAATATTACTTGGAACGAGTTGATTTGGCGGGAACAACGAGCTTGCGAGTTGTTCCCGCCAATCAACGAGTTCCAAGTAATATTTCGCCATACAAGTTCAATAACCTTTTTATTATATACCTTTTAATAAGGAAAAAAATGACATTCTGTAGCAAAAAATAATCTTAAATAATTCTCAGACAACTAGCGTACTATATCACCATGTGCAATTTTTTTTTTGCGTTTTTATAGACTCGAGTCAATATTGTTGTTTATACGTGACGTCATTTATTAGGAGAAACGTGACGCCAATTGTACGATAAGAAATTTCAGTTGCCGTCCGCCATCTTGTTTTGAAAAACGCAAGACTTTCCCTCCGGGGGGGGGTTTGTACTTTGAAACGTGGAATACATCAACTTGAGACGTTCCTAATTCTAAAATGTTTTTCTTTCTTATGACTACATGCAAAACATCATTCCTTTTGTTTATCAATACTTGGCTGAACTACGTACCAGTAACTTTCGTAACCAGAACTGGTGTTGGGGCCCTAAAAAATTCGAACCTTTTAAAAACGAAACTCTTTAACGTCTACTTGAAAATGATTAAAGTTTCGTTTTTATTTTTCAGAACGTAGCTTATTTAATTGTAAAAAACTGTCGAACTTTGACATAGAAACCTCATTAAAACGATGTTTGCACACAAATAAAGTAGTCCGTACAGCTGATCCCTTGGGACCCCCCTCCTTTGCCAACGTTCGGTATAATTCCTTACCAACGTGCAGTTACCGTAAAATACTGAACAAACTCTCTGGCGGGGGAGGGGGCAATTTGGGAAAGTATATAATAAATGTAATTATTATATACTTTAATACTAATTGCCCCGTTCACTTTCCTTAGAGAGTTCGTTCAGTATTCTACGGTACTGGCATGTTTACAGGAAAGTTGGCAGGAGGAGGTCATTACATTAGCGGTCGGACATTTTTATTTGTTTGCAAACATCGTTTTAAGGAGGGGTTTATAAGTGGAAGTTTGCCATTTTTTTACAATTAAATAAAGCATACGAACGTCAGAAAAAAAAAAGAAAATTAACATTTACAAGTAGTCGTAAAAGTATTTCATTTTTAAAATGGTTCGAATTTTTGGGCACGAAATACCAGTTTTTGGCAACGTATCACGACAAAAGTTACTGGTACGTATATCAGCCTAGTATTGATAAAGAAAAACAATGATGTTTTGCATGTAGTCATAAGAAAGAGAAAACATTTTTAGGAACTTACATCAAGTTGATTTATTCACATTTCAAAGTACAAACCTGCATCCGTAGGAAAATTCTTGCGTTTTTCAAAACAAGATGGCGGACGGCAACTGAAATTTCTAACTGTATAATTGGCGTCAACGTTTCTCCTAATAAATGACGTCACGTATAAACAACAATATTGAATCGAGTCTATTAATACGCAATAAAGAAAATGTACATGGTAAAATAGTACGCTAGTTGTCTGAGAAATTTCAAGATTCATTTATTGTTTTTTGCTTAAAGAATGTCATTTTGTTCATATTCAATATGAAAGTATATAATAAAAAGGTTATTGAACTTGTATGGCGATATATTACTTGGAACTCGTTGATTTGGCGGGAACAACTCGCAAGCTCGTTGTTCCCGCCAAATCAACTCGTTCCAAGTAATATATCGCCATACAAGTTCAATAACCTATATTACATTTTTATTAATGTAATAGTGTATACTTTCATGATTGTGATATCTAATTCAATATGTTATTTTTACATAATAAAGAAATCATAGTACGGCCGTGTTTTTACTACTGCAAACACCGATACATATTAAATTGCAAATACTCGTGTAACTTTTTTTGTTATTTGAACAATTTTTATATATATTTACATATTTTATTAACTGTAGAGTGTATACTTTCATATGGTATCAAATCAAATATGTTTCCAGGTTTTTTACATGTTCAGAAAGTTCATCATTTCAGCTTTCATTTGATACCAAATAAGGTAATGGACTCTATAAATGCACACATTCGTGTCCTGACTATAACTTTGTCATGCATTGAAGGATTTTAAAATAACTTGTCATAGAAAAATAAAGAAATCAAGAGCCATGCTAAACATGGCCATCACCCCGCCAAGTGCTCTTTCTGTATAAAGTTTTTTTTTTTTTTTTTTTTTTTTTTTTTTTTTTTTTTTTTTTTTTTTTTTTTTTTTTTTTTTTTTTTTTTTTTTTTTTTTTTTTTTTTTTTTTTTTTTTTTTTTTTTTTTTTTTTTTTTTTTTTTTTTTTTTTTTTTTTTTTTTTTTTTTTTTTTTTTTTTTTTTTTTTTTTTTTTTTTTTTTGTTTTTGTGTTTTTTTGTGTGTGTGTTTTTTTTTTTTTTGTTGTTTTTTTTTTGTTTTTGGTGTTGTTTTTTTGGGGGGGGGTTTTTTTTTTTTGGGTTTTTTTTTTTTTTTTTTTTTTTTTTTTTTTTTTTCAAGTAATTCCCTTCAATACTTTTGGAGTTATGCTCCGGACAAGAAAAATCAAGAAAATGTAACAAAGGGAGTAATAAAAACATTAGGCAAGATGGAGTTATGGTTCTTGGGCACAGCATTTTCCCTTATTATGCCCCCGAAGGATGGCGTATTAAAATCACACCGTCCGTCTGTCTGTCTGTCCGTCTGACCGTCTGTCCGTCTGTGCGTCCCCACTTACAAATTCATGTCTGGACTGTAACTTTGTCATGCATCAAAGGATTTAAAATGACTTGGCACAAATGTCTAGCACATCAAGACGACGTGTTGCGTGTAAGACCCACGTCCCTTCCTCAAAGGTCAAGGTCACACTTAGAGTTTGAAGGTAATTGAATCCTCTATATATGCACATATTCGTGTCCGGACTGTTACTTTGTCATGCATCGAAGGATTTTAAAATAACTTGGCACAAATGTCTAGCATACCAAGACGACTTGTCGCGTGCAATACCCACGTCCCTACCTCAAAGGTCAAGGTCACATTTAGAGTTTGAAGGTAGTGGATTCCCATATATATGCACACATTCGTGTCCGGACTGTAACTTTGTCATGCATTGATTGATTTAAAAATAACCTGGCACAAATGTCTAGCACATCAAGCCGATGTGTCACATGGATTTTAAAATTACATACCACAATTATTGAGCACATGGAGAGGACAAAGACTGTGAGACACCTCTTTCGGGGACATTCGTCACTTGTGAGTGACAGCTCTTGTTGTACTCTATCACTGTTTTACATTTCAAGTAATTGTCTTCAGTACTTTTGGAGTTATGCTCCAGACAAGAAAAATCAAGAAAATGTAACAAAGAGGAGTAATTCAAAAATTAGACAAGATAGAGTTATGGTTCTTGGGCACTGCACTTTCCCTTATTGTACTCTATCACTGTATTAAGTTTCAAGTAATTCCCTTCAGTACTTTTGGAGTTATGCTCCGGACAAAAGCATGAGTGACGGACGGACGGAGCCCGTTACTATATCCCGTCCGCCAAAGCAGGGGATAATAAAAGGTACGGCTGTATTTTCCAATGTATTCTTTACTTGGTATATAAGATGGCCGGATAATACACTTTTCCTAAATAACAATTGTTACTCTAGCAGAAAAATATTTATCTACTTTTATTAAATGCAACAATGCGAATCTTTCCTTCTCACAGTAACATTTGATAGGTAAGGCGACTGAATGGAATAAAATCATTACACAAGATATACAAAATTGACAGACCTGCAGAACACCATTGGCTGGAGCACTCTTGAGAACAAGCGTCTGTTCTCCAAACTGGTTATGTTCTACAAAAATATACGAGATCTGTGTACTGCAATCTGGTAGCAATCTCCCTATCCAATTTTCCAGAAGTCCCAACCAGGTTTAGTGGGTATATGCACCCCATAGTCTCCGCCAAACCCATGCCAACTCGGACTTCTTTATAAATAATGAGTACAGTTCGCCTTGGCTAGTAGAACAGGGGCCGTATTCATAAAGAATCTTGAAATTTTCCCTAAGATTTTTTTATCTCAATATTTTAATCTTAGCTAAGAAATAATCTTCAGTTCTTATTCATAAAGCAACTTAGAAATGTCTTAGTGAAAATATTATCTTAGACAAAACTTAAGATAATATTGTCAAAATCTTAGATAATATTGGTTTCTAAGGAAAAATAGATTCTAAGATGCTTTATGAATACGGGCCCAGGTTATAATTATTTTAGTTCACATCTGAGGGTAGGGACTCTCCACATCTGTGAGAGCTAACATAAAAACACACGTTATAATGTACTAGGTTACAGTAGGACTACTCTTGTTAGATAAAATTGAATTCGTGAAACAAAAAATAAACCTTATGTTATTGTGAATACTTTGAGAGTAGGAAATTCTCCATCTCGGTCAAAATACAGATAAGGTAATTAAATAAAATGAAAATTAATTAAGATTATCAGAATTACTTTCAGAGTAGGGACCGCTCTATCTCAGACAAGTAGGGTTATAGTTATACAGAATAAAAACAAAAGGTCGTAGAGGGCCTGCATGCATAATATTACTATTGCTGTCGGGCTTAGTGTCAAACGTCCTCAATGAAATGTAGAAATGTTAATTTATGTGAAGTTTTGATAAGTGAACAATACTGAGTGTAGGGACTGCTCTATCTCAGTCGGGGGGGTATGAAACAGGGTGTTACAGCAAACAGGGTGTAATAGCTACTGAATAATAAGTATATCAACAGCCGAATAAAGCATAAAATGGAAGGCTACAAGCACTCCAGCCAAAGTGTTCTTGAGTAGATCAGGTAGCATAGGCGAGGCTACCAAAAGACCTTGGATGGCTCAAAGTTCAGAACTAGAAAAAAAACAGTGTGTTCCAGATGTGATATTCAGTTGGGATCACAATACTTCGAATGCAAGGGTTGCAAACTACTGTTTTTCGTTAGATGCACCAATAAAACAAAACAGGCTTATAATTGCATCTCGAGTGGTTTAATGCATACATTTAGGCGGTGTTGTAAAAGTTGTGAGAACACTTTAATTACCTACTATGGAGAATATAAGTCATTCGATAAACAATTTAACTATAAACTAAACTGATATTTTACTGCGTGTACAAAAGACATGTAAAATGCACCCACTACCTTCTCTAAAATATGTTTATATCGTTTCGTGTCTTAGCCACAGTATAAACTAAACTGAACTTGGTACGGTTTATGAAAGGCTTCAGATATGGTTTGTTGGGATAAAAGCCTGACCAGACTAGACCAAAACTCCCCGCAGCTTTTGATTTGATGAGAATTTTATCAAGGTCCGTCCCAAAGAGCATGTATGTTAGCTTAATATCGGGATGAGACCCAACTCCCCGCAGCGATTACTTCCCCTAACAGTATACTAATTCGAGGGCGGAGCTCACCCAATCAAATCGCTGTGAGGAGATTGGACCAGACCATAAGGTAAATTATGGCTTACGGAACGTACCAGACATTCCGTCGATATAATATTGAGCAGTATCGAAAAAGTTGAAATACAATGAGTAAATATCTGACACTAAAAAATATAAGTTTACAGTAACTAGTCATTTATCGAGTTTGAAGTTGTGCTATATATGAAACAAATATCTTCTAGAGTTTAAAGAGTGAAATAAACGGACATAAAAAATATAAATATTTTAATGATTGTATTTCGGTCTCCCTAATTACCGACGCGAACCGACAAGAGCAGCCGAGAACAGATAAGAAGATACGTTTTGGTTTATATGTATTTTAATTATCCTCTGTTTTATCAGGAACCTTCTATATAACGATAATAGAGTTTTCCTGGTTTTATATCGGCGGAAATTTTAGGAACGTTACGTAAGCAACAACCGGCCTTTACCGTGGACTGGTTCGGTCAGGCTTTTATCCCTATTCATATGGTTTTCCATTCTGTTTGTGTGTAAGGAACCAGCTTCCGGAAGTGCAAATTTAACTCATTTGCATACAGGAATCTACAAAGTTTTCGAAACATGAAAGAAAAAAGTTTCAAAATAATGATTTTGACGGATTTTGCGGACATGTATCATGAATAGGGATGGCGAGTCACAGTTCGAGAAGGCCCGTTTCAACCACGATGAAGATACGGTTAACTGGTAAGCCAGAAAATTGTATGAAAAGTTCGAACTTAGCTGACCTCACTTACAAAATTATCTTTCAATTATTCGGGCATATTAATAGTTTTCTTTTTTTTGTTTTCCCTTTATAACTTAGTAAGAGAAGTGTATTGGGTTCATTCAGTTTAAGTAAAAGATATTTAGACAATAAAATCATAGGTATTGAAAAACGTGTTCTTTCAACACTGTCCAACAGGTAAAATCACTTGGTCACGTTGGTGTATTTTTTTTCCTTCTCTGGTAAAGGCAACCAGTCATAACTGACTTTTGTGGCCATGCATATGTATTCCCTGTATATACAAATGTCATGACAGGTTGAAGAGACAGATGCCCAGTGATCTGTCTGGCAATTCTGTCGTAAATAAGGTCAGTTCTAGAATCAAATAAAGTACACTCAAGGTGTTTTTTCCAATTGTTATCGCAACAAAAATAAGATCTGGGTGACGTGTTCTTTATGAAATTGTTTATGACACCTAAATGGCCACCTTGACCATCAAGATGCACTAATGCAGTTGCCTTGACAGGGTTCTCGGAAACGCTTAATTCCGCGTATTTGTACGCATACTTTTCCCAAAAGGACGCTAAAAAATCCTACAATGATCCACGGGCGCTACAATTTCCGTGAAACGCGTGCCCCCGATTCATGACAATATACAAGACACGATTTGACAGCTGATGAAAGGTAAATCTGTGTACCCGTTTGCTTAAACCAATAAACACGCGTGGTGTTTTCCAATACTTGATTGACAGGTGTCGGTGAATGTGTTTATGTAGACATGCAACAAGTATATATGAATAACATCATTTTATGCCTTTGTAAAAGAATAGGCCGAATATTTTAATTGTGATAATTGGATTAAATCATGTTGCAAGTTAGTCGCGTATTTGCAGAGGACCGAAAATTAGCGAGTTTGTACAATGATAACTTTTGTTTTTCGGAAACGCTACAAATTAAAAAAGACATAATCATTGCTCAATTTTAATATTGTTTCAACAATGGAAACATTTTGATATATATACGATCGGCGTTTGAGCATTTTACACAGTTTCAAAACACCTCTTAGACTAGCACAACTACTGTAATTGTTTGTTTGTAATTGTGCTTTGGGTCCACCATCCTCGGTGCGGGGGGGGGTACGACCAGTACTGTAATTGTGCGCCAGGGCTTTTTGCTTTATACGACGGCCGCTAAAAACAGACATCTAGTAATATCAGTTTGTAAAATCGGTCGTCGGTCTTGCAGTCGATATATTTAGGATACTCTTAGACTAGATCAAATAACTTTGGACAAAATGGGCAGGGGGGGTAAAAGGAAAGCCCTGACGGGGGGGTTTTTGGAGGGGGAGGGGGGGGAAAAAAAATAAAAATGTATTGAATGATTCTTGGTATGGACATTTCCTTGGATTGAAAAAGTGACTCATATAAATGAAAGTATAGCAATCTGTTCGTGGTGTAAACAGTCGAAACGCACTATATATGCTTATTAAGCATAAGAGTAATGAATCAGATTACTAAATAAGCACTTTCTTTTTGCTATAAAAATATCAATATTTCGACTCTGATACGCTGGCATTGCTTATAGCTTGTTTTGTATATATTTTGCATATTTTCATACTTGAAAACAATATACAGTTGAAAAAAACACACTTTCGTTTCCTGGTGTTATCCCAGGTAATCTGTTTATGTCATACCATTGCAATACTGTAATACATTCATGTAGAAGCCAATCTTCGTTTTGGGTCAGCACGCTGTACTTAAAAACATGGGACTCCCAGCATTTTCAGATGGGACTCCTATTTTTTCTGACATAGGAGTCCTGGACTCCTACTTTCAAAATCCTACAGAGAACCCTGCTTGATCCACCGTGACTGGACACAGTGGTTTGCGGTGCCCACTCTGCTGTAATAAAGTAATTGACAACTATTTTATTATTTTTATTGAAGTACAAAATGTAGAATATAACAATTTCTAGTAAATACTTTGTTATTATTTCCAAAGCAGACTAGTTGTGCATCTCTTTATAACTAACTAGTACACATGGCTGTCGCGGTATTTCCGTTGTGAATCATCGCTAGGGTATCACTACATAATATTCACCATTTTTAATTATAAATGTTTCAAAACGTATTCTTATTTTTGTTTCAAAGCGTATTTATTTTTTCCTTAACTCAAAATATTTTGCACTTGGCAGCCTAGATGTACACACTGATTGCTCTGCCGTTGTCTGCATACAAGTCAGTGAATAATCTAGGTTTTGATTTATATGAGTCCCCGGGACACATATTTTTCAAAACAATGTGTCCCAGCTATCAAACAATGAGACCCTTTCCGAAAAAGTCAGAAAATAGAATCAGACATCACCGCCAAATTATTTTCGTTGCGAGTCACCACTGTGATGTGTTTTTTTTATCAAATATAATTGTTTCTAAAAGTATTGAGTTATTGAAAATATTTATTACCTTTTACGTAGATTTAAAATATTTATTTCTGTTCAAAATCTGCTGTAATTAGTTGAGGTTTATTCTCCACTTAGCATTTGTCACTCGCGAATGTCGCGGTAGGTGTGAAAAATACGACCATTCATAAAGGATGACAAACTAAATACGTCAACTTTCAAATTCCGAGCTATGTGACACCACTGATTGAGTAATGTTTGATAATTTGTGAATGCGAAAAGTATTTTCAATTAAAAAAGTTCCAACTATTCTTAATTTAAAACAAAACGTTGTTTATAACAAATTTACTTTAAAGAATTACGTTTGCAGAATAAAATAATTTCTACAGCAACTTCTTTTACTCATAAAGATAAAGCCGCAGATGTTACGAGATCAAAGCACAGTCGCCGACGCTGAGTTTTGTTTGATCCAAGCAAGCACGTGGCATTAAAAAGACCAAATATTTTGACAGGTAGTTCTGATTATTTTGGATAATAAAAACTAGTTTGGAATAGACAGTGTATAATATGAGTAAGTTTTATTTTGGTTATGCACTATATCAAGCTATACAAATGTACGTCGGACGGCAAATATTTTCGAATTTAATAAATGTACAAAAGTAAAAAAAAAGTACGTGTATACAAAGTTTCACGGAAAATAATTCTAATTTAATGTCCTGTTAGCTGTCTGAAACACCACTCTAAGAAGCATGATTTTACACCTGCGAAGTACCCCTGTTTCATGTGAAAGTCCTTTTTAATACTCGCAGGAAACGCAAGTTCGTGGACGATATTCTTTTATACAAACTGCCGTGAGCATAAACCTAAGTATCGCTTTTCACATGCTTGCGTCTGAAAGGACGGACATATTTCAAATCTTTGCGTCCTTTGCATTTTTGATGCGTATATGATGCAGGACGCACAGCTAGATTATTCACTGCAAGTGCAGGGCTTTTTCACCCAAAATTGTGAAGACTCCCTAGCCTATACATTTAAAATGTTTGTGAAAAATTAACAGGCTGGGACCCAAATTGTGAAAAGATATAGTGCGTTATCATTTGCCAATTGTGAAATTTAAGTTGTGTTTGAATAAAAATTTCATTCTACAGCTCTGTTTGTTACATTCCTGTAGTACCCTAATGTATCGTGCTGTATTGTATTGAATATTGTAATTACACAGCCCTAATTGGTGGACAATTGAATGTTTTTTGATAATTTTTAATTATTTTAATGCAAGAAACATGAGAAATGAACTTCAATACCTCCAAAAAGTTTATATTGGTTGGTAGGTCTATTGTGGCCAATACTAGTTGATTGGTCATTCTTGGTTGTCAATTGAATATTTTCTTGAAATTGCCTTGGTAAAATATCCAATTTAGAAGTCAAGTAAATAAAATATAAGAATTCAAATAAATCAAGTAAAGGTATTGCTCTGCTCATGCTTCTGTTCTATACCTCCGTAGTGAGGTACAGTACACGCAAGGTGATTTTTCCAAATGTCACCCAGTCACCGCGACAGAAATTCATTCTAGGTGACCGGTCACGGTGACGAGGTCACCCTAAAAAAGTTTTGGTCACCCAAACGGCCACCGCGACCATTTACGATGCGCTGAGATATTCGGTCGCGGTGATTCACGGTGGCCGGTCGCGGTGACCAACTCGACTGAAATAAAGTATTTTACAATTATTTTATTATATTTATTGGTGTACAAAATGTAGAATACATCAATTTCTGTAAATACTTTTTATTTTTCATCTACGGTCTCTATTATTAGCACATCGTCGCCGGGTATTTCTGTTCCAATTGCCGCTCGAGTATTACTGCATAAAAAATCATCATTTTTAGATACATGTATAATTGTTTCAAAACGTTTTCTTTCCTTCCTGAACTTAAATTTATCACGTTTATGTAGATTTAAAATAATAATTCACGTAAACAATGTGCCGTAATTGGTCAATCTTTTTAATCCCAACTTGCCTTTTGTCAATCACGGTGGGTGTGAAAAATATCGCCTGTAATAAAGGATGACATATTTAACTCAAAAAATTGTTTGCAAACCCAAGCTATTTGACACAATTACTTCTGAAAGATAACTGTCAATTTTGAGTGAATACGCATATTTGTCTGCGGAGATTTTGAGTATCTCTTGTCTTACGAAAGTCGACAGACAATGCATCGAAAGTGCGTAAATATTTAAATTATTGTAATAATTATATTGTCCAATGTTCGAATTTCTCAAATGCAAAAAATGATCTAGATTTATATCAAAAAGTTCCAAATGTTGTGTACCCGAAATACAATTGCCGTCTGCTATATTTGGTGTACCGCAAGGTTCAGTTGTGAGACCTCTCTTTGTTGCGAATTATGCTTTCTTTTATATTGAATTTTATTATTGTGTACGGATCACACAAACAACCGGAATATTACGGAAATGCACATTATTAATAAAGAAATCTTGAATATCAAAACGAGTTGCTTGTTCGCAGCAGGAACGTAGAATCTGTATATTCTTCGTTCCGAGTTGCTTGTTCGCAGCAGGAACGGAAGATCTTTGTTCCGTTGGCAGCCTTTTTGTTTTGTCATTTATGATTGCCTCTAATTTTTCAGTAACTGTCAACGTCCATGCTTTCCCAGTTAATTTTTTTCATTTTGCCAAATAAAGTTATTTTTACTTCAAAGTGTTTTCTATATCAAACGTAAAGCAGCAGGTGTTATGAGATCAAAGAATGCCGCCGTGATGGCCAGTTTCTTTGATCTTAGTCACACGTGGTATTAAAAGAAAAAGTTTGAGACATTGACAATAGATTGATATTTTGGATTATTAGATCATAAGTTTGGAATAGTTAAAGTAAGTTTCTTTTTAGATTTATGTGTTGCCGGGGTTGTTTTACTTGATCCTAAAGATGTTAGTTTGTTGATAGCGGCATCGTAATTAAAACGATTTGGGCGTCGGAAAGTTCAAAAACATCAAATTACAATTATTTTTCTATTTTTATTGACAATTTAAAAGTTAATCAGTAAAAAACATAACAAATATTCAAGTTTCGGCCCGAATGTGGACACCGCGAAACACCGTGACCAGTCACCGCGATTCGCGGTGACGATGGTCACCGCGACCGGACACGCTAATTCGCAGTGACGAGTGACTCAGGGGGGCATTTGGGTGACCAAATTTGCGTGGTCACGATGATTGGAGATCGCGGTGATGGGTGACAATTGGAAAAAACACCTTGCGTGTACTGTAAATATGGGCTGTTTGGTCAGTACTGGTCAATTGATACAAAACACTCTTTGAATTGAGTGATGTTTCTTGATGATGTTACTTAAACTGTATACGTATGTATACTGTTGACATTGTCTTACTGGAATTACACAAGTGCAGGGGCAGCTTAGGTGTGAATTTATAACACCTCTGCAAAGGGGTGCAGGGAAGGGACACATTTAAAAAAATCAATTTTTTTTTTCATTTTCTTTTCTTATGGGAAAAAAAACTCTAGGGTCAGGGGGTTTCGCTAGGTAGGGTCAGGTTGCCCGATCACAGATATTTTTTTTTTGCCTTATGAAAGTTAAAATAGTAACATAAGGAAGATTTAAGTGTATAACAGACATTATTTTTCAATTGTCCAGTATTGACCGGTTTTAACCAGTATTGACCAGTTGATTGCCAAGATTGATATATACTGGGGCAAACACGAATCCTAACAAAAATAACAGCCTCAGTATCATATCCTGGAACATAAGAGGAATGGGGATGAATGGCAATCAAAAGTGTCCTGAATTACATAATAAAACCAATAACTTAGACAAAACGTTTGACATCATTTGCCTGCAGGAAACAAAATTACATGAAAATAAAAGACCCTTTTATTTTAAAGGATATCAAAAAGCAGTTACAAAAAACAGACAGGAAAATAATATAATCGCAGCAGGGGGTCTCTGTATGTATGTCAGACAGTGACTACACTTCTTAGAAAAATCTCTGCCTGAAACATCAGGTGTAGAAGTACAAGCAATGGAAATAATAGGTCAAAATGGCAATTTTATGATATACAGTTTTTATGCCAAACAAGCCGATGCAAACACGACCAAAAGTTTTCGTTCAATATTCAATATGTTTGGTACTGATAACATCAATGTTGGTGATTTCAGCCTTAAATAATTATATTTGCTGGAACCCTGAAAACAACTTCCTGTGTGATACTGGTTATGTATTAAAATAAACTTTATACTTCCAGGGGCCATATTCCAGTAGCATCTTAAGTCAAATCTTAAGATTTTCCTTAAAAATAACAATTTCCTTAAGAAGATAATTTAAAAAGGTGAATGTGTATTGCAGCATGTTGAACATTTATTAAATCTTACATGACCATTTTCTATAATGATGATGAAATTACACAAAGTCATTGACTTTTGAGAGAATTATAATAAGGTAATCATAAAATTTTGACTTAAGTTGAAATACTTAAGAAATCACTTAAGATGCTACTGGAATACGACCCCTGAACTATACTTCCCAGTGGAGTTGAAGGGGTCCAGGACCTAAAATGAAAATCAGGGAAATGATATAGGGCCATCGTGGTCATTTTGGATATCAGAAATTCTGTGAGTCTTGGTTAGTGACAGGTTGGTATCAAAAGTAGTTTAGGGTTAGCAGGTAAATGATCACTGTTCAGTTTGATTGTGATGTAAAAGAATCATCTTGGTCTGATTTTATTTCTGCAGTTACTCGTATACATATTACCATGTACCTCAGAATGTTTTAATCAGCTTTATTCTGTTGTTCTTTTTTTAAATTTCAGTGTTTTGTGCTAAGAACCTGTGCAAAAGAGACTTTTTTCGTAAGTATATAAACATTTTTGCATGTTAGAAAAATGGAAAATTGTCTTCCTGTTCCGCTAGTACATATAATTTGTGTGACATACTGGTCTTTACCATGGTTGTCTGTTGTTTTATCTGTCTTAAACCATGGCACCATATCTTTGGCAACACATAAAGGGTTTCGAAATTACTGGACACAGAAGTTTACCTTTCTGTTGTACATGTACCACTTAAAAAATTGTGATATATCTAGATGCAACTGTTTGTTAGAAAATCAAAAGTTTTCCGCAGTAAAAGAAAATTCCAAAAGATTGATTGAAACAAAACCATCTTTGCTAAAAAAAAGAAAAAGAGGATGAACTTAGATGATGTGTTCAGCTTAAGTTTAAGCCAACTTAGTTCAAGAGCAAGGTTATGCTAATTGGTCATTTGCAATTTTGAAGGAGTCGAATTTCTAGGTTATATTTGTATGCACCCTGAAGGGGAATCATATAGATGCTGGATCACTTCATTCTGTCTGGCTCCGTATCTCTGCAACTGCTGGCTGGAATTCAGTGAAACTTCATGTAAAGGTGCAGTATACTAAAAGGAGAAAAGTTTCTAGCTGTTTTGTTGCATGGTTTATGTCTTATGGCCTCTTGTTATTCCTGATGGTATGTATAAAGAACCGTGCCTGTTCTCAGCAATCACTGGATGGATATCTGTGAAGCTTATTAACAAGAGTATATGTGTTTATTATCGGCATGTTCTAAGACTTATGCTTGTGTCCAGGCCAGTTCTCTGTGACCACTGGCTGAAATTCAATTCAACTTTATGTGGTTCAGTACAGTACTAAAAGTAAATTCGCATATTATCAGCTTCTTTCAGTTGGATAGGTGAACATCCACCCTCAAACAATTCCTTGTTTTTTTGTAGTTCTTCAGTATTTTCAGAACTTCTGCAGTTAAGCACACAAACAGGAGAGAAATGAAAAACATTTCACTCTTATTAGTCATATACATTAACATATTGCTTTTGGAGAATCAGTTGTGTCAGTGAGCTCTATATGATTATAATGACAGTTTCTCGGAAGTGTTTGTATTCTTAGTCTAAGAAACTCATTTACATAAATTGTCTGTTAGAGCTAGTCATTATGGCTTGTTTTTGTTTCTAAATTTTGTGAGCAAGAAGTAGCATATTTAGTAAAAGCAGCTTAACCATTGAGTATTCTGAACTGGGAATATATCAAGTGCATTCCCATAAAAATATAACTGCAAAGACTGTCAGTCAGTGCAGTTGAATAGTAAATTTGAAGTAAATCATTCTGAGAATACCAATTTCAAGTTTATGAATTATTCAACTTGGATAAAACAATTAACTACAGTCGAGTCTTGATTATTCGAAATGCCAGGGACCAAGATTTTACTTGGAATAATCCATGGGTTCAAATAATTCAAGTCCCGAAGATAGCCAGCTGATTGTCATGTAAATCGACAATATATACATGTATATAGCTATCACAGACGCTTAACGTAATATACATTGCGAATATCATTTAGATGAAAGGAAAAGGAAAACAGAAATAATTCATATAAAACGTTTAATTTAATTTTTCCTTTTTAAACCCTTTCCACTCGTTGCTGATCTAGGTATCCCCTCGGGGCCGGGTCCTTTGCCAGATTGCTCAGTATGAATGGAAAGGAAGATATCAGCTGATCTGGGTATCCCCCCATTACCGGGTCCTTCGCCAGATTGGTCAACCCAAATTACTTAATCTGCACAAGTAGAAGTCACTTTTCTTCTGACAGTTAAATTAAAAGTCATGCTTTAAATAGGCATGGTAGTTTGGTGGTCACGAGTTTGTTATTCGAAATTAAAGGTGAACAGCTTTAACTGACTTTCAAACGAAAACAAAAGTTGTACCTTTGGTATTAAACAAACAAGGTTAAACAAGGTTAAAGCGAGTATGTAATTATCACACCTTTGCACATATAACGCGCCGATCGCGTGTCGTTTTTCACAAGTTGAGCGTGTCAGCAATTATAAGTTTGATTGGAATGCATTTCGAATAATGGGTCTGAAATTCCTTACACACATTGTCAATCGGACTGAAAAAACACTTCAAATAACACCAGGTATTCGTAAAATCCATTTCGAATAACCCGTTTATTTTTATATACATTTATATATAAAACATTTCGGGACCGAGTATTGTCTTCGGATTACACCAGGTATATGAATAATAGGTTGTTGAATAATCGGGGTCGAACTGTAGCTGTAGATTTTACTACAGCAGGTGTTTAGGTCTGACACCAGTACTCTATTAATAGTTGTGATGTGATGTATGAGTTTAATACCCATTTCAACTGTATTTAAGTCACATTTACAGACAGGCAGTTTACATAACCATCGTTTCAAGGAAGAACCAGTACTTTAACCCTTTGAAAGCAACTGGCAACTTTCTCACATAAAGAGACATTTTAGTTAGTAGGGCTCGAAACCTGACCCGCAGTCAGCAATTTGACCACAAAGATGGTCTTTTAATAGTTACTGGTTCGTTGAGTTTAGCAGGTCAAGATACTTTCCATGTATAAAAGCCTCCAATAGTGAAACATTATTGCCATTTTCAGTTAAATTTTATCCTGTCCTTTGTGGGAGATAGTTTTGACATTGTGTAAAAGCCTACATGTGTATACTTGTGTGGCTAGGAGGATACAGTAACAGTAAATTGCATTCATTCAGTCTATTTTGAGGTTAAGATTTGTTTTATATGGCTAACAGAACACTAGAGAACAATAGGATAGTCATAATTATAAGTATCACTTTGTTGGGACATCCATTAATAACATTTCTTGTCTGCTCCATACTTCCCTGGAAGGATTTTCATTAAACTTGAGTCAAATGTTCATCTTATCAAGATGTCATGCATAACCCAAGTTCAAACCCATTTGCTCATGGTCAAGGTCACGCTATGGGCTCATTGGTTATTTGTTGTCCGTTCCATTTCTTCTTAACTTCTTTTTTCATGAAATTTGGGTAGACTGTTCATCTTATCAAGGCAACATGAAGATACTATGTTTCAATCCTGCAAGCTTAAGGTCAAGGTCACACTTCGGGGACTAAGGGGTCATTGCTTTTTCATGTCCATGTTATATCTCCTAAACTCCTTCGAAGATTGTGAATGTTCATCTCATCCAGATAACATGCAGAATCTATGTCCCAACCTCACTTCAAGTCTTGAAGATCAAAGTTAGGGGTCAAAGTTGTGAGTCTACATTTCCTTTATTTGGCCCACTTAGATTGTGCAGAGCCAATGTTTTAGACTTTAAAGCAAAGGTCACACAGGCAGGAATGCAACAAATATGCAAGGGAAGCTTTACTGACAAGAGGAAATGCACATAATGCAAGCATGTTCTGGTTCAATGATTTTTCATTGCATTAAGGCCCTTTCTTTCATATGGCTACCTTTCACACAAAAGCCTTGCATGTTGGCCATGTAAACCTGGCTCAAATAACCATAATAAGAAAAAGCACTTATCTTGATTGACTTAAACAAAATTATGTTGACTTGGATTCTCATGAATGAGATTTAACCAGAGTTTTGCATTTAACTTCTGTAAAACCTAACTTTCAGTCAATTGGTAATATTTTAATCAGACATACCTGTGGATGATTGTCATTATTTGATGAGCTGTGTCAATAGTTGTCATGCTTACTGACTGATACACAGTCAAGTTGTGTCAAACTGATTAATGATTGTTTTACTTCAAAATTTTAAAGGCTAATTCATTATGACTGCTTTAAGTTTAAATATCAAAGGGTATTCAATAATTGTTTCATTGAGTTTACTATTATACTCAGAAGAAAGTAAACTGGAAAAAGAGTACATTTTTGCATCTCAAAATATAATTAGAAAACCAGCAAGAAAAATTTGAATGAAACACACCATTTGAATCATTTTAAAGCTTCCTTTGAGAAGCATGTCTATACTTCTGAGCCAGATTTCACTTTTTTTGTAACCAGATTTGAATTTGCAATTTCCAATGGTTATTTGTGTGCCTACAAGCACTTGCTAAAAGCTGACTCTGGTTACAATGAGAATTGATACACAAGTGCTTCTAATTTTCCATTCACATCAGATAAGTATTGATGAGGCGTAAAAGAACAATATGATATTCCATTAACCCATCTGTTAATATTGTCTTTGTGTGATGCCTATATGCAAATAGGGTGTTCCATTAAAAACAATCAGTGTTGTTGCGGGAGAAGGAGTGATACGTGATAATTTTGTCTAGATCTGATGTATCTTGCAGGCTTTGTGTCTCCAATATTTCAGTATTCGGTACAGACTTATTGACTATTCCAACAAAGATGTTAATTGGTGACAGTGAGACTGGACAAATTGATCAGATTATTGATGATGCCTCTGAATATGAACTTTGTTCTAATTATCGAAGTAATTGCCTTCAGGGTCTTGTGAAACAGATGATCACATGTTTGCGAAAAGGCACAAGGAATAAAAGATTTTATTCTCTCAACCCATTTCCTATTATTTAAATGGAAAGATGTTTTTATCAATGTACAGTTTGGAAGTTAAGTGTTTGGTACATCCTACAAATATACATTTTGTAAGGTACTGATAATATTTATTCTGTTTGGATGCTGTACTACTCGCAGGTGAATGTAAATTTAATCAGGATCACATGGCTTCAGAATTTTGACTTTATAGAACAATGTAGAAGAAGAGAAACAAAGAATGTTATATAAAAGCAAAGTAAAAAAAAGTCATGAGGAACATTTTATGATTAAGAACTAATAACTGCTACAGAAACTATTATTTTGTGTTTCCCCTCACCAGATGTTTTGTAATAAGCCACAAAAAGCTGCACCTAGACTTATAAACTCCAATCCTATATAGACCCTCTAGCAGCCTAACTTTCATCTTGTGTAATAAACACAATTCCTCCTCCCTCTAGGTGTATTGTAGATGCATTCCTTCTTATCTTGATTATTCAGTTTTGTTTTTAATGAACATGTTGAGGCAAAAAGTTGTGTATGAACAATGGCACTTGATGGTCTGTCTCTGATTATATTAACTAATTCTTCCTTCCTGCATTTCAATCAAATGTATGCCACATATATATCCAGTAATTTGTATGTCTCAATTTCAGTCTGACAACTTTGATTTATTGGTACTAAGTAAATTTGTTATCAGGATTTTCTTGAGACAATAAAATTATTGTACATCTGCACTTCAGTTATTCTCTCATATTTGGTACTGGTTTTGAGTGCAGTTAACCAGTGCAAGTATTAGAATATTTTTTGCATCATGGGAATGTATTATTAATGTGGTGTGTAAGGGAGATAACTACAAAGGGCATCCCATTCCTAACTGTACATAATTGTTCAGCTTTGGTATTCAACGCAGCATTGATTTTGGAAGCATTTATTAAATTACAGATTACTTTAGTACAGAAACAAAAACACCTTGATAAGCATTAATAAAAGAATATTGCACCACACTTTGTGACATTACTTACTTGTTCAAGCAAGTCAAGCCATGAGACCTGAAGTGGAGTCACTACATATTGCCTATTTGCGTTGGCTGATTAGTCTATGGTGTTCCTTTTTTGACCTGCTAAGCAATAATAATAGGTTGCAGTTTTGACTTCTGCCATTTGGTCAATTCAAAAAGGCTTTATAAGGTGTGCTGAATATTTTATGCATCTGTGTAGTTGTTTTATACATTTTGTGTGTTTTCTAGTTCAGCTACAGTTATACTGTATACTGCAATTCACTTTGAAGAGTACCAAGGTTTGTTTGTCTGTCTGTGACATATTACGGAGAGAAACATTGTTCCTGAATTTTGGACAAAACAGGTCAAAGACATAACCTACAATGAAAAACAAAAGACATTCTCCAGAGAAGCATAAACATATGAGAAGAAGGGCAGAGTCAGAGATGAGCATGTTTGGAATATATGTAACTTCATAGATGCTGCCTCCTTTGAGGAAGAATTATGCTTCCCCCTTGATGTTTGAGCACTATTTGTTTTTGCAGGTTTACCAGATCCGTTTGCCAAGATCAGTGTGGATGGTTCAGGACAATGTCACTCTACAGAGGTGTGCAAGAACACTCTAGATCCAAAATGGAACCAACACTATGATCTGTATGTCTTTCATAACAGTAGTTGTACACTTAGAAATTAAGCCTTTGTAATGACTCTGTCAGTGTTAGTGTTAAATACATTTAGCTTAAAGCCTCTGATTCCAAAATTCCACAAAAGAAAGAGAGAAAAAATGAAAATCTGACACAGAGAAATTGTTTATGTGGTGTTCTAGGAGAGCTAAGATTTAATTTTTCAATGTAAAGATTACACATTCATAAATCATTTAATCATCTTCATTTTTTCATCAGAATGATAAATGACAATACATGTACTTCTGTATTTTTCCGACAGGTATATTGGACAGTCAGACTCGGTGACGATTAGCATATGGAATCACAAGAAGATAAACAAGAAACAGGGGGCAGGATTTCTGGGATGTGTTCGTATTATGTCAAATGCCATCACACAGCTCAAAGATACTGGATGTGAGTTAATATTTAACATATAAGATAAAGGGAAATAAGCTTGATGGTGGGAAAAGAAAAAGTAATGGCAGTTATCTCTCTTTGATTGGAAAAGAAGAAAGTGATAGAATATAGCTGAGATAGATCAAAGTGAGAGTGATGCATTTTATCATGTTTTGTGAATTCAATAGCAGCTGCAATCTGAACACATTAGTTGTGAGCTTGATCCTTATTCCTGTCAAGATAGTATTTAGATGAAAACTTTGTCAGGAAATTTCAGTAAAAGTTGTTTAAACAGGTTATGAATATGAACCCCGGTAACAGTGGCCAGTCTATCAGAAATTTAACATATATCTTTTTCATCATTCATTTTTACGCTCAACTGTCTGAAAATAAGTGAACACAATAAATAGAGAATTAAGAAAACCAAAATTGGCAAGTCAAATATTCCTGTAGCTTTTGAATAGTCCAGCATAGCCTTGTTACTTATTACATTCAGTGATTGCTGTCTGACTAGAAATTGTGCCAGAACTTGTGATTGAAGATGCTGGCAGACATTGTCCATCTCAGGATTCCATCTGTCATAGACATGGCTGCCTCATTGTTCATATAAATGCAGCCAGACCAAACCATTGTGCAGACTGTTGACAGACGTGTTACAGTACTGATTGATTCCAGTAATGTGTAACTACCACCGCTGCTGCTGAAATATAATCTACTCATTCTGTACCTTTCAATAACTTGTAAGAGAAATGAATTGTAAATAATTTGGCAGGATAGTTTAATAAAAGGTAATGTTTTGAGATCATGTCAAATGATTGTAAATAATTCACATTGATATATGGGTATACAGCATGAAACAGATTAATCCAGGTGGAAACAAAGCCAACCTGTCAGGGAATTTTTCCTTATCCTTATTATTTATTAGGGTTAATAAAGTAAATTATCTAAAAGTAAGGTAAACTGCTAAATTTTCTGATAATGTGAATTGTAAAGGAGTTTTGAAAATGTTTCTTTGCCAAGAAAAAAAAGATAGATTATGAGTGTATTAGATTTTGTTGATGGTGATAAAAAAGTTAAAATGTTGAAGATTTTCCCACATTATAGCAATCCCACATTATACGATGTAGTAACAATGAATAGATTGGTATAACCAACAAGAGTTATGTTGCAAGGCTGTGGTTTTAGAGGTTACAATTGTTTTTTGGTCATGTTTGATTTGAGTAGTCAAATGTCGGTGTGAAACACCTGTATAAAACATGATAGTGCGGTAATAAAAACTTTGTATTCATGGTACTAGTTAGTGATTAAGTACAGATCTGTTCATGTTTAATTGTCTGTCCACCAGGTGATGTTTACATAGTTGATCAAATCATACTTAAAACAAAATCTAAAATATCATTCCTTGGAATTCAGAATGTCTCTGTTTCCCCCCTAAATTGTCACACCACGTGCAGAGTTGTTTCTGGGTGTAAGAGGCATATCTTTATAGCTCAGACAGGGCTTTCTGCACTTATGGTCCCCTTCCTTCCGCCTTCATTATATGAATTTCTCTCTTTTACTATCAAATAGACCATCAGGGATCTTTATGAAATGGGAATCTTTCTACAAGCTTAGATTGAGTTATTGTGGCCACTTTATCCATTGGTCCTTCAACATTTATCATGTCGTCATGCTAGGGGTCACAAGTTCAGTTTTGTCCTTTGGATTATGATCATAATACTTGTTTTGGTAGAATTTTGGATTAGAATAAAATTAGGTATTCTTGGATCCAAAATTTGGTAATGAATCAGAAATGGAAATGAAATAGTTCCACAGGTGTACATCATCAAATCTTGTAAAACTTTGTCTTAGTATTTTGTCTTAGCAAATTTTAGCTACTTTGAAACAAAGGTCATCTTGGGTAAAAATTGGCCTATTGAGTATGAAAAAGTAAAATCTTGTTAACACAGCAGCTGTCCATGTAATTCTCAAAACTATTATTTAAAAATTTCAGTCTCTTGGTCTCAGTATCAACTTACTAGGTGGTATCTCTGAACATTTGATCATGGGGATAAAATTGAGTAGTTTGTTTATTTTAACGCCACTTTTGAAATGAAATTTTCTGTAAACTTTGTCATGATGTTAATCTTGATGAATTATGTTTGCTCAGGTTAGCAGTATAGGGCCATTGTTGCCCTCTTGTTGAAGATAGTAAGAAGAAATATCATTACAGTTTCTTTTCAAAGAAGGGGCCTTTGTTACCAAAGATTTCCCACAGCAGCTATCACCTTGCATTCAAAGGTTACTTCTGTTTTAACAGTTGTATATCATACAATTATGGAAACCTGCAAAAACAGTGTAATTTAATTCTGCAGTTGTTGCTCAATTTGCATAATGCTTAGATAGTGAAGCAGAAAAATGTGGTTTATCTTTATCACAATTAATAGGACTATCTTTGTATACTTGGTGAGGCAGTTAGCCTCCCACTCATACTGTGGTTTAGTTTTTGATAAGGTCATTAATATCATGTGAGACTATAGTTAATTTTGGTTGATATTAGAAACCATTATTTATTAATTATATTTGCTTAACTAGGGGATATTTAAAATGCAATCCAATACTGCCTGCTTTTGATTTTTAACTGAGATACTGAAACTTTAGAACTAAGTCGTGCAGTATTTTTGATATCTATTGCATCTTATAATAATGTAGTGGTGTTATGGTTGTCAAAATTTGCATTAAATGATGGTAATGTATGTGCCTGTTTCAAAATTATAAATTATTTGATATCTCTTGCTGATAGAACTGTCTTTTCAGTACAGTTAGGTGTTTAATAACAGGTCTTCCTTTTACTGTATTCATTTGGACTAGTATTTTACAAAGTAAATAAATAAATGTTCCTATTGTCTGTATGGATTGACCAGGAACTCCAGTTTCAGGAGACTGAGCTTAATGTGACATTCATGATTATAGTTGTAAAATATCAGATGCCAAGACTTTATTTTATCTATAAATGCCTTTGGTGCACATGTGATGTAAGGATACAGTGAAACCTTCGTAAACGACCACCTCCTATAAATGACCACCATGTAAGTACAGACAAATACGAGTGAAACAATGCATTTTTCCTTGGTAATACGAAACACCTGTTAATAAAGGTTACCAGATCATATTGTAAATAATTTCTATAGAAGGAAATATGTTTGCATTCAAGCATTGTCAGTTGCACTGAATACAAACTGTAACAATTTGTGTAAATGCAAATGACATACATCTGACATACATCGTACTAAATATATTGATGGAGATTGACAACACTGATCAGGTCTGATAGACTAGGAATGTAATGTTTTTGTCACCGTGAAAAGATCAATGAGATATGTTGTCAATGCAGCAAAAATTTATGTTGATATCATAAATGTTTGACATGATCAATGCTAATTTTAACTTTTATTTCTCTATTTTATATAGCTTTTACCTCGTAAATTTGATAAGGAAATGCTACAAGTTAGTTTGAAAATTAGTTAGTAGCAGCCATTGGCTGTATTGCAAATAGAAGTTATTTGGTTTTTAAGAACTTTTAGAACTGAATGTCAGGAGATACAGTACTCAAGTTTATTGATCCAAGAAAACATGGTTGTAATGGATAAAATTAGGTTGAATCTGTGAAATTGATCACCGTGATTTAATCATCTTATCACAGACACAAATTCTGTCACTAAAGAAATGTGCACCTGCACTTGTTCTGTCAGTGCACTGCATACCAAATAGAAGTCAAATTTCACCATATTTCAATAAACTTTGTGCAGAATGATTTTTTTCTGCATTAGGCCACTACTTTTTTATTTTTTGGTTTACACGATTTTTTGGAAAAGTGTCCATCGGCCAGTCAAAAAGAAAAAAATCTGGTATATCTGTACAAAACACCTTTTTCCATCACCCCAAAAAAAGCAAACAACTAAAATTTGATGTCATCTGAATCTTTGACAGGTTTGATGAGTGCCGCTATGGCATGCGATTTGCACAATTATTCCCAAAACCTATGTTCTCAACTGAGAGTTTGTAAATGTTTGATAGTGGGTCTTGGATGTTATGATGTTTTTTGTCCAAACTTCATGTGACTGTGTTTGAGAACGGAGAAATACTGTAGGTAAAATCGCGGCACTTCAAAGACGTTTTACAGGTACATGAACGGGTTTACAGCACATTAAATTTAAATTGATTATATATATTACATTCAGTAGAAATTTGTATCAATATGAATTGTCTGTGTGTTGTAAACATATCAAATTCAAAAATATTTGCGATTGACGTACATTTGTATAGCATGTTAAATATATTGTTTCACCCAGAATAAAACTTACTCAGAACATTTATTTATTCCAAACTAGTATTTTTTTAATCCAAAATATCAGACTACCATTTAGAGCTACTTGTACATTTCTCAAACTGTCAAAATAGCTTGGTCTTTTTAATGCCATGTGCTTTTACTAAGATTAAACGTCGGCCCGCTTTCTTTGATACCGAGACACCTGCAGCCTTATCTTTTGTAATCTTTAAGATTTAACAAGTATACAGAGAACATTATTTTATTCGGCCATAGTTGGAAGGAAATTGTTACTGGGAAAAAAATCGGCTTTGACTGTTACTGAAAAATAGCACAATAAATGACAATTAAACGGACATGCTGAAACGCTGCAATTTTTTTTAAAACGGAATGTTAAATGTTTTGAATGAAAGTACAGTTGAAACTTTTAAGTTTTTGATTGAGAAATACTTTTCGCGTTCACAGGGGTGTGATTAGGCAAGGAGTCGAGGGGAGGAAAATTATTTGTACAGGCAGGGGGCAAGGGGGACCAGGGGGCAACGCCCATGGAAAACTATGTGTTTTTAGCACTTTAAGGTAAAAATAATGCATTTCTAGAACACTTCTCAAGGAATTTTTCAATGTCTTAATCAAGCAAGTTTGTTCTATAGTGATGTGTTAGGATGAAAAGAGTCAGTTTCAAATTTAAAAGATCAAAAAGTCTATATCAGGGGTCTCGTATGTTAATTTTTGGGGTTAAAAATATCACAAAATTCAAAGAAGAAATTAAAATCAGCCTAATTTTACCGATTTTCCTTCTATTTATCACGTATTTTCGCGATCCCATTTTAGACCAACCCGGACAAGATTTTCAAAAATATTTTACTAATTGTTTGTTACCGATTTTTACCGTAAGTCACGTAAAACATTAGGAGAAATATGCAAAACAGGTGGAGTGTGGAGTGAGTGCCAAAAACAACGTAAATTAGTCCATTTAGTGGAGTGACGTCGTGACCGTTTGGAATGATTCAATCTTTTGTGGGCCCCTGCGTTTCTCCGCGTATTAAATTATATTATTAATAATATTTATCATTTAATAAATTAACAAACATTACTCAGTCAGTAATGCCACATTGCAAACAATTTTAAAATTGACAGAGTTAGTTCTGTCATCATTGACAGCTCGTATTTTTTCCCCGAGGGTGGCATAAAATCGCACCATCGTCCGCTGTCCGTCTGACCGCTGTCCGTCTGTCCGTCCGTCCGTCTGTCCGCCTGTCCGTCCGTCCGTGCGTCCCCACTTACAAATTCGTGTCCGGACTGTAACTTTGTCATGCATTGAAGGATTTTAAAAAACTTGGCACACATGTCTAGCACATCAAGACGACGTGTCGGTGCAAGACCCACATCCCTACCTCAAAGGTGAAGGTCACACTTGGAGTATGAAGGTTGGAATCCTCTATATATGCACACATTCGTGTCCGGACTGTAACTTTGTCAGCATTGAAGGATTTTCAAAAACTAGACACACATGTCTAGCACATCAAGACGACGTGTCGCGTGCAAGACCCACGTCCCTAGCTCAAAGGTCAAGGTCATACTTAGAGTTTGAAGGTAATGGATTCCTCTATATAGCATATATGCACACATTCGTGTCCAGACGTAACTTTGTCATGCATTGAAGGATTTTAAAATAACTTGGCACAAATGTCTAGCACATCAAGACGACGTGTCGCGTGCAAGACCCACGTCCCTAGCTCAAAGGTCAAGGTCACACTTAGAGTTTGAAGGTATGGATTCCTCTATAATGCATATATGCACACATTCGTGTCCGGACGTAACTTGTCATGCCTTGAAGGATTTTAAAATAATTTGGCACAAATGTCTAGCACATCAAGACGACGTGTCGCGTGCAAGACCCACATCCCTACCACAAAGGTCAAGGTCACACTTAGAGTTTATAGGTAATGGAATCCTGTATATATGCATACATTTGTGTCCGGACTAAACTTTATTATGCTTTGAAGGATTTTAAAATAACTTGGCACAAATGTCTAGCACATCAAGGGATGTGTCGCGTGCAATACCAAAGTCCCTACCTCAAAGGTCAAGGTCACACTTAGGTTTAAAGTAATGGAATACTGTATGCATGATTACCTGTCAGCATGGAAGGATTTTAAAATTACATAGCACATTTATTGAGCACATGGAGAGGACACAGACTGTGAGGCACCTCTTTCGGGGGCATTCGTCACTTGTGAGGGACAGCTCTTGTTCAAACCTACCACGAGTGGCAAATGCCAAGTGGTGAATAAAAATCTTTCACTGGTTGCACGTGCTGATGGGAATATCTGGCTCGAGGCTAACTGTTTTTGCGGTAACGAGGCTCTGCCGAGATTCCACCAGATCAGTTAACCGAGAGCCGGATATTCTCATCTACACGTGCAGCCAGTGATAGAATCTTTTTCTTGCATACCATTTTCTACTAAAAGTACCAGAAATAAAATTAGATTGACAACTTATATTTACGCACTATTTCCTTTTAGTAATGTACGAATATATACATTCATTCATAAAAGTAGTTCGTTCTGACGTAATTAAGCCGTTTTACACCAGGAGGTGTAAGATGAGATTTTCGAGCACTGGTAAAAACTGCAGATATCCCGATCTAGTATACAAGAAATATAGGTCTGTGATAGCAGAGATACATCGGCGGCAATGTTTTTGTGATGTAATTATGCCAAGACTAGTTTGTTTTTGCTTTTCTAAACAAGGCAAAATGGGCAAATTTTTTTTATCACCGGTTTTGTAAACCAAGAAATATAAACGTAGTGGCCTTAACTTCCAAATAGATTGTTTCAAACAAAATTTATAAGTTTTTTTTTTTTACAAACTTAACAGACAACAGCACAACTGCAGTACATGTATTACCTTTTACATAATATACTGCTCTCAAAAGTATAATGTCTTATATTTTCTACATTTATATTAAGTAATTAATCTGGTGGTAGTTAACTGGGTGTTCCAACTCAGTGTCACAATATAAATTTTACTTTGAATTGCAAAAATCAGATGCTTTCTCTAACCATGCTAACTAAATTTAATAAAATGTTAATTAAATTGATTTTGAAAACAACTAATAAGGAACAGATCTAGTCTAGATACTTGTATTACAATCATGTAAAACATGAAACATTAAAGTTGATATGAAGACACTTAATCTATTGTCTCATTATAACACTATTAATTGTATGTTAAACCATTAGTAAACATGTCACAGGAAAGGTTGTGAGTTGAAAAGCAAAACTGCCTGTAAGGGTAAACTAGTCTCGTCATGTGCTTTGATTGACTGATGAATTACCTAGACTAGGGTATCAGCCTGCCTTACATGTTAATGAACTACAGTTTACCTGCTTGTCTCGGCAGTCGTTCATGTAACTTGTTAACTTTCAACATCTGTAGAACTCTTTATTATAAAGAATGTAAAAAAGAGTTGAACCAAAATATAAATATAGGTTTTATTTACAATAGAATTAAACACATGGATTAAGAAGGATTTTGCTGTTATTAAAGTAGATGCGATGAAACGCATGTTTAAAGAATAAAGATATTTATTGGGAAGCATAAGGCATATAGTTTTTAACTCAGGCGTTAAACAGGCACATTAAATGATAAAGAGTGCTATTATTACAGATGGATAGTTGAATATTACAGGAAAAAATAAACAGAAAGTAAATGTCATTGCGTATTATGTGTAATTGCGGGAAATGGTGTGCAGTTGTGTAAATTGTTGACTGTAATGTCACAACAAGGGATGCTGGTATTCTGTGAGTGTTGTATAAACTTACGCAGTAGTTGTCGCTGCAGTTTACTGGAGTATTAGTTATTGTTGATGTGCGAATGTCTCTGCAATAAAGTAGGACGCGGTTGACACTTTCGATACTTTCTCATAGCTTGGAAATAAATAATATTCACTGTGGCAGGCGACAGAAACGATCGGAAAATGTCCGTCTGTGTGTCAGTGCCATCACGTTCAATGTGTGCTCAGAACCCACAACGTAAACTTTCTGTTACAGTTCAGCGCCTTGACCTACAGCGTAACAATGCTGATGACCCGGAACCTGTGCGTGGACAGATTGTGATCAGCTTGATTTCAAGGGACAGGGGCAACTCAGGGATAGGACCTACTGTGACAAACTCAACACAGATCAACTCTGTTCCCAGTGACACTCAGGAGCTTCCTGAAGGGTAAGAACAAACATTTTTAACATGTGTTTTCTTTTCTGTTTGGAGTCCTGAAAATAAGACCCTGCCATCGTATTGGAAAACATTTCATTATGCCAAATGGTTGCAAAACAAAACATTACTAAATGTCATTTGAAACTATTTAAGTTGGTCTTTTTGATAAAAAAAACAACAACCACTAGAGCCAGAAAATAAATGCAACTGTTAAATTTTAATGTAGTTTGTTCTAGAATAAATCATTATTCAGGAAATAGAATTGATATATAAATAATAAAATAACATGAAAAAAGTGTTTGCCAAGTACTCTCCAGGGCAACAGGTGATGTTTTGATTGAATACCTTGTTGACAGGATGGGTACAGAAAAGGTCGTTAACCTCCAGGTTGCATTCTAAACATAACATTTAAACATTAGATAACATTATGCTAAATTACTGTTTGTAATATCTAGTTTTTCAAGACATTTTTCTCGTAAAACTGGTTACAAATAATGTAAAATACTTTTTTAATCTGCTGCAGATTATGATTATGAGCCTCTAGTTAGTATAGGTAAACCACATTGATTGGCTGTAAACATCTGAGAAATACTCAGACAAAATTTGATGAAGTCTTTCAATTATAGGAATACTACTGAAGGATTCTGAAGCAGCATTTTTTTATTGTTATGTGACAAAACTTGGTTGAGTGCCATGCCGCAATGGGAAAAGCAAATACTTTTGTTGCCTGATTTATATTAATCTGGAATACTTTCAAACTGTCAGGAGAAAAAAATCTTGTTACTACAAGTATATGGCTGTAAAACTGGGGTAAAATAATCATTATGAATTACAAGGAATGTATATATCAATTATCTTGTTACAGTTGCATTATGTTAGGCCAGTATATAACTTGTAATTCACCTTGTCATCCAAATGTTTGACATGTAAGGCTCCTCCCACTTTCTGGAATTGCACAAGAATGGTAAGGAGTCAACCAGTGAAGACAAGGATTTGAGCGACAGCAGCTAACTTATTATTTTCTGTCATAGTCAAAGAAAATTGAAGCTAAATTACAAAAATGAGTAGAAGTAGAATTAATGTTAAGGTCAGTGAAACCAAAAGTGTAGATCAGTATAAGTCCAGAAGATACCAATTATTGGAGGTCATGATTGTACGGCAGAGTTCATTGATTCATAGACATAGGATTTAGCAAAATACGATAGGTGTCTCAATGTTTGATTTTGCATTCAGTAAATGGATGTGAAATACAGTTTTTATTGAAACATCCAAACAACACAATGTTATCGTACATCTGTAACAACAACAACATCAACAGACAGCAACAATAGCTATAAAAATGATGTACTTCCATTGTAAGTTATAACCATAGACAAACTGTGAAAAAGGGGGAAAAATTGAGCAATAACTCTTGCACATAATATCTGAAAACAGTCATATAAAAATTGTATTGATCTATTTTTGTCTTATTTGGGTTATGGGAACTGTTAGTGCAGGTGTTTTTACTTTCTTCTCATCTAGTTTGAAATGTGATGCCTACACCTATGTATATTTTACTGTTGAAGATGTGAAAAAAAATGAAAACGTTAACAAGATGTAATCTTATCTTCTTATCTAGAGTACTTACTTGCACTATAAAATTGTGCCCTGATGTGTTTTTCATCTTAAATGTATTAAAAAAACTATGACATTACTTCTGGTGTAGATTATAATGCCATTAATTTGGAAATGGGTGTTTCCTTGTAAGTTATGGAGGCTATTTCATGTACTAAATAGTAGCGTAAGAACATGTGGTAATTTTATTAGGATTGCAGGGTTTTTATTTGTGCCAGAGTAAACAGAAAAATACAAAGAAATTCCAGAAAAGTTACCGCAGAAATTTGATGAAGTATTGCCAGAAATAGTGGTGGTAAAAAAATGATGTGTAAATTAGAATATAAGTATGAAAGAGGGTTAATGACATATCAAGACTAGTGCTGGGAATGTTATTATTAAAGAATTGTCACAGCTTTGTATATTTATAGGTGTTCAAAAAATAGTGTTGTTATTTATATGTTATAAGCTTTATAATGTCTGTTTTGCTTTGAACGTTTCATATGGCAGCTATTACTACCCTAATGAAGTTCTCAGTTTTATAAAATTAAAAACCATTTCATTTCATTTAAGCACTCAAGCATAGTTGTCTTACATTTTAAAACTATCGAACTACTACGGACCTTTTTTCAGTTGGGAGTGAAACAGCATAAGTTGCTGTGAACCCCCTTTCGGGCAATCATTAAAGATATCAAACAAACTATAATACAAACTATTTTAGTTTAATCACTAATGGATAAAAATAAAAAGAAATACCTGACGACATTATGCAGAAGCGCGATTCGAACCTAACAAAGCAGCCATCGATTTAAATGGGACCGTTAATTTGAACTGTACAACGTTTTAACGTGGAGAATGACGTCAGTGTGATGACGTAACGTTTTCATCATAGTTTGTCTCCGAATCAAAACATTGTATGACGTTAATCCTGAATTTTTGCTCCTTTTTAGGAAACGACAAGGCGAGGTATTCTAAGGCTTACTTGACGAATCAAAAAAAATTTAGGTTCTTAAACAAATCTTTTCATGCGACTGATGTATTTATACGATATTATTTCTATTTCTATATTCTATTTTTGCGGGAGTAAATTAGAAAAGTCAGAAGGAGCTACTTCCATGTCCAAACTCCCCTCTTTTCCGAGTGCTTTAATCATTAATGCACTCGAATTGACTATAGAAATATACCGTAGGCATATTAGAATTTAAATTACAAAATTCATGCAAATAAAAAAGAAATTTAAAAGAAAACAAAAACTCCTTTCTATTCATTTCATTTCGTAGAAAATGACATGAAAAGAAGTTGATTGCCTTCCTTGTCCTGTCAGTAACACATACTCATGATTTCATGGCAAAACTTCTACATTCTTGTCGTGGGTGGTAATTGCTTGGCCATGATTCTGATAAAAAAATCTATTCTGAGAAAGTTAAATGTATTTATAGTTTATAAAACATGTAAATTATCTGATAAGGAGTCTAAAAGATAAAAGCTTAAGGAAAATAAATTCCTTTTTAATGAAAGAAAACGTTCATTTTGATAAATTTCCTTTTTGCTGAAGGTGCATATTGTGCCTGTAAATTGAGCAGTATGATTTAATATAACATGAAATAACGTAGTGTCTATCTTCATTTTGTTTTGCATTCTAATAAAAGCTACAAAGATATGTGGGTGGATGTGATATATATTATATCTATGTATAATGTTTAAAATGGTTTGTAAATGAAGCTATCATATATCACATATCAAATAGAAACCACAATTATATTGAGAAGTTGTATGCCTGTAGATATAAAGTGATGCATTGTTGAATTTGCTGTGCATTCAGAAAGAAAGAAAAGTAGAAAATTTCTTATTATGATGTTGAAAATGAACAGGCACAGAAAAGCAATTGTTCTAATCAACAATTTGTATGTGCTTTTTTGCTTAGTAAATCAGGTGGAAGTTGCCATTAAATATTTTGATGTTTGAATTATAAGCCTTAACTTGCTACACTTGTGTCCATCTTTGAGTTCAGACCTTACCATTTATTGTTTAAAGGGAATAGTGTAGATCATGATCATACTGCATTGGGATATGGTATCCATCCGTCCATCATACATTCTTGTATGGACTATTTCTCAGGATTCAATTCAAGATCTGGAACTCAGCAAATCATTTTGGGAGCTTTTCTAGCAGGAATTATTGCAAGCATGTTCCAAGTTTAATGATTTTTATGCCCCCACAATGTGGGAGCATATAGCGTTGCACTTGTCCGTCCGTCAATCCGTCGTCCGTCGTCCGTCCGTCCACATCCGAATCTTGTGAACGCAACCCTCTTAAACCGGATGGCAGATTTTGCTTAAACTTACAGGGATGAACAACCTTAATGTGTAGATGGTAGTAAAGGAAGGAATTTTTGCTGCGACCAAATTTAAGAAATTAGGCCCTTTGTTGATTTTTTTCACTAGATACTTGTAGAAATTTTGTGAACGCAACTCCTCTTAAACCGGATGGCAGATTTTGCTTAAACTTATAGGGATGAACAACCTTAATGTGTAGATGGTAGTAAAGGAAGGAATTTTTGCGTGACCAAATTTAACAGAATTTGGCCCTTTGTTGATTTTTTCACTATATACTATGTAGAAATTTTGTGGGCGCAACTCCTCTTAAACCGGATGGCAGATTTTGCTTAAACTTACAGGGATGAACAACGTTAAGGTGTAGATGGTAGTAAAGGAAAGAATTTCGCTGCGACCAAATTTTACAGAATTATGGCCCTTTGTTGATTTTTTCACTATATACTATGTAGAAATTTTGTGAATGCAACTCCTCTTAAACCGGATGGCAGTTTTGCTTAAATTTCCAGGGATGAACAACCTTAATGTGTAGATGGCAGTAAAGGAAGGAATTTTTGCTGCAACCAAATTTAACAGAATTATGGCCCTTTGTTGATTTTTTCATTATATACTATGTAGAAATTTTGTGAAGCAACTCCTCTTAAACCGGATGGCAGATTTTGCTAAACTTCCAGGGAAGAACAACCTTAAGTGTAGATGGTAGTAAAGGAAGGAATTTTGCTGCGACCAAATTTAACAGAATTAGGCCCTTTGTTGATTTTTAGTTTTCAACTTGTGGCACATGTAGTCCAAAAAATATTTGACCTAGAGTCATGAGATTGACAGAACAGTGGCGTGTGGGGGCATCCGTGTCCTATGGACACATTTCTAGTTTACACTGAAAGAAGGCTTTATTATTATATGTACAATATAGTTCATTAACACTTTATACATTCTTGTCCAGGCTATAATCTCAGGAATGGCTTCACTATCAGGAGGAGATACATTCTCCAGTTCAATGATTCTTTATGGTGTTACTACCCTTCCATTACTTTTTCTTATACTTTCATGTCCATGCAATATTTCAGCAACCTCAAGAAGGAAATAAGCAGATCTTTAGGGGGAAATTTGGTAAAGTAGATGTCTTTATTACTCGCATATTCTTGTTCACTGATTTTTCATTGAATTAAGGCCCTTTCATGTGGCTACCTTCCACACAAACATTTGCCTTGGCTGATGGTGGGGATTTGGCCATGTCATTTGCTTATGCATTTTGATGTCTTTTACAGGTGGGAAGAGAGGAGAACAGCCAATGGAAGGGTCCATTTTGTAAATCATATTACGCGTACCACACAGTGGGAACCCCCTACCAGGTTGGTATTCTCGCCTTTTCCCAGAAAAAGGGATATTTGCTAGACATTGTCCATTTCATCTATCTGATGTGTTATGAACCAGCGGTACACTAAAATTGTATCACAGAGCTAACACTCCTCATAGCTTTACCAAAATATAGTGGGAACTCTAAAGCATGGACATATATTTATACCAAAGTATCGTTTACTCTGAAATTCAGAATGGTGTTTGTTGGGTAAGTATAACAAGTAAATGTTAGTTGCAGTGACATAAAACACCCTGATAGGCAAAAGTCATAAAGATGGCTATCTTTCTTTTAAAAGCATTTTTATTGGTAAATAGGAGTATGTCACTTGTGAATTTATGATTTCCGTCAGTTTTTATGGACTTGTGTTCTGAAGAAATTTTGATCTTTGTTTTAACCCCAATTTATTTTGGTTTATATTATGTGGGGGTGTAAAATGCCTGGATGTCAGACAACTGTTGATAGGCAGTTAATCTTACCAGTATAATTGTTGCCAACTGGTTTATAAGATATGAAACAAAAATAGCTGAATAGGGCAGAAAATTTGTCAAAGTTGTCATGAATGTGGTTGTGTAAGTCATGAAAAGCATGATGAGAGTAGGATAGTTTTTGGACAAGGCTGTGAGCTGACACATGGTCACAAGATGTTGCTGCAGGGTTCATCAACAGAAAACAAGTATTAATTTTATCTTAAGTGTCATACATGTATAAACAGCATTTACTAGTGCTGTGGTATATAATAGCTCACTGCCTTGACCTTGACCTGAGGTTTTAATCCCAAACTGTGGCTTTAATATTGTTTAGATTCTAGTAGGTAGAAAGAGTTCGAGGTTGACGTAGATTTAGAACAATCACTCATCATCCTAGGTAGAATCAGTCAGTAATTGTTGCAACCTGCTTCTGCATGGGAACTTTTACATGTTACACAATGAACTAAACTATGCTTTATGTGTAGACTGCGTTGTTGGTATATGTTTCCCTGAAATTTGCAGCAGATGCAGTGGCTGCCAGTAGTAGAAATTAAGGTGTTGTTACATTATCTAATACAGAGGCCTGAGACTGTATTTGTTAGTGACCTTCACTTGCTTGTTAGTAGTGGTAAATAGTAAAAGAATTTGTCACCAGTCCAGAACTGAAAGGTTTGTTACATTCCGGGAATGTTTCCCAAGGTTTGTATACCAGTTGTTAGCCATACAGTCTGTACAACATTAGTCTGGAAATTTACTTTTGGTTTTGAGTGCTTAGTGCCCTTAATTTTTCAGTGTAAAAGTAAAATTCAATGCAGGTTTTTTATCAATCATTTCAACATCTTGTTTCTCTAAAAAAAAAAATCGGGCATTAGTCTTATTCCATTCTGATTTATTATACATTTCAACACATAACTTTTCAAATAAAAGGTTTTCTTTATTTTAGACAGATTTGAAAACGATAGACAAACTTAGCTAACCCCAGATACTAGAAAAGAAATACAAGAATGTTTTGTTTGATAAGAAAGGAAGTATGATTCTCTTGTTACAGTTAGGAATACTTAGTTTTCTTTTTGTTGAAAACATCTATACAATGGCATTGTTGTTTTACTTGGGAAATTGATATTGTAATGGAAGGTTTCAAATTTTGATTAAAATTTTGATAAAAGTGTAAAGGCTAAACCAATGATTTTACAAAATTTAAAACATTTAAAACTTTCCCAGTATGTAGTAAAAAGCTGTATACATGGAAATACCAAATATTCCGTTTAAAACGGAGGCTCCCATGCATATTGCAAATTGCAGAGGGCTAACTGTTTTGACACAAATATCTGTTTTTCATGGAGGCCACCATATTTGAATTATAATAGCAGCAATATACACAAAGGTAACCAGATGAGAATAGACTAAGTTCTGTTAAACATGACATGCCTATAGATCCTACAACTAAGGCTGCCACGATACAGGCACCTTTCGGTTCGGTTTTTCGGATATGAACCTCTCGGTTATCGGTTATTCGGTTCAAATATTTTTGTAACATTATACATGTATATAGAATGTTCCATATTTCTACTCCTATAAAATACTGACAAGATCACAAATATAATTTTTAAAGCATATGGAACCAAAATCTGTGTGTCCGAGGACCTTGCATATTATTTTACTGTTCATCTGAAATATTCTACTACTACATGTAGGCACTGGACCTGCTGATTTTTGTAGGGTTTTCTCAACATTTTTCACTGATGCAGATATTTAATGCAATGTTTCCGTTTTAAATGCTGCGTCATATTAGTTGTGATGCCTGTTTTGTATGCCGTAGATGCACTACGTATCTTACAAACTGTTGTGGTTTTGTTTATCTTGCCATCTTTTTGGGGGGAACGCGAAATGTTTCCAAACTGGAGACTTAAGTGTTGCCGGTGGTTCACATAAATCACTCTGATTGGCCATCTTTGTTGCTGGTAAACTATGCAAAAAATATCTAGACGCAAGCTGATCGGTAAAAAAGAGCGGCATAGGCTTACGGCCATATCTAGCTGACCGAACCGAAATATCGAGAACCGAAATGGTGAACCGAATCGAAGACGAAAGTTCGGATATATCTGATCTTCGGTTAATCATTGCATCCCTACCTACAACCCAATTTCTTTTTAACTTTTTTCGAGACCAATATTTTAGATAAAATATGTTTCAAATATGCAAAACCTTTGCTATTCACAAATATAGAGATTTCTTGTACACATCACTTTGGTACAATATATCACTCTGTGGTTCATGTATCTCTACAAACGGAGTCTTAGTACAATTTACTCTGGTAGCGTAAGACATTTGGTTATTTGATTTGTACAGAATGACTGGCACTTCCTTAGATCCCAACTTTTTTCCACCAAGAGTTAATTAGGGCAGACGTGTCAATAAGTTAATGAATAAGGCACCCAGAGTGTATCTTGGAGGCCTAGTTGGAACCTGTGTCTGTTAGGGCCTCACCATTTCAAAACACCCAAGTAGATAGAAGACACGTCTCCAGGAACTAAAGAATAAATTTACATAAAGAAATACAGGTTATAAATGTCTGTAATAAGTATAGTAACTTCCTGAGTACTTGCTGACAATTTGGAATGAACAAAAAACTCATTCCTAGAAAGAAGGAATTGCTGAAAGAGAAAGAAAGTTAAATGCTAGGACTTTGAAAACATTTAAAATACAAACAGTATCTTATTATACCGATTTCAAACAAAACCTTGAGTTAATTGAATAATGTGCTTGCAAAATATTATACTTAAGGAAACATTGGTGTGAAGTGGGTTGCTTGAGTGTTCAATCATTGCTTGCTTAAGATTTTGTTAGGAATGAAAATGTTAGAGTAGATACAAAGTGATGAGATAATTGTGAGGTTATAGGTCTGCGATAAAGAACTAAGTAGCATAGAGAGCATAATGTAGCATAGATGGTAGACATGGAAGTTACTGTATAAGTAGATGTGAAGAAACCCAAAGTTAATAGATTAATTAATTTATAAATGCTAAATCAAGATCTAATTAAGGGATATGTATGACCCACTTGTGTGTAAAATGGTTGTGGGTGCTGACTTGAGTAATTACTGAACCTCTCAGTGATTGAGGATAGTAGGTTAGAACCCCACTACAGACCTGAGTCTTTATGTGAGAAAAGTGGCAGTTTCTTACACGGGAAAGGGGTTTAAGACTGGGTCTGCCGAGGAACCATGGTGAGGTATATGACGCACCTGTAAATAACCAAAATAAAAATGCGCTGTTAACATCAAGATAATGTTTGAATTATTGTATAATTATAAGAGTATTCAAACAACAATTTTTCTATGTTTCAGACCTGCCACAGATTCATCTGTAAGAATAACAGCATCCAGAGCTTCTCCTACTACGTCCAACACCAGCAGCAGCAGCGAGAGGCGATCATCTTCAGCAACTCGTCTCACTTCTAGTGCTTCCCATAGACATCGTGATCGTGCCAATTCTAGTGCACATAGACACAGTACCCCATCATTAAACCCTCCGCGAGTGCATAGTGCTCATAGTTCAGTGATAAGAAACAGTGACCTCAGTAATAATAGCAATAGTGAGGACAATACAAGTAGTCCGTCCGAGGGAGAGTTTCCTCGGCGGCGGTCTACGCGCAGACGCAATTATTTAAATAGGAATCAGCTACATAATGCAGTGGATTTACCACAAGGTTATGGTGAGTATCATGTGCAAGCAAGTGTCACAAAGCTATAGATACCTTCACTGGCTTCTAACATGCTTAGAACAAAAAAATTGCAAATAATTCATAACAGTGATACAATAACCAGGTTCATTTAATGTACAAAGCATTCGATGAAACCATAAAATGTTCAGAGAGCTTCAAGAGGAAGTGTTTGGCTGGTACTGTCTGCTTTCAAGAAAAACAAAAACAAAGATCTCTCTGTTCTACAAAAGTGAGGTTATGAGTTTGATATTTTAATTGATGTCAGAGCAGTGCCTCTGAGATGTTCAAAAGTCTGCTATGTAGCGTGGCCGAGAGCATGTTTGAACAGTCACCATTACATATGTGTGATGTGATTGATAAGTACACTGAAGTGTAAATGTGATTATTATGTCAGTTGACTAGGCCACCGACTTTAACCCACTCTGAAAAATGAAAATACATGTATTTAAATGGAGGAAAATAGGGCATTTTTGACCACATTTTAGATCATTTAAAAATTATGTAATATTAAATACAAACATCTGTTATATATATTACCTCATCTGGAAAGAAAAATGGTTTTGTAACTTCAAATTTAAATTTAATGAGACTAATGGCCCTTGTCAATCTTGAAAATGAAGCTGTTTTGATAGACTTGAGCACTGAGACTGTCCGGTGTTCAGATACTAATTGATACATATTTAAAAAAACAAAACTTTGGTAGTTCATGGCATTTTAAGAATTGTTTTTCCTGTAGACTGCTGTATAGCATATAGCTATGCAAATTGTTGCTTTTCTTTAATTCATTTGTCTGACAATCAGCTTCTTGTAATTCTGTCAGAATGTTCTGATGTTATCTGGCACTGTGTCACCATTACACTCCTAAGTGAATCATCTATTTTAGTTTTCATTCATGCCAGCTGGTCTATACCAATGATGCCTGTCTGTACATAGTAGTTAACAAGGTGCGGCACAATATATAAATGACACAAACTATGACACACATATCAGCTAAACTATACTCGTCTACTGATCTAGGTAACTCCATCTCACTGTCTTCATGGTCTTAATACCAAAGGTCAGATCTAATTATTTCCTGCTCTGTATTTTTTATGTTCTCTTTTTGAGGAAATCATCATTCTTGATGGATGTTATAAAGGAAAAAAATCTGTTGAATATATTCGTAATTATAGATACTGGCCATGAGGAATCTTGAGTGAAATCTTGAAAAAGTCTTATTTAAGTCCCAACTATAGATCACAACATTTATACAGATGGTAACCTGTTTGAGCATTCCAGATTATGCAATGTCAGATGTGCAACTTTTGACCATTTCTGTTGTCCTCTTGTTAATATTGTAAAGGCACTGAAAAGTCAGTTTTTATGTGCAGTTCAAGTCATTTTCAAGAATCTCTCCTTGTTGCAGCCAGTGTTGCAGCTTGTTTTAATCATCTACCGGTATTTTCCTGCCTGAAAAAAATGTGACATGACTCACAGGAATAGCTCTAGTTTTTTCTAAATAGAACATTTCTGTAGCTTATCACAGTCACAATGGCACCTTAAGTCTGAATGATAAAAAGAAAATGGAGAATGAAAACAATTTGAGTCTGAAATGATCTGCCTGCTCCATATCTCTTTATCCCCTTGAAGGTATTTGATGAAACTCAGGTCAAATGTTTACCATTTCTAGACAATGGGCAGAACCCATGATATTTGGTGGGCAGAACCCATGATCTGGTCGTTTTGGGTCAAGGTCACAACTTGAGGTCAAAGGTTTGTGTCTTGAATTTCCTGTCTGTTCCATACCTTCGACCCCTTTGTAGGATTTTGATGAAACTAAGGTCAGATGTTTACCTCATTAAGTTAATGTTCAGAATCCATGATCTGGTCATCATGATCATGCCGACTCAAGGTCAAGGTCACAACTTATGGTCAAAGATTTGAGTCTGACTGCTTAGTAACGCCAAACTCTTTGAAGGACTTTGATGAAACTCCAGTCAAATGATCACCTCATCGAGACAGTGTATAGAAATCATGATCCGGTCACACTGGCTCAAGGTCAAGGTCACAACTTAGGGTCTTTGAGTCTTGAATTTGTGTTTGCTCGATATCTCCTAAACTGCTTGATGGATTTCAAACTTGAGTGCCAATCAGGAGTATTTAGTTTGCCTTACGCAGATCATTTCCAGACATGGATTGTGCTGTCCAAATAGAGTAATGAAAACTAGGCACATGCATTCTTGACATTTATCAAAATATTGGTACATTATTTACTGCTCTCAGCACCGATCTTTGTGGGGTACTAATGTCCGTTGATTTCATGTATTGTACATATTTTCAGTGTTAAATATACATTCTTTGGTAAAAAGTACACATCCCTACTTCACAGAGGCCTTTTCTTTGACCACTTGAACAGATTAGTAACTTTATTTGCCTTTTAGAAATCCACACTGTGAACCTCACAGAAAACTGCACTCAGTAACAATAATTCCTTCAGAGTTCCTATTTGCAGAAGGGGATACAGCTGTCTTGTAGACAGCCGAGTTTTACTGGTTTCTGATTTTCTGATGTGCACCAGTTATTATTTCTAACTTATATTGTGACCTATCTACCAGGAAAGACACTGCTCTTTCAAGTCTTGTTGTGTGTTGTATTGTCTCAAGGTAATAATTGTTCAGTTCAAATTTTGCTTCCGATCCTGTGTGCATGACAGTGAGAGACATAACCTGTTTTCTCCCAACAACAGCCCCTTAGTCATGTTAGGTTTATTTGACAATAGAAACCAAGACTACAGGCTGTACAGTTGTGGTTCTTTACTGGAGCTACTTGCATGTGAAGTCATTAGATTTAAAAATCTGGTACATGCCATTTCAGAAACTGTTGATGTTTTGTAATTGGGGGGTTATTATTTAGGTTTTTCGAGATAAAAAGTCATCAGAAGGGCAGAAAAGCTCTTGAAAAACATCTAGTTTATTATTACCAGCAAAGGTCAGAGTAGGTAAATGCTAAAGTTAAAAGCAATTAACAGTAGTTTAGTTGAGTGGTAATTAATAATGGCAACATCAAAAGAACATGCTTAGCTTGTAATCATTGTTATACATAAATGCTGACATGCTGATATGGAGCAGAGAACATAGGTATAGACACCTGGACTTCACTAATTGCTCTGTATTGTTTTAATTGCTTCTACCTAATACTACTGAATTCTTATTGCCATGCTGCAGCTCCTTATTGTCTATAATTATATTATATTACAGGTATGTACATGGTCTGTATATGTCATGTGGTATAAAAAATGCATGTGGTAAATAAGTGTCGGCCATAAATAACATATAAATGTAACAAAGAAAATTCTTCAAATAATTTGCACTCAGGGTTTTAGGTCATGCTTGCTTTTTGCCCAGCTCATATCACAGGAAAACTGTCTAATCTTAATCTGGTTTCTAAGCTTAAAAAAATAGGGGACCTTAATTAAAGAGGCATGTACCCAGAACATAATGAGATGTTGTTGGTTGTCAAAGAGGAGTCCTGGTTTCATAGCTTTGCAAACTGGCGATTTACACCCTTTTTTCACAACAGATATCATAGATACAAAATAAGGGGCCATACATTGATAGGTTCAGCATTTAAAAATGTTAGAAAAAGTTTTAAGAGAGGCATCTGTCTGTGGCCGGGATTGGTCACTTAGGTTACTTTCAGTGTTATTGAAAGGCCACTGTCCAGAAAATCACACTGCCATAGTTACTCTATTAGATAGTTGAAAAAAAAAAGTTAAAAAAAATATCTTGTATATTTTAGTTGGAATCAGAAATCATGCTGATAGTGGAAATGGTGCTAGCTTTGTTGGTAAGTGCATACTTGCTGTACAAACTGCTGTTGTTTTGCTTTGCTTTTAGATTCTACACAGCTTTCTGACACTAGTATTCCTGTCTGCAGGACACGTAACTATGGGAGTCTGATCTTCAGACAGGCTCGTGAATTCAAACTCTTGTGTCTTATACCAGCTACTTCATCTATAGTATAGTGAAATATTAATGGCTAAGAATTTCTTAAATAAAATGTGTGGTTTAAATGAAAAATGAAATAAAAATGCGTTCAATTATGTTAGCTTGTGATAAAATCAACAGCTTTGCAATCAGATCTAGACTTGTTGAAGCTAACTACCTTTCATAGGCTATGGATAGGACTGTGAAATGCAACGTTATGAAATTTCTGCATCTGCATTTTCGATGGAAACTGTGAGAAAATATAGAATAAAATGATTATTACGGACAAATTATAATTATCTCTAGAGTAATTATACATTATTCATACAAGCTTTTAACATCTTCTTAATGTTCTTGTTTAATAACTGGTATGTGAAAAACTGAAGATTGTCAGCATTTAAGACAGATGTGATCCATTACGTGGGTAGTCTTTATGGCTAATAGTTAGAATCATAAGGTACTTCTGCAAGAGTTATTGTGTGGTTCTATTAATACAAGGCAGTCACTGCTCTATTACAAGGCAGTCACTGACAGTTGGTGATACTGATGTGAGTTTGGTTGAAGATGCCCAGAGATAAGATTTTGTTTTAGCTGGTTACTGTGGTATTCGTCTCCTTTTTTTCACAAAATGTGGTATACACAGTTCTTCTACCTCTTGCACAAATCTGAACTAGAAATATGCTTTGTCCACAGCTTTAGTAGTACCTGTATAATTATTTTTGTATAATGGTTTCAGTTGCCGCGTCAGTATGGCTTGTCCTGGTGTTTTAAAATCTTCTTGAGTAGTGATGTTAGTGTAAATGAGTATTGATGTTAGTGTATAGTATTTGGCTGTACAATATATTTTCTTTTCATTGTGGTACCAATGCTTTGATAAAAAACTATAAGGAACTATAATCTCAGTAAAGCTAGAAAGTTTGATATGAATACAGGTAAATACCTATAATTTTTATTTTATATTAGATTATATTTTGATAGATCTGTTATATATTTGCAAAACTTGGCATGGGTTTTGTTCATTGTTTACATTCTCACACTTTTCGTGCCTAATTCCTGAAGCTCTAAACACTAATTCAGCAGAAAAGTTTGAATGAATCATATGTGGAAATATGTCATTTGAATCAGAATCAGCTGTAGAAGATAGCTTTTAGCGGTTTTACTGGTGGGAAGATGAGATATAGAGCCTAATTTTTTTTGCCACCCAATGCAGGCATTCTTTTTCCTTATCTTTTCCCAGGATGTATTACTCATACAGGTGTATTAGAGTATCAACTAGAATAAATTACCAAATCAGCTTGAAACTTGCCAGATAAAGATTCAAACTTAAAGAGGCAGTATTAAGATCCCAATGCTAGCAGCAAAGTCAATATACCATCATTTACCCTTTGAGGACAGATCCTGTTTACCTTTTCGAACTGAAAATTTTGATTGACTTATATTCTGTTTATAGCTTGCCTTTGATCACCTGGTGTCCGTCTGATGATCTGTCTTTGACTGTCCACACTTAACCTTAATAATACTCTAGAGGCCACATTTGACCCCCAAAACATAATGCAAATTGGTCAGAATGTGTGTCTCAATGATCTTTAGGCCAAGTTTGAAACTGGGTCCCAGGTGGTACAAAACTAGGTCTCTGTCAAATCAAAGGAAAATCTTGTTTACACTGAGGCCACATTTGATACTCAATCTGCATGCAAATTAGTCAGAATGTTGGTCTTGATGATTTCTACGTCAAGTTCAAATCTGGGTCACCTGGGGTCAAAAAAACTAGGTCACCAGGTTAAATCATAGAAAAACCTTGGTAACAGTCCACCATCTTGAAATCAGTCAGAATGTATGTTTTGATGAATCCTAGGTCACATGGGATCAAAAACTAGGTCACCAGATCAATAGGTGAAGGGATGAGATAAAACCGCCTCGGACAGTGACAAACATCCGGGTACCTGCGATTTTGGAAAAAGAAAGAAATATTGATACTTTATATCTACGTATATCTCGGTATTTTACCAATCAATTTGACCAACAAGTGATCCAATATAATATAGCATTCCCTTACATTACATAATATTATATTTACCGATGTTTGTTTAGGTGGTTTACGCATTTGGAAAGTTGACCTCATACGAACGGGTTTTTCACAAATGACCAAAAGCCGAAAACCGACCTAATTTAGCCCTTCTTTCCTACTTGCATGGTGTTCATGGGATTGATGAACATCTTTTTCTCATAGATTTAAGTCTAAGTCGCTGTTTGTCTTAGATTTTTGTATTTCACCCGTATTTTATTTTCTGGGACGGTTAGATCCGTTCAAAATCTAAAAATGGCGCAATGGTGATTTTTTTTGCGATACGGTGATATTTTGTGCACAGGTTTTCATTATATATTTAGGGTCAAAGATGGAAAATTGCTAATTAAAAGTAAATTAAGAGTTATTTTTGAACGGATATGAATTAGATTTGTTTTTTATTTTATAGCATAAAAGACAGTTTTGTAAGACCAGTATCGCGGGTCAAATTACCATCCATCGCTAAAACGCGCAAGACGGAATAGCATGCACCGTGTTTAACTCGCTTTAAAGATAATAGTTAATTATATATAGAGGTTTTAATTTCACAGTTTTCAGAAAATTTCATCAGCTTTCCAATTATACCATTTTTTATTTAATGTGGTATTTAAAGACACAATGACGGGCAGTTTGCATACAACTATGGGACAAAACCGTTTACTCGCCCGGGGTGATAAATGCACGGCGTGATAAACGCTTCCAGGTAAAAATCGATAACCGAGACAAGATTATCAGTACGATAAGACATTTATAGAGGGCGTTTCCGGACCATACTATTTGAAAGACCTTGACCAGATCAAATCATAGAAAAACCTTGTTTACACTAGAATCCACATTTTGTATCTACTTACTATGAAAAATAGTCAGAATCTTCTAGGTCAGGCTCCAAACTACATGAACTAGGTCATGTGGGATCAAAAACTCATTAAGTCATCAGGTCAAACAATAGAATTAAACATTTTGAAAACTCTACAGTCCAAATTGTATATTCAATCACCTTGAAAATTGGTAAGAATGGTTTTCTTGATAAACTCCAGGTAAATGTCCAAACTGGGTCAAGCTGGGTCAAAAACTTGGAAACCAGATTAAGTAATAGCAAAACTTTGTGATCACTCTTTAAGTCACATTTTGCACCCAAACATCCTTGGTTAGAATGTCTGTCATGATAAACTCTATGTTGAGCTAAAAACTAGTCCATCAGGTCAAATACTGGCCATTGTTCTCAGGTGAGTGATTTATGACCATCATAGCCCTCTTGTTATAGTATTTCAGGAGTGAATACATTCAGTCTAGCTTACTTTTATTCAGCTTCACTGATATGGCTGTGTCTGTGTCAAAGTGTTTCTTTCTAACCAGCTGATTTTTCAAAGTAAATGATAGTGCAGATGAATTGCAGAGATTCACTTCCCTGAATACTTTTACTAATTCAGTAACAGTTCAACATTTGAGAAAAGGTTATCTTATTATCAAACTAGACTTTTTGACATGTGAATCATGCAACTGTACAATAGCAGGCCATCTTAAAGGAGAAACCTTTCCAGCATCAAGATGTAATGAGAAAATCACAACAATATTGAAATACTTTGTCAAAGAGTAAATACTTCAAAACAATGTGTAATATTGCAAGAACCAGTGCTTTTAAATACTAGTACTGTCTATGTAATCTGCAACCCATAACATAAAAGAATGACAAAAATCCATATTATTTTTGTGGTGCTATGAAACAGGTCTTTTCAATCATCTGCAATCCTTTATATACCGAAGAATGACAAAACACTTTACTGCTTTTTGCCATAGAAATGCAGATGCTCTTGCAGCGATGAAACAATTTTTATAATGATTTTTTCCTTTCTTTATTTTCAGAACAACGAACTACACAACAGGGTCAGGTGTATTTTCTTCACACACAGACTGGTGTCAGTACCTGGCATGATCCTAGAGTACCAAGGTACGAAACTGAAAGCATTCTCCTTATCCTACTTAATTATTTAAAGAATAACACTGTTCTATATCTGCCCGAGGAATGCTAGTTTGTAAGCATGTAAAACCCTTCCTGTACATAACCTTTGTGTGGTGCAGTGAAATAATGTTTTTCAGCATTATATAACTGAAATTCTTGGGAAGGAAAATCGTGGTCCAGCCTAATTGTATCATGGTCAGGTTTGTTTCTAGGCAGTGTAGGTACATGTTTATAGTTGCAGGTTTGAAACTTACTATTGCAAATTTAAGATGTAAACATCTATGTACATAATTATAAAGTTTTGTCCATTTTTCAGAGACATTTCTAACATGGATGTTTTGGAACGTGAGTTGGGTCCTTTGCCTCCAGGCTGGGAAGCACGACATACTGGGAATGGACGAGTATATTTCGTTGATCACAATAACAGAACAACACAGTTCACAGACCCAAGGCTCACTCATAATATAGACTTGATACAGAGTCGTTTGTAAGTACATTCCAAGAATACGTTTCAAAACAGTTCATGAGAAGAGTTTCGTATAATGTCTGCAATTATTTTTCCTTGGTTCAAAGCACTGTAATTACTTAGAGCTATTGTCTTTAAAGAAGTAAAAAGTCATAGGAATGTTATAAACAAGCTAGTTTGTTATTAAACATGGATTTCTGCGTCAGTCTGTGTTGTTACTAGCAATATTTTTCTTTCAGAAAAAATACAAATGATAAGGAAAATGAAAACCCAGTGCCAAAATACAAGCGAGACCTTGTTCATAAGTTGAAGATTTTAAAACAAGAGTTTCAGAGTTTGCAACCTCAGGGTGGACATTGTCGAATGGAGGTTTCGCGAGAAGAAATTTTCGAGGTAAAGCTTTGAATTGTTTTGCTTTAACAGTACCCCTATTGTTCTGCTGTTCTGTAATGCCCTAAAACTCCCAAAGCTGGATCTGCTACTGTGTGGTGTACCAACAAGATAGCGGACTTGAAGATTGTGCAAGAAAAGTTCTTTGAATTCAGCAGTAGCTGCTAAATAGCTTCACCAAAGGGCATCCTCATGAGTAGTGTTGAAAATATTACATTTGTGTGTGAACACTGGAGCTTATTGTTGGAATCTCTCTGTCATCTGTGTCATTACATGTTTATCATTATTGAGAACAATTACAATCTTTATTGTCTACTATATTTTGTGGAGCATGGAAAATCTATTTTCAGACACTGTTTACAGGTATACAGTTGTACAAGAATCTCACATATGTAAACATGTGCTTAATAGAAATGTAACAGCTGTGAAATCAGGAAACAAATTTTTACACTAGCTCTTTTCATTATTTATACAAAAAATAAATTTTTGAAGAGAAAATAGAAACATAAAATGTGCATTACGTTAATTTTAAAGAATTCTGCAAATGCAAGGATCCTGCTTGAATTTATTTATGTGACATAAACTTTGGTCTGCAGTTGCTTTCATAGGGCAGGTTGGATATTGTATTTTATTCTGATTGGACCAAAGATATGTTGACCGAGGTCAATTTTATATTTCTGTTACAGTAACTGTAGCTTGCCAGACAATTATGGAAGATGTTAGTTCTGGGCTTGAATTTATGTCAGATACTATTGAATCAAAGGCTATATACATGTCTTACCCTATGAGGAGAAAATCAGACCACTTATGAAGCGTTTGTATGGAAGAGGTTCTCCATGATAGGGTCATTCCTTCCTCATCTTAGCCGAGTCTACATTAGGGAGGAAAAAGGTTGCAGTTATTTTGTAAAATTTATATTTTTCCCATAAGATACTTAACTGATCACCACTGTACATGTGTCATTTGTTTTCCAGGACTCATACCGACAAGTTATGAAGATGAGAGCTAAAGATTTACGGAAACGTCTTATGGTAAAGTTTAAAGGAGAAGAGGGGCTTGATTACGGTGGTGTTGCCAGGTATGTGTAGTAACTATTCAAGTTCTATTACCCTTTGAAATTGCCATATTGATTTTTGGTCTTGAATGAAGCTAACACATAGCAGAGACTTTAAAGAATGTCAGAAGTGAGATAAACAGAGTAATGTCTCTTATCAACAGATATAGATGAAAATAGTCCTAACAGAAAAGGTTGATTTCTAATTTTTTGACTAGGAAAGTCAAAAAATGGCTTACATATGTCTTCTGTATTCAATATGAACAGAACTAATGTACAAATTCGTATTTTTCAGTTTTAACTATTATAGCCATATAAAAATCAATGAATTATTATAATAGTCACTTTGAATTGAAATATCACTTTAAAGTTTGTGGAATAAAGATAAAAGATTGAGATACTGTCTCATGGAAGCTCATTGATAAAGAACCAGTATGTTTTTGATATTCATGGTAGACAGAATTAAAACACTCGAGGATAAAGTGCCGTCTCTGTTTACAAATCTGTTCAGATTGGCTTGTCAGGTGAAATATACAGTGATAAGGTGATATATTTAGAATTGTCAGAAACAGAGAGATGTTCTCTCTCATCATATCTAGATATGAAAGTCATTAAACCACCTCAGAACAATACTTCCTTGTTACTTCAGAATAAAAAATAGAACAATATTCCATTATACTTTCACCGTTATCTTTTTAAAATGTATGAAAGTATTGTAGCTTAATTTAATGACTTTGGGGTAAATAAACATAGAGTGAATGTTTACTAATAGTACTGCATGTTCTTGCATTTGAAAGATAATTTGTCAGTATCATTTTTGAGGGTCTACAAAGGTACATAGATCCCACATTTAAATGTGTAGCACGATGATCAGGATCTGTATGATGAAGTAGGCCTTCATTGATAATAAACCTTTATGAAAATGTGTTATCACTTTGTTACTTGACATAAGTGATGACATACCCGATACTTTGTATGTTACAGGGAGTGGTTTTGTCTGCTGTCTCATGAAATGTTGAACCCGTATTACGGCCTGTTCCAGTATGCACGTGATGATATATATACTCTACAGATCAATCCTGACTCACATGTCAACCCTGTAAGTAATATTACCACTGTATTGTCTACATCGTGTGCACTGCCTATTGCCAGATCTTGTAAGTTTTGCATTTTATCCCTTTATGTTGGTTCCTGTTCAATGATTTGTGCAGACTGTCCCTTACTTTGACTTTCTGAGATATTAAAAGAATTACAGGATCTGCTAAGGTAGTCAAAAGAATATGTTACCCTTTGCCAAGAAAATTACATTTCATTCAATTTGAAATAAGCCCATCTGTTGTGAGGAATTTGCTTATAAAGAGACTAATTGAAACTAATGGAAATAGTGCCCAATATAGCACCTGTATAAATATTATGTCTTGTATATTTCAGGAGCATTTGTCGTATTTTCATTTTGTTGGTCGTATTATTGGTATGGCAGTATTTCACGGACACTATATAGATGGTGGTTTTACTATGCCACTTTATAAACAACTGCTGCAAAAACAAGTGATCTTGGAGGACCTTGAAAGTGTTGACCCTGACCTTCATAGAAGTTTGATGTGGATGTTGTAAGTACATGATAGTATTGTATATACTGCTAAATTTATGTTAGTTAGGCCAAAAATAATTGATGTTGAAGCATATGATCAGAAACATTGAAATTCTGTGAATGTGAGGGAGAGGTGCCTCTGTTAAAATTTCTTTCTTCTTACCACCACATTGTATTAGATGTCTACTAAAAGAAATTCTAGGGGCAAGCTTATGTACCAGTGAGTAATCTCTCTTGAAAACTGTGTTTTTCTCATGAGCATCAGGCAAACAGGGAAAGTTGAGTTCTAAACTTTTATAACCAGAATTTAAGTAAAAAAATATATCAGAGTCCGTAAACACAAACATGACTGTATCTGGTGAACACTTTGTTACAGGGAGAATGATATAGAGGATGTGTTAGACCATACGTTCTGTGTAGAGAGTCATTCATTTGGCCAGTTTCAGCAGCATGAACTCAAACCTGGTGGAGATGACATCAAGGTCACAGAAGAAAACAAAAAAGAATATGTCAAGTATGTTTGTTTGTGCAAGAAAAATAATATTTACAGTTAGCCCAATGTCATAACAGTCTTTTGAAAGTCTTTTGTTTGAATTGCTCAACCTTAAAAGCTTCTAAGGTTTTGTTTCTTCAGACGAAAAATGAAATTTCATAAATTTGTGATGTAAATGAGATTGATCAGAAGTTTTGAGATCTTGTCATTCATAGAAGACTTGTTTTCTCAGTGTTATTTGTTGATGTGCAATGCTTGTTTCCATGTACTAAATAAATACTTGTATATCTATTTGCTAGGTTGTATGTACAATGGGTGTTCATGAGAGGTATAGAAGCTCAGTTCCTGGCCTTACAGAAAGGTTTCCATGAAATCATTCCACAGCATTTACTCAGACCTTTTGATGAAAGGGAGATAGATGTATGTATTACAAAAAAATCCACAAATTATTTTTATGTTCTTTTTTGACAGTCTTCTCATAAAAGATAAACCCACTAGGTTAACTTTAAGTTTAGGAGCATTTATCGTATTTTCAAATTCGTTTGCAAAGCAGTTGAGTTTCAGATAAATGTGAAGGAGACACTTCTGTAGTTACACTCTAATACTGTTGGAAATTAGACCTTGCTTAGACATAAATCATATATCTGTAGAGTAATAAACGGTATTAAACGTGCTATGTCTGCACAGTCGGGGAGCAGGTGGTTCCTGGTTGACTACTGTGACAAGTTAATAAACACTTAACAGTTCTAATGGTACAGTTTCTGCTAGCATAATGATATGTAAGTGGAAAATTGTCCCTATTACACCATGTCTCGCATGTGAAACGAGACAGTGTTGATTTAGATAATACTATAACAGATTAGGACGTTTTCTCGCTTAAAGGTTTGGTAAATTAGACCTTTAAATGTTAAAGGGTATAGGGCATGTACCGGAAATAAGTGGAACATTCTTTTACAAAAACTTGTATGTTTTGGGGAGACATGAAAAGGAGTGCTGAAGCTGCATTTATAGGTAATGAATCACTCCTCTGCTATAAATGACACAATCTTAACTCTGTTTTAGACAGAAGGACTAAGTGAATTTATATACCCCCCTTGCAAAGTTGTAAGGGGGTATGCTGGATTCAGCTTGTCTGTAGGTCAAATGTCAAGGTCACAGGGGCTCGAGATAGTAAAATCTTGTGGATGCGTAATCTCCCTGGTCAGAATTTAATGATACTTCACACAAGTGATAAGTATCATGCACAACCAAGTACAATGCCTTACATGTGGTAACATACATGTATATTTTATGTTCCAGTTAATGATAGGAGGATTGGGAAAGATAGATTTAGATGATTGGAAACTGCACACCAGATTAAAGCATTGTACCCCAGACAGTAACATTGCCAAGTGGTTCTGGAAGGCTGTTGAATCCTATGACAATGAAATGAGGGCCAGATTGTTGCAGTTTGTCACTGGCAGCTCAAGAGTACCACTTCAAGGATTTAAAGCATTACAAGGTAAAGTTTTATACATTTTTTTCCCTTCATTTATATTAACTTTAATATATGGGCAGTATAGGTTTACACAGGTTGAAATTCAATGTTTGGAAGTGTTCTGCTGAATTTCGTGGAATCAAAAAATAAATATTGGCTGACAGGTGATCGTATTGTTACCCTCATTGGGGGGACTTGTTTTTGGCCAGTTTTTCAGCAAATGTTGCAATGCTCTGCACTTCTTGCTTGTATCTGGGTATGCAATCTGAATACATCTGTTGGCCAGATTCAAGCTGTTTTGAATTGGGTGGCTAGGTGTTTGCATAAGCAGCTCAAAGCATTCATTGATGAGGATTACAATGACCAAACTGAACTAAAAGGAAATTTTCTGTATATATTTGGTACAGTTTAGCAATATATTAAATGAAGATGTGTAACTTCTTTTTCAAAAACATAATGATTGTATTATTGCATATCTGGCTGCAAAATGGTAGTGCAGTCATAAAAGAATGGCTAGAAAAAGGCTCGGTGTTCTTGTTTGTAATGTTCACAAGATAGGCTAGCGAACAGACTGCTTATGATAAATTTGTTCTGAAACAAATATGCCAATTATCTCTGTGAGAGTCAGTTGATGTTCTTGTTGAGGTAGTCGATAAGTGGTTGTTAAAAGTAAATGATGATCAACCATGGAATCGTGTATGGTCAGTATGATAAATAGGGAACTCTGGTAATGCCAGGCACCCATTTATCATATTTACACGGAACATTACTATTGAGATTTGGCAACAAACCAAATTGGAAATAGTGTCCAACTCTAAGCTTGTGGTGTAAGCAGATAGCATCACTGTAGCAATAAAACGGATCTCGATGTCTTCTAAAGAAGCTATTTGCAAGCTTATGTGTTGAGTTAGTTAACAGATGTTTTACTTTTTAGGCTCAACGGGAGCGGCAGGACCACGTCTATTTACCATCCACCAGGTCGACACAAACACTGACAATTTACCGAAAGCTCATACTTGGTAACTCATTTATTGCATATTGCTAGATTATTCTCCTTTGTTTACATTATTTACTAGTATTAGGCATCTGCTAGCAATAAGTGTATTAAAGGTTCAAAATACTCAAAGCATGTTATGTAATACTAGTTTCTTGGGTTCTGTGTTTAAAAAAATTATCAGTAATTTAATGCACAGAAATATATACCTGTTCTGCTAGAATTGATTCCATATTTATACCCCACAAAACAAAGTTTTCAGAGGTATACTGCAATCACCCTTGAAAGCCTGGTGACTTTGATAACATTAGTAGATGTGCAAGACACACTTTTTATGTGATTCCATGAAGGTGTGGCAGAGTTATGCCCCTTTGAACTTTAACTGCATGACTTTCATACAGCATAGGAAGTTTGAGGAGCAAACTCCTTAAGTTTCCAAAGGATTGTATTGAATATTGGTACAAATGACCGTAATGAAGATAGATGTGCAAGACACAGTGTTTGTGTGTATCCAGTAAGGTGTTGCAGACTTACCAGTATGCCTCTTTGAACTTAAATATTGTTAAAATTACATGTAGCATAAGTAGTTTCTGGAGCAACTTGTCCTTTAGTTTTGAAAGGATTGCAATAAGTATTGGTACTTACTTTGATCATGAATTATATCGTAGATTTGCAAGACACAATTTTAGTGTTTGACCATCAAGGTGTTGCAGAGTTATGCCCCTTCAAACTCGGACATTTCTGTTGTTTAGTTTTAATGTGGTAGATACAATGTAGTATACATAATTACCATCAAGACTCTGTTTTAGTATTTATCCAGTAAGGTGTTGCAGAGGAATAACGTTTTGACCTTTTTATTTCATACATTTAATGTATTACAGTTTAGGGAGCAAACTCTAATCAGTGAAAAAGCACCATTGCAGGGTTATTTAATCACAACAGTAATAGCTCTAGTTTGGTCTTTAAAATATCAGACTTTCTTTTGTTAATCCAGATTTGTTCCTTCATACTAGTATCTGGTTAAAGTATATATAATAATCTTGTAGAACAGTGTTTGAATGTTCAGCAGCATTTAAATTTTTAAATAAAGTAATTTTGCATTTTGTTTAACTACAAACATTCATAAAAAAAAAATATTTCCATTTCAGTTTCAATCGTATAGACATCCCACCTTATGAAAGCTATGAGAAACTGTACTCAAAACTGACATGTGCTGTAGAGGAAACATGTGGCTTCGCTGTGGAATGAGGGGATATATTTAACAAACTGAATTATGGGATTAATATACAGTAGAGGAGTGCTCACTTCCAGCTCATCTATTTCGAGATTAATCGATTCAGTAATCGAAAAAAGTTTTGTTGGAGTTGTCAAGATACAAAACTGCAATGGATGAGTACGGAAAAAATGCCAGGTTACAGATTAATGTGAGAACATACCAAGTTACGGATTGACTCGAGAACATGCCTGCTTACCAGAATATTTCTTTTTAAGAGTAACAAGTCTGTATTGATACTCGGACACGTTGGTTGTGATATTTATAAATGTCAGGTCCATAATTTGTTCATTTTTATCGTTCTCAATGTTGGTAGACCAGTGCGATATGCAGATAAATTACCAAGAGTATTCAGACAATCTTGCATGTGTTTTGTTTGGGCATGGACCGGTCAGCTTCTGAAGGTGGTCAGAATGTTGGAACATGTCCACAATGTTTGAACACTGAATTTTCAGTACCTAAACATGACTTGGAAGGTGATAAAAAATTGTGCATGAAGAGTCTAGCTGTAGGATTGGTCTATAAGAAGGGAGATCTCCACTAGTCTTGTGGAATAAATTTTGATAGGTCCGAGTTTGTGTAGAATTGTTGACCAGTATTGTGATATTTTGTGTTAACAGTGTTAAATGTTCAGTGTACAATGTAATAATTTACTAACAAGTTGAAGTTGATGAAAGTGCTTCTTACATATTCCTTACAATTTTACTGACCCTAGTATTATTGTAATGATTGTTCTTTCTGCTAACAGGGATGGTCAACTATCTGTAAGGGGGGGAGTCGATGTAAAATTTATTTCTCTGTAATAAAATAATTGTTAGTACCACTATTAATGGGAGATTAAAGTTTTAGTCATGAATGCAACCAGTTAAAATAATGGAGAATCTTAAAATTAGCACAGTCAGTTTGATATTACAGATATTCTTGTATTTTTGTCACTTAATATCAATTGCCAGTTTCAGCATCCGGCATACAAAACAAAAAAAGTTTCCTTTTACAGTATTTAGCTTATATTAAATGTGGTCTATTGGTCAGTATTTTTACTGAGCCATTGACTACACATTGACATGGCAGACGGACAGAGAAGACAAGTCTAGTATTATTTTAATACTTCTTGTAGATATTGTTCTATTACATTGATCACAGACTCCTAATGATGCTATATGGATGGCTAAATATGTCCGAAGTGATTGTTTCTTGTATTTGTTCACTGCAGCAGTTGTCCCATTTCTTTTAACAATAGAACAAAGGTTCAGATTGAATTGTCTTTCATCTTATCTTACTTCTCTAGAAATTGATATCTTTTACTATATAAGGTATATGTTTCAGTGTAACTGTCTGTAGAATTAGGGTACCAGTGCACTGTCAGATTGATATCTTATTTCACACACACTTTGAGGAAACAAACTATGTCATTAATTTCTAATGATGTCTCGGCTGTTTTATTTTGAAGTCACCTGCATGAATAATCTTTATTTTTATATGTATATCATTCTACCCTGATAAGGTTTGCTTGTTAAATCAGATCATAACCAAAGGACCAAATGTTTATTACCTTTGAAATTGTACTGTAGTATTAAATATAAAAAAAACCTGATTATCTTATGTTCCAATGTCAAAGCTAAATAATGAAGTGTTCATTATACCATCAGCTTTATTCTTTTATTTTAGACAAATTGTTTACAAATTATAGATGTTGTATGTAGCCTCTGTAACCCATGTATCAGAGTACTTGTGTACTGAAGCAGTAAATAGTTCAGTCTTTCCCTACCTCACAAAGTCTCGTGTCGTCCACCAATGTAATTTGACTGAAACAAAATATTACCTTCTTGATTTTATACATACAGAAGAAGCTGACTCATTGATGTACGTACTTTATATATTCCTTCTGTGTAACTGAGTAATACCCTCGATTTATGCCTGTGTACCAATGTTGCAGTGATACATGTCAAAGGCTGCTTGCAGAATGGGTCAGACCATCATAACATAGACTACAGAAATTGAACAAGTACAGTTTAAACCCAGTCAACAGTTGTTGATATTTCACTAGGATTAACTGCCATGTATGTCACATCTCCTGCCATGTACAACGTCCATAGCCAATACACAAAGTGCACTTAATCAAACATGTGTGATGAGCCAAGATTTGTTTTTACATACTGTAAATCACTCCAAGACAAGTTTGACAGAATTAGAATTTTGTACCATGGATCGTTTTAAATGGTTTTGGTTGGGTGTATCTCAAGTACCGATTTTGACTTGGATTTTTTTTTATGAGCTGCAATACGATCTTACCCAAATATTTCTGTAGATCCAAACTTACCAGCAATGTTCTTGATTCTGCTCTATGTAAAATTTGTTTTTCAGATATTTTATTTTTTGTTGCTCATAGACAAGTGTTCATTGCAAACTCTTTAAGTGAACTGAAGTATTGATTGCCTTTGAATTGATTTGATAAAATTTTAATTTTCTGATCACCTGATTATTTGAGCATTAGCATTCACTAAAGCCCTGCTCCACACAAAACAGAAGTGTATTGTCTTTGTAAACTATCTTCACACTATAAAGGGTAAAGTAAACTCAAAGTCACCGGTTAAATTAAAAATCAATTCTACATTTTACTGATACGGTCCAGGCTTGCAAGGTATATTTTAAAGTTTAGATTGCCAGGTAGTGTTCAACATCCATTGTCTGCAGTTATTCCATTTTCTGTTTGAGAATTTCATTCATTGTTCTATTTCAAAATTAAGGGATACAATTTATCTGTGTGGTGCAACAGGATGCAAAATGGTGAAAATTGTAGTAGTTTACTCTTTAACATAACTAACACTTCAAAATGGAATTTTCTTTTTTGTATGTTTCGCAAAAATGGACATAACTCAAGTATAGTGTTAAAGAATCTGTGGTCCTTGGTGTTTTATAGGGCAGATATCATGACTTTATTAGACATTTAATAGACACATTTGTTGCCTTTTTCTTAACCTGTCTTTCATAACCTATATAGATATGTTTTATAATTCATATGTTTATTGCCAGTAACTTATTGATGACTGTATTAAGATGTATTTTCTGGTTTTTACTCAACACAAATGTTGTAAATGATATATATATATATCTGTGAAAAGACATTTCCTTTAATGTATTTGTACAAGGGTGATTTGTTTTCATTATATATATGTTTAGTAGCATTTATATGTTGTGTCTATTTTGATATGAATAATTTATGGAGGGGCTGTGAATGCATTCAGCATGGTTTTAACTATAGTACAGTTACAGGAAGCATTTGAAGATTCAATTTTATCAAAAAAGTCAGTTTTATATTCATATATTTTATTTTTCTGAAAACAGAAATAGATATTTTGCACTGGGCTTAATGTATCTTGTTCAAAATTTGATAAGACAGTAGTTTTGATACAAAGTTTATGCCAATTGACAAAAACTACAAAAATTGAAATAGATGTACATGGGCATTGCTTTTTTTTACCATTTTACAATAATTTTGTAACTATATTTAAAGGGAGTGAATGTTTTGTGTATAATATGTTGTATATTTTGGTAAAAATCTATGCATTTATGTTGAGTAGTGACTTATTTATGTACGCCTGTTCAAAGAGAAATGTGTGTTTATCGATTCAAACCTGATATACTCGATCGTATCGTCTGTATATAGGTCCACTTTTAAACGTTAAAAACGAGATATGTGTTTGTACAGTAAGATTAAGAGAACACAAGGCAAAACTGTCGTATCACCAGGACTCTGGTTGTAAGTTGCTGATGTACACATGAATGTACATGTAAACAAATTTTGTTCTCGGAAAGTTCTGACGGGAAGTTTTGAAGGATAACTATTTCAGAAACTGTAAATTACTACCAACAAAAAATCAGCTTTTATTTCTGTGCTCCCAAGTCCCAAATTACCATACTTTTATAACTCAACACATTATGGACTAGTCTGGGATAAGCCTGGGCAATACTTCTGTGTTTTTTTCACTATTATTAGTTTGGTCAGAATCTACTTGCCAAATAAATATCATTTTCTCACAGTTTAAATTACTCATTTATATGTATCACTACTTCATTACACAACATTTACATCATTACATAATAAAGGTCTGTTGAATGTAGATTTCTCAAATTTCATCACTTCACTTCAAGTCTTGTGTGCACTGTTTAGGTCAGAATATTTTAGGTAACAGAATTGAACCCATCACAGAAATGATTGTACATTGAATTAAAATGGTTTTAATTAAGCAAAATGAATAATTCCTGAAATATGATTAAATTCTTGTTTTTTTTCTTCCAATACCATTATTTTCATGTTCTTAACTCATCAGGCACAAAGTGCCAGTGTGAGGTATTAGGATCACTCACCGTCTGTTGTACATCCGCCCACCATTGCCTTTAAACGACATCTCCTTTGAAACCACTATGCTAATGTTCATGGAACTTGGCAGGGATGTTAGATAGACTTGTATAGGGAAAGGAAAACTTAAAAAAAAATTCTTTGAAACCACAAGGCCTAGAGCTTATATGTTTGGCATGAAGCATTGCCTAGCGGACCTCTGCCAATATTGTTCAAACTTCACTTGATTTCACAGTCTTCTATAGGAGAACTTAAAAAGTCTTCTTGTCTAAAACCAAAAGGCATTGAGTTTAGATATTTGGAATTTAGCATGGTGTAGTGGACCACTATGAATATTTTTCAAATCACGACTCCAGATCAAAATACTCTTTCTGCGACATCATTGTTGACCTTGTATTATAGCCAGTGGTAGCCAGGTGAGCGATATAGGGTGAACTTGGCCCTCTTGTTTTGTGTATAACCTGAAGTATTGTGACATTAACACTGCTATAAAGATCAGTCTGTATGTGAATGATGTAACAAGTCTGTTGTGACATCAGCAGTTACAGGTTGTGTCTGTTGTGACATCAGCAGTTACAGGTTGTGTCTGTTGTAAAAATACAAATTATTAGAGAATGCAAATTAATAAATGTGAAATACTATGCACATGTCTTCTGTTTTCATTTTTAATGAAGAGGGAGATGAATATGCAGCTGTGTTCAATTTGGATACAAATATAAACCTACTTAACACATTGCTGTGCCCAACATAAGGAATTTCAAAGTAAAATACAAAGAAGTAAGTAATACGCAAGATGTTATTGGATCACCTGTGTAGCATCACAAAAACCGAAATTGTGTTGACCAGTGGTGATGGTTGCTGCCATAATACATTTAGTTAATTCAAGAACACTTTGGCCTGGCTCCTTACAGGCAAATCACTGGTTGCCAGGGAAAGGTAACCAGTCCTGTCCAAAGTCGAAGCCACTGCCTTTTGGTACAAAAAAAGCGTTTGTTACATTATACAAGAATGGTTGAGCAAAAGATTCACAAGCTAAGTAGGGAGCCTAATAATGACCAGTAGATGACCATACTCATTTTGAGGTCAATGTTTGGGATGACTGTTCAACAGGTAAATGTTTGCTGATGAATACCATAATAATGACAGTGCCAAAGATACTTGAAACTAAACTGAAATTTGCCTTGAACAGTCCATCAACACTATTTACATACATCATAAACTTGGAACTTTCTGCTGTTAATGGGCAAGATCAGTTTAAAATAATTCTCGGCATTTTAGCAAACTACCCACAATACTACTATGAACAGTGAGTGACTAGCGTATTATTTTGAAAGCCTTGTGGCATTGGCTTTGAAAAGTAACAATATTTACTTTCTGTACAATCTTCTCCAAAATTTGTCATAGTACTGTCTGTGCGTGAGGTTTGTCCACCTTACAAAGTACTTGTATGGAACACAGATTCACTCCAAGAAGTCTTGTGTTCAGACAGTAATTTGAACCAGACTACTGAAATTATTTTTACTTTATAGCCATGCTCTTAAAAAAGACAGTTACAATATCGACAGTATCAGGCAGCCATTCAGGTGTAATTATTGTTGCTACCATATATGTTTCACTTCCCAAACAGACATGTACTGTGAGGAAATTGATGTAACTTCTTCATTTCTTGATATACTTTCAAGAACTGCCTTAGTGGTAAAGTGGTTAAGGCTATGAACTTGAAACATTAAGTGAAATAAGGGTTCAAGACCCACTGCCAACGAGACTCTGACTCTCACACCAGAGATAGGACTTTGTACTAAGGTGGTGAGTCAACAACAGTCAAGCTAAAATTATTTCTTTTCAGGTAACGAGAGATCTCAATTCTTTGACATAGAGGACTTCAAATGAAATAAGAAATAATAATGCCATAAATCAACTACCTGTTGATAAACCAACTCTTTGGGTTTTTTTGGATTGGTTAAAAACAATAAGTGTATAAAGAAAAAACACATGAGATGAAAATGTATTGTATTTTTGATATCAATTACACAAGCCAGTGCAAATGTTAAATCAGATACAGTGTAATCAATCTATAGTTACAACTTTCTGGTCTGTGCTATTCTTTTCACTTTCTATTTGGACACTCTTTTCACTGGTTTCTGATACTTCTTTATCATCCAAGTTACTGCTTTCAACTTGATCTCTGCTTTCTATATTTAATTCAACACTCGCATCTTTTGCTGGTGTATCAACTGTCTGAACATTACAAGAATTTTCATTTTCTATATCTTCTTTTTTATTAAGACCATTGTCTACTCCTTCACCTTTTTTCTCATTACCACAAGTTTCAATACAGGTATTATCTGCAACTTCTTTAATATTCATGTTACTACCATCAGTTATATCATCACCTACAACATCATCAGTTTTGTTACTACCACGAGCTTCATTGTCTGTATCATCATCGGTCTCATCAGTAGACCTTTTCACTATTTCATGTAGATTATACTTCTTAAATGTGAAATAGTCTTCCACTACACTAAAGCAACATGCCTTCTGAACTATTTCCACAATAATGACTAGGTCTGGTTCATCATGACACAGCTGATGTCGTGGATTCATCTCCTTGATAATCTTCCCTAGCAACGGTAATATTGTATTTTTGGAGACACTGTTATTGTTTCTGATCTTACAAACAGCAGTGTATTTGATGCCTACTCCAAACTCAGTCTCAAAATGTGGTGCTAGTACACTTCTAAGGGTCTTCTCGATTTCTTTAGGCCCTGGGGTGCTAACTGCAGCAACTGGTAACATTCTTAGAGCATATCTGGCTTTCTGCACCTACAGTTAGAAAAACAATAATTAAATGAAACTTCTAACAAACAAGAAGGTCAAAGTGGCCTACATCGTTCACTTGAGTAATAAAGATTTCATGAAGATAAACATTCCTGCAAAATTTCAAGGAGACTTGGTCAAAATTTCTAATTTGACCTCTTGATGTAGTATTAACACCATCTTCACCCTGTTTAATCATTATCTTGATTTATGATTAAAATATTATCTTGATTTATCAGCTAACAATCTGACAATGTTTAGTTTATAGTTTATACTAATTTATGTTAGCTTGCTTGTTAAGAAAGCTTGTAGCTTATCTACAATGTTTTTTATCAAAAAATGCTAACTGTAGAATATCAACAATGTTTTCCTATTTGACCTGCATTTTTACATCCAAATGAACTTGTTTATTGCCTTACCTAAATTTCATAAAGCAAGTATTAAATTCCTCGGATCATGTATAACAAGAGCTGTCAGTAGGACAGCGTGCTCGACTTTTTTAGTGCTTGCCAATAAAACAAAACTTTGACAGTTAAGGGCACACAAGATTTTAACCAGGAATTTCTAAGTACAAATCAAGAAAATTTTTCACAGAGTTATCTTCTTTTGCTTACAGATAGGTCTTACGATGGTACATAAGTACTCCAACTTTCAAAGTAATATCTCAAATGGTTAAGTTAACAAGTGGACAAGAATGAAAATTTTAACGAGTTTCTAAGTCAAAAAGGGCCATAATTCAAATAAAATCCTTGACAGAATACCTTCTCCTGCCCAGTTTGGGAATCATGATGGTAAACAAGTATTCCAAATTTCAAATTAATATCTCAAACAGTTCAGTCAAAAAGTGGACTGGTACGAAAAACTTAACCAAAATTCTAAGTCGATAAAAGGCCTTAATCTTTAAAACAAATCCCTGACAGAGTTACCTTCTCTTGCATACAGATGGGGGAAGATGTGAAATAGCATTAAAAGTTTCAAAGCAATATCTCAAAGGGTTAAGGCAATAAGTGGATTTTACCCATATTCAATGTATTTTCTAAGTCAAAAAGGGCATAATTCTGTCAAAAACCTTGACAGAGTTATGTCCTCTTGTCTGTGATGGTGTTCGTGATGGTAAACAAGTATGGTTAGTTCCAAAGCAATACCTCCAAGGTTTTGAAATAAAGTGAGGTGGTACGAAAAACTTAACCAAGCTCAATACACTTTCTAAGTCCAAAAAGGGCCATAATTCTGTCAAAAACCTTGACAGACTTATGTACTCTTGTCTGTAGATGGAGGTTATGATGGTAAACAAGTATGGTAAGTTTCAAAGCCATACCTCTAATACTTTGAAATAAAGTGAGGTGGTACGAAAAACTTAACCAAGCTCAAAACACTTTCTAAGAAAAAAGGGCCATAATTCTGTCAAAAACCTTGACAGACTTATGTACTCTTGTCTGTAGATGGAGGTTATGATGGTAAACAAGTATGGTAAGTTTCAAAGCCATACCTCTAATACTTTTGAAATAAAAGTGGGGTGGTACGAAAAACTTAACCAAGGTGTGACGCCAACGCGGCGGGGGAGGGGGGGGGGGGGGCGGGGGGGGGGGAGGGGGGGGGGGGGAGGGCCCCTGGGCCTTTCATAGAAAAGTCGAGCTAAAAATGTTTCAAAAGTTATGGTCAAGTACTTTCAAATTGCAACAGCTTACAATTAAATGAATGTATTTCAAAACTACTCAAAGCCTGAAATCAAACACTTTTAGGCTGCTATAGTTTGTGGCAATAAAAACAGTATTTATATGCCGTAAAATGTTGAGTTTTCTTGGTACCTGCTTTTCTTGAATATCCTTGAATATTTCATGTGTCAGCCTACATGGATCTTCCACAGTAGTCCTTATGAAGATGACATTTTTACATTTTGTGTCAGTATTCTGGAATCTCCTTTCAGCAGAAGTGATCTGAAAAGTATTGTAAAACCTTTGAGCATTGTATCACTTCCTTGTGTCTGTTTTGGTCAGCATCACTGTATATACTCACAGTGGATGAATAAACACCAGATATTGATTCAAAACTGAACACCAGTAATTAATTTACATGGCCAATGTTTCACGCTGTAGGTTTGTCTAATTTTCAGTGTGAAGTAATTCTGATGGAATGCTGATGTCTAGTTGTGCTGAATCAAGAAAGGAACCAGGATATTTTACACCCAACATTGTTTTATAACAAGAGGGCCATGATGGCCCTTTATCGCTCACCCGAGGACATTTGGACTGAAAATGTTACCTCTAGAGTGTAAACAAGGCTTTTCCATATTTGAGCTGTGTGACCTAGTTTTTGACCCCAGATGACCAATATTCGATCATGAGCTAGAAATCATCGAAACAATCTTTCTGACAAATTTCCAGGATATTTGGGCTGAAAATATTACCTCTAGAGTATTAACAAGGTTTTTCCATATTTGGGCTCTGTGACCTAGTTTTTGACCCCAGATGACCCATATTCGAACTTTTGCTAGAAATCATAAACAACCTTTCTGACAAATTTCAAGGATATTTGGGCTGAAAATGTTACCACTAGAGTGTTAACAAGGTTTTTCCATATTTGGGCTCTGTGACCTAGTTTTTGACCCCAGATGACCCATATTCGAACTTGAGCTAGAAATCATCAAAACAACCTTTCCCAAAAATTTCCAGGATATTTGGGCTGAAAACGTAACCTCTAGAGTATTAACAAGGCTTTTCCATATTTGGGCTGTGACCTTGTTTTTGACCCCAGATGACCCATATTCAAACTTGAGCTAGAAATCATCGAAACAACCTTTCTGACAAATTTCCAGGATATTTGGGCTGAAAATGTAACCTCTAGAGTGTTAACAAGGTTTTTCCACATTTGGGCTCTGTGACCTAGTTTTTGACCCCAGATGACCCATATTCGAACCTAAGCTAGAAATCATCAAAAAAACCTTTCCCAAAAATTTCCAGGATATTTTGGCTGAAAATGTTACCTCTAGAGTGTTAACAAGGTTTTTCCATATTTGGGCTGTGTGACCTAGTTTTTGACCCCAGATGACCCATATTCAAACTTGAGCTAGAAATCATCGAAACAACCTTTCTGACAAATTTCAAGGATATCTGGGCTGAAAATGTAACATCTAGAGTGTTAACAAGGTTTTTCCATATTTGGGCTGTGTGACCTAGTTTTTGACCCCAGGTGACCCATATTAAAACTTGAGCTAGAAATCAACCAAACAACCTTTCTGACAAATTGCCAGGATATTTGGACTGAAACAGTAGCCTCTAGAGGCTTAACAAGATTTTTCTATTTTTGGGTCATGTGACCTAGTTTTTCATCCGAGATGACCCATATTCGAACTCGTCCGAGTAATTACTGGGACAAACATCCTGACCAAGTTTCGTGACAATTGAGGCAAAAATGTGACCACTAGAGTGTTAACGAACTAAGTGTGGACAGACGACAGACATTCATCGATCCCAATAGCTCACACTGAGCCTACAGCTCAGGTGAGCTAAAAATCCGACACTACTACACCAAATTAGTCAAATAGTAAATGTGAGTACCAATCTGATTAAAATTGTCTCAGATTCTCCACAAAAAGTGCTAGCTATGAAGATCGTGCACTTTAGTCATGTTGTGTAAGAACTTATTCTCTTTGATAATTATACCTCTTAACATTTCAATATTACCTGTTTGATGGCTGAAGTTTCCTTTGCCATGGCTTTCTCCATATCCTCTTCATCGGAATCACTATCACTTCCTTCAGACAGTTTTTTTCTTGCCTGTTAATAAAAGCTCATATTAATCTGTCATGTACATGTTGAACATTGATAGCAACAGCTTACTTAAACTCATCATGCTGGTTACCATAATTACAAGAAATGTACTGTTCTTTCAGGGTAATATCAAATCATTACAGGTTACAATTCAAAAGTCCACTCTTTACTTAATATTTCAGCCTTTTTCAGTATAAAATGAAATACACAAAACGTTCTACATTTTCACATATAACGTTATTGACAATACCAAACTTTTGAATTGTTTCATAATTATTCTCCTTACAGAGTTACTTTTTATGTACAATGTAGTTTAACCTGTGTTGACAGTTTACTAGACCTGGCAACTTTCTGTTTCAAGTGGTCAATATTGATGTTGCCTGGGGTTTTGAAAATCTGTTACCACTTTTTGGCTGAAACAGCCCTTTTAGGGATAGATTTAAAATCTTTGCCGATATGGTTACAGGGAGGCTCAGCACTTATTTTGAATCACTTAATTGGCAGTCTGATTAATTCAGGTTGGATAGTAATTACAAAAAAGTTTCTCAATCAGTAATAAGTCTAATATTGGGTATGTTTTATCTATACATACATTGTCCACTTCAGGTCCATACATAACATCAGCATACTCATTCAGCAGGTTGTACATCTCCCTCACAGTTTCTTTCTCATATTTGTTACAGGTGACAAGAAAGCCTTTCATGCCTGCAGAAATACTTTGTGACTTCCTTGCCTTTTTACCACCAGCTGCACACTTTCTATAGTAAGACTTAGAACGCTTCTTTCCTTTCCCATGATCGCTCATTTTTGCGTTTGTCTGAAAAAAGTATTGCTGCTGCAATCTAAATTGCTAAAATGCTTGTACAGTACTATGACCACTGAGTCAGTTTTTAAATTAAAATGACTGACCACCAATAAAGACCGATTGTTGTCCTTAGCCAAAATTGCATTATATTCCTTAAATCCTAAATTCCTACTTATTCTAAAAGTCATTAAGAATCATCCCATCAGTTCCAGACCAATCCCATCTATTGAGTTCCATTGAGTTATGTGTTTAAGTTTGTGCGAAAAAAAAACACTATCAAATATATACTTTGATAAACTAACTTAAAACATCGATTTTACCACTGTTCACGTCATATAGCTTCAAGTACTTGTTGTATCTCCCAGTTAAATTTTCATTTTTTATGAGTTAGACAATATAACCATTTTCTCCTGAATTACTGCACTTCTGGTTTTGAACAAAATGAATATCATATACAATGTAGTCAAACAAACCCAAATGATTAAATAACAATTATTATGATAATACAGATTCGGCTACATAGACTAAAAGTCCTACCAAGCTACCTAAATTAATATTATCAAGACTACTATCCGAAACCGACCCTATCCGAACAATGTACCCATCGCGAAAACTAATAAAATATTTGAATTAGTTGCTAAAGTTCAATACTTAACATTTGATATTACAGATATTTCATCGTTAAAACAAACAATTATAACTCACAAACGATTTAAGAGTTGTATATAACAAAATTCGGCTAATTTTCAAAAGTTCGTGCTTCCGCTTCTTTAGGTTAAACACTGCTATATTTTTTCTAAGTTACGTGACCCACGTGTTATCACCAATGAAATGAAATGTTTGGGTTTGATAAGTTTGGCAATGAAATGTTTTCTCAGACACCAAATAATTATGTTTCAATTGGCAATGTCAAGCCAGCTGTCACAATTTTTCATTTAGTGTAAGACCTACCCCAGGAGTCGGGAAAAATTTAGAGGTCTAAACCTATTTTCTGATAAATAATCTAGCATTGTATAAATATTTATGAAGTTTCTAGTTGGAAACAATGACCTATTAAAGTTTCATTAAAGATCCATTACGAACACCAAATCGAATTGTAACAGGGAAATACAGTTTGAAACTGACTTCTAAAACTTTACCGTGGAGCATTTCCCAGTTAGAAATACTGCTGCAGAAGAACGAGTGACTGTTTTTATATTTCGCTAGATTGACCTGGGTGGTCTTTTTGTGCTACTTTCGCTTTATTGCATGTTGTAAACAGTCAGAGATATACGTTGCACATCATTGATAGTAAAGTTCTTTCAACTATAATTCAAAATAGGTATGCTTATTCATATACAACATATTTACAGCTTCTTTCTGTAGGATTTCTGGAAAATTACAAAGATATTTGATAACTGGAAAACCTACATTCGTTTTGAAAGGGCAAACTATAATTTATTAATTCTTTTTTTAAACTCAAATTTTCAACATGTTTATGGTCACATTCGATGCAGTATGTCATATTTTTCCCTCTCAGAAGACCCCCGTCACAATTATAAGTAAATCCCATAGGAACACTAATAATATCATAGGACGAGCCCATTGCATAATTATGTACATGACACATGTTCCATGAAATTGTTCATTCATTTCCCGCCAATTCGGCAGTCTTCTGAATAATGCCAAACACGCTCTAGCTGTGTTATATATTTCACGTTTTTAATTGGGTTTGAAAACGAGTTCGAGGGTTTTGAAGGGATTTTTGCCCATAAGGAACAGTGTCACAAAACTGCCGTATTTATCGATTATGTTGATTTATTTTGCCTCAATTCTAAATGCATTATATACAAATGACTCATTTTTTTCATGCGTCTATACGCACACAATGACGGTGCTATAGCTGCTCAGGGTAATGAGCTATGTACAGCCAATTGAGCGTATTGAAGTAAGTGATATATAGTAGCATATTGCAGATGTAAGTAAAACTCATAATTTAAACATGTTTTGGTTTTTATTTTGGTGGGGGTTAGGCTAAAGAGAAAATTTTGAATATTTTACCAATAGCTCTAGCTAGATCAGTTTCAAATTAATCAAATAAAATATTATGAAATTTACCGTCTGAAGCTGGATATATTTAGCACCTTACACATAAACCTACATGTATCTTAACTGTGTGGGTAATGCAACAACTATGAAACAACAGAAGGATCAATGGAGGAAATTTCCCACCCATCTAGAGATGAGCTGGCTAGAAACCCAGAGGTTACTCATGTGGTGCATCAGTGCTATACACCGGGCACATAGAAAAGAACCAAGGGGTCTATTCGTAAAAGAACTAGGGTCTGGTACCAGGATTCCCTAGTATCTGCATTTGTCTCTCTTCAACATGCGCCTGTCAGGAGTCTCTTGGCAAGTTCACCCACGGAGAAGTCCTAGGGTCAACCGGGACTTATAAACAAACAAAGAAAGCTCAGTTGAAAATATCTACTTTAACTTTATTCTCATTGAAGTAAGTACATTAAATTGATATTAATGTTATGTACATTTAAAATATAATGTTTATAAGCCATTCAATATTTTAAGAGGAACACTGATATATGTATATGTATGAAAAATGTCAATAATTCATCAACCAAAGATATTTAAGACAGACTTAAAAAGTTAGTCTTCACCCTTACTCTTATTCCGACAGTTCAATGGCACAATTTACACTAAAGTGAAAAATGTTTGCTGAAAGTACAAACATAGAGATGATCATAATTCAACAAGTGGTCATAATCTATTTGTTTTAATTCACACAAAATCTATATACACTAGTCACACCCTGTTGCTTTTCTTGGTCCTGAAATCAGCAAATTCTAGAATAATGTAAAATGAGATCAAAATCTTTAAAACAGAAAAGCCAAAAAGGGCAATGTCTGGAAAGACTTTTACATTATCCAATGTTACGAGAGTGTCATATCAGAATCACTTCTATATACAATCCACACCATGCATACTGGGGAAATGAGTCATGCACTGTGGTATGCAAAATCAAACTGTATGAGTGTTAATGAGTTTCCTATAAGTTGACCTAATAATGAATCTAGCAACAAACTGACTAGATTTAAATCAATTGTGATATAGTTTCCATCTTGATTGACCTAATTTGTGCAGACATATCAAAACTAACTGCTTAAACTTTTTTTGGCATTAAATGTTAAAATGAAATACATTTGAATAATGTCTTTAACAAGATTAAGAAAATACATGTATATACTGTTAAAGAGGACTGAGGTAAACAGAACACAAATAAATTTACTGTTACCCACAACCTACGTAATTAATACACTGTCTTAGTGATGTAACAAAGCATTTTCTTAACGGGTGGATTGAAACAACAATATCAATATATATACAATTTGGCAATCCTGCAATACTTTGGCACATATGATACAAAAACACACAGAGAAATACTCTGAAAACCGCCTTCACAAACTTTAAAAAAAGGTAAGAAAACTGTTAAATAATACTAAACTTTACAGTCTTCTAGTAATGATTTTTCTTTTCTTATTGCACAGAAACCAGTTTGTCAGACAGTGCTATTGCACTCACCTTAATAGTTATCTACCATACATTTATGTTTACAAACCTCTATCTGAGGCTATATGGACACTCAAATGTGGAGTTTTATAACAAAAATTAGATTCATTTATCTGTTGAACATCATTTCAAAGCTTAAAAGTTGACTAGACAATCTACTGCACTTTTTCAGCCAAATTATTCCACACAAAATCTATATAAGTTTATTCTATGCAAACATGCCACTGCAATGTCCAATCCTTTTGTGCCAGTCACTGACAAAACAGATTGACCAAAGGAAGAGTGGAAGAATTGTCAGCGTTACTGTCATAAGGAGAAGAGCACTCATCAAACCTTTGCTAGTCACAGGAGCATTTGGTCTGAAATGTGTAATAAAACATACTGCTGAGAAACTGTCATCATAACAAACATACTGAAGCAAGAAATCCTGTAAATGGGATAAAGAGCTTCACATCTAACATGTAACATTTGAAAGTATGGTAGGCTACTAGTATATGCTGGTATTTATGCTGATAAAGTCGAGATTTGGCAGAAACAATGCTGACTGCCAATCTTGTCAAAATAACCCAGTAGCTTATATTTTCTTCGTAGACAGTTTGCACACAAATACATCCTAAAATGTCTATTTGTGATAATTGGTCAGTACTAACAGTAATTCATTCTGAGTGCCACTCAGTGCATGAGCTGTGCTATAAATGACAGCATGCTTTCTGTAATCAGGCCATCATTAGACACAATTGAATATCAAGTTATTTTACAAATCATAATACAGTTTTAAGATAGTTATATGTACCTTCCAATGTTTGTGAATCTACAGATTCCCAGCCAAGTGATCATTATCAACAAACCTCCCATCTCCCTACAAACATACAACAATCTTTAATACACATGTACTGTTATAACAATGACACATCACAAAGATGAAATCAGCAATGTTAAAGAGAACACCATGAAAGGCAAACATACATCTTAAACATTTAGAATGGTCACATGTTCTGATGTCAGTCAGAACTCTTTGACCAAAAACACAAGCAACAAGGTAACAGAGATGCTTAGTAAATGGAATCGAATTACAAAGCCATTTGGCAAAACACGGCCAGGGGAGGTAACAGAGAAGCTTAGTATAATCTAATCTTATAACAGAGCCATTTGGAAAACACGGCCAGGGGAGGTAACAGAGATGCTTAGTAAAATGTAATCTAATTACAGAGCCATTTGGCAAAAACTGCCAGGGGAGGTAACAGAGATGCTTAGTAAAATGTAATCTTATTACAGAGCCATTTGGAAATACTGCCAGGGGGTAACAGAGATGCTTAGTAAAATGAAATCTAAATACACAGCCATTTGGAAAACACGGCCAGGGGAGGTAACAGAGATGCTTAGTAAAATGTAATCTAATTACAGAGCCATTTGGCAAAATACTGCCAGGGGAGGTAACAGAGATGCTTAGTAAAATGAAATCTAAATACACAGCCATTTGGCAAAACACTGCCAGGGGAGGTAACAGAGATGCTTAGTAAAAAGTAATATAATTACAAAGCCATTTGGCAAAACACTGCCAGGGGAGGTAACAGAGATGCTTAGTAAAATGTATTCTAATTACAGAGCCATTTGGCAAAACACGGCCAGGGGAGGTAACAGAGATGCTTAGTAAAATGTATTCTAATTACAGAGCCATTTGGCAAAACACTGCCAGGGGAGGTAACAGAGATGCTTAGTAAAATGTAATCTAATTACAGAGCCATTTAGCAAAACACTGCCAGGGGAGGTAACAGAGATGCTTAGTAAAATGTAATCTAATTACAGAGCCATTTAGCAAAACACAGCCAGGGGAGGTAACACAGATGCTTAGTAAAATGTAATCTAATTACAGAGGCATTTGGAAAACACAGCCAGGGGAGGTAACAAAGATGCTTAGTAAAATGTAATCTAATTACAGAGGCATTTGGAAAACATGGCCACTGGAGGTAACAGAGATGCTTGTAAAATGTGATGTAATTACAGAGCCATTTGGAAAACATGGCCACTGGGGGTAACAGAGATGCTTGTAAAATGTGATGTAACTACAGAGCCATTTGGCAAAACACGGCCAGGGGAGGTAACAGAGATGCTTAGTAGGGCAACTAGGCTGCCTTTCTAATTTCTTCCAAATTCCAAGAAACCAGAAATGTCTCTGTCTTGGAAATGAATTTTTACCATCTATGTATTTAGCTTTATGATAGATAAAAGAACACCTGTCAACTGTTAAATACCCGTTACTGGACTAAAGAACACTTAACATCTCTTTGATATCAAGATTTTTCTATAGTATGAGTAATACATTATATAAAGAATTACCCACCATATACCAGTATTTGATATACCTGAACCTTTCATTAAGTGTCTTACCTTCCTGCTTCATGCTGTAGAGGATTTTCCAGCCTACTACCAACAACCTCAAGAAGTATTACAATCTGGTACAGGGCATAGGCGCAACACAGTGTGAAGTCTATAACCACAGCTGCATTCCAAAACTTTGTTTCTGGAAAAGTTCAAGGAAATGTGTATTTTGTGGAACAATTGCAAATAAAACTATTTATTTTATGTTTTCCAGTGAACAGTTTTGAAACAGTGGATTACCATTTTTATTTTCACTGTTTTTGCAACCTTAAGCCTGGACTAACGTTAAAAAGTATACCGAGCGTAATTAATGCTGGAGACAATGCAACGATGACGTCATAACAGCTATGTTTTCTGATGACGTTTCCCGCGATTTTCGATGTTTTATAGAAACAAACTCAATAAATAAAAGTTTTAACAATAAAATAAACAGAAAAAGTGGATTGGAGTAATTCACATTATCCTGAACACCAAATTTTTTTTTTGTTGGGGTGGGGGGGTTTTTTTTATTTGGGGGTGTGGGGCTGCAATAAATAAAAGTTTTGGGGTGGGGGGGGGGGGTTTGGTGTTTGCGCGATTAAACCAACAATTATCCTCTATTACTTTCAGTGAAGATTTCACTCTCACTGATCTATAAAGACAAGTATTTTATTCTTGTAACTATCAAAATGTGTGTTCTTGTACAACATGTATCTGTATTTAGAATGATTTCACTGACTAGAACTATCACTGAAGGTGATTTATACCCCAATCATTGTTTGGACATGAGTATCTAAAAAACTCTTTCCACTGAACAGATTCCGTTTCCATCTAGCAATTATTTCAACAAAAAAATTAGAAGGGGTACAATATGGCTGGAACTATTTACCGCTCTAACATTAAGTCATTTCCCTTGATATACATATCTGTTGGCTGTTATTTTTTACTCCCTATTAAAAACTATTTTCCATATTTTGTTGTTGCTGTTGATATTGCAGACAATATCGGAAGTGTAGTAAATATTACTACAATTTGTATACATCTCATAACTTTGCTCGTAACAATGCCAAGTCAAGTGCATCAAAGCATATACATCAATTAGCACTGTGTGAAAAATACATGTGATAGATTTCTGAAAGACTAAAATAGTTGCAGACGTCTAGTGTGATATATTTGTATAAGGTATATAATGTTCAACTTCTTCTTTGCATATAAATGTAAAATGGTCCTTACCTAAATATATATTTGCATATATTACCTGCTGCTGATGGTTTAAAAACTACATAAGCTGACAGAAGTCCTGGCAATGCATAGATAGGCTGAAATAAGAAAAATGACTACTTAAATCATTACATCATTCAATGCTTTATAAGACAAGTCCACTTAATCAAATTTTAAAAGTATTTGCTTCAAAAATAATTACGCATTCAACTTGAACAACATGAAACTTTATGAGAAAGTTAATTGACGTCAGTACTGAGTAGAATACTTGATGTTATCATAAAATTAGTGAAACAGTACGTATGAAACTAGCTTTTTAAATAATACATAAAAATGACTGTGACAGCATGAAGCTTATACTTACAGTCCATAGATACCAGTCCTCATCATTCATCTGAAACATTTTGGTTTATCGTTCTATTCAGGGTTGGGTAATGCAAAAACTGATTCTTGTGCATTGCTAATGCATTAGCTGTTCTTTAACTAATGCAACTATAATGACTAAAGCATACATTTTTGTGAAGTTTTAGAACTTCTATTAGCATTGTAACAATTTCCACATCTGATAACTTCAAATTTATAGATAAATAAACAATACCATACAATACAAGAAAATAGTATATGATATTTTGATTTGTTGAGTAGTAACTTTCCATAAAACACTACACAAATACATACTGTTACATACTTAATGGAGGATACTAAGTATACATTTTCTTAGCAAATAACTGGCTATTTTAGGTTCAGAGATTTCTTAAGAATTGGAAAATTTTGGTAAATCTTGCCTTGCATTTTTTTCTTACACTTGATAACCATATAATTATAGTGTATCATGTCGTAGGAACTTGCCAAGGAATAAAATCGATACTAACATTTGCGAGAGCAGCCAACAGAAAGAAGACTGCCATGATAACGTTGACCACTTGCCACACGTACATGATCTCTGACTTTGGTTTCAGCTCTGACCTAACTTGACCACTCTCTGACTGTTGATTCACTGAAATAAAAGAGATGACAAAATTATTGTGATGTTATTCAAATATTCTAAACAAGTTTGCAACTATTGAGTGAGAAATTGCTCTCATAAAGTCAACACATGAAAATTTACATAATTTTTTTATACAGTAAACTCTGTTTATAATGACTCCAGATATATTGAAATTCTAGATACCAGTATAATAGGAACACATTTTCATTAGTTTGCTCATATTTTTGGAGCACTTCAGACGAAAACATTCAATTTTTGCCCAAAGACTGCTATGAATCTAGAATAGGTCCAATGAAAATTATCATTGATAACTCAAGAAACACACTACACGCTAACATCTGAAATGTAAAACAGTTACTGGAATGCAGACAAAGCAGTTGGGACAGAGAATATTAGCTAAATCCACTGAAACTGCCAAAGTACTGCTAAAGCATTATTTATGTGCACATTTTGTTAGCAACAGCAAAGATTCCCAGCATAGAGCACAGACCATTTTCATTTATTTATATATGACCCTGTTTTAGAGAAACATCTGTATACAATCTAACTTTAATAAGCAAATATTGAAATTCTGCTTAAATTGTATACATTTGTTACGAATTTTTAAAGTTCTAATACATGTATTTAAACTGAAGCAAGCACGACACAGAAAGCTATTTTTCTAGCAAATAGAGAGGTAATTTTATGTTCACAGAGGGTTGCTGGTCACACTATACACCAACACTGAAAATAAAAACCTAAAGCCATGAAAGATTGGTGTACATGTATGGAATAGCTTGTTCTACATAGAGCATGAGAAAACATAGCACAACAACATAGAATATGACAACATAACATAGAATCACAAAGATAATGCAAGGATACAAGATAATTATAACGTCAGTTTTCCTCTTAATGCCAATGTTTCTGAGGTCACAGGCTTTATCACCATGTTTTAATAGAACTCTCCTTGTATTACTGAATTTTAAACTTTTGCTTTATAACTGTGTTGTGCTCTGCAGTATATTTCCTGTAATGTTTGTTCTAATTATAAAATACATTTTGTATTCAATATATGTCATCATTATTAGATTGTTGATAGTCACAGCCAACCCATGGAAACCAGGAACCAAACTGCCAAGACTCCTTTTATAATATTGTGTGTCACTAGCTGCAAATATGGCAAAATGTTGTCATTTTATACAACCTGTTATTGTGTGTGTTTTGTGCACTCTAGTAGCTTCTTTATCTAAAAGAGTCAGCTTGAGTTCATATCATCAACTAACTGCTTTGTGCTTTAAGTGGAACTATCTACTTTTATAGTCTTTTACCATGTTTGCTTAGACCATGAGGAAAGACTGAAAGAGACAACGAGCTAGAAGCAATCCAGGAAATATGGACACCATTTCATACTATAATTTTTTGTGTGTGCAATATCATATATTACATGATAGACATCATACAACACAGATACTGACACAAAGTTAATACTGTTTCATATATACTTATAACAGACTTTGCTTGTACATGTTCTATAAATACTTTCATTGTTTTGCAAATGGAGGGCTACGTGTGAAACGGTGGTAACTCTATATAGTCTCTATATAGAGCGACCACAGTTTTGTGTTAAGTCCTCAAATTTAATGCTGAATTTATATCACAGCAGAATAACACACATTTTAATACATATTCACCTCTATAAACTTATAAAAGTAACTACAGTGAAAAGATATTTGTGCACAAGGTAATCACATTTTACATCAATCTTAATGCTTAATTCCATGCCTAGCAATATAACTGTATAAGCTGGGTGAGGCAATTCAGAAAACATTTTAAAATGTCAATGTCAATTTTGTGGAATAAGACTTCAAAAAATCTCTATACTTTGATGATATTTTGCAGTTTCAATTTCTGTCAATGAGTTGAAAAGGTCAATATACAGGAAGGGTCTCCATTACTTGTGATTGCTATACAGAAGGGGTCTCCATTTCTCTGGATTGCTACTATGTCTTGGGAAGACTAGGGTAACCGGTATATGTACAGGTTTGCAATAAACTTACTTTGCAAAAGTCTGATGTTAATCCTGTAAAATAACAAAAACTTGAAAAGAAATTTAAAGTTTGTTTGTGTAAGCTCAACTCCTGTAATTATGATGTTTTTTAAAACTATTATTATGTAATATGCAAAAAGCAAATTAATTCAAATTTGAGTTAAAGTAACAATATTTATAACATTACAGCTCTTCTTAAAATCTATAAAATTTGAGATTTAAATATCATTCTCGACTTTGCATCTGGGTACTGATTAATTACAAACATTCAGGAAAGGTGATTCCGCGGCTGTCATCCCTGGTCTATATACATTTTTCACTTTGAAATGTATAATACCAAGAATAGAAATGACAGAAGACCACCATCTACCATTAACGTTACTTATAACCATCAGATTGTCTTTATAATAATTATATGTTGTTAAGAGCTTTTTGTTTTGATTATAATAAATTTAAACTTGCATATGAGTCTAAGGTAAAAACCGAGTTTTCACCTTTTACTGAATGAAGAAATGAACGCGACCTAATAATCTGAGTGGTTAACTGGTCAGTTTGACGTCACAGCGAAGCCAAGAATTTAATAGACATTTGACTATCAAATCACCTCCAGTCTGCATCTACGATAATCACTTGGCATTGCCTGGTAGCTAATTATCATATTATGCTGGCACAGTGGTTAATGCTGGACTACTAATTGGCCGCTACTAATCCAGACCTTGAGCCTCCACAGATGGTCCCGATAAGCTGATTAGAAAAACCAGCCTGAATCAGAACTACACACCCATGCATGTGAAAGAGCCAAGGGATCTGTTCCTACAGAACTAGGCCATAAATAGTCATACACTATCAGTTATGACTGGTGGCCGTTATCAAAATAATAAAATAAATAGTAAATATGGGCATTTGATGAAATTTCATTATTTACACAATCTGATTAAAATCATCTCCTCAAAAACGCTTCATTTCAGAAGATCGTGAACTTTAGTCAGATTGATTATTTACATTACAACCAACAAGGGTTTATTTAATTTTCTGCTTTGGTAAACAAGATCTGGGACAAATATGTAGAAAAACATAGCATTTTAAATGCCAAAATATATGTCTTTACATCGGATAAGTCAACTCACACGTGTTAATACTAGAAACTCTGATCACCTGTCAAATCTCACGTTTGTTTACATTTTTCACATCCTGTGTACCGTGTGAAAGGCACAATCGTGATAATAACAACATGTGACTCACAGGCCTTCTAAGTATGGAGCTTAGGTTTTAGAGCCCTAACCCCGCCTCCTCCCTCCGTTCCAGGGTTTTTCCTTTGGTATCACCACTGGAGATTGAAATTTTATCCGTTCATTAGTCAATGCTTGAAATCATTGTAGCACACACACACGTATATGTAAATACATAGATCTATATGTAAAGAATATGTCAGTATTTTCGACTAGGGATTTTAAAATAGAGTTTTGATTCACAAGTTCTTGTGGTGTAACCGATTTAATGTACTGTCTTTAATAAAGTATATTGCTTTACTTGATCTGACAGTCATACATGTGCATGTAGAATGTTTAACTGGTGAGGGATAGTTGTATCCTCCATGCCATTGGAGCTTTTGCTGTTTTATGCCCCGTTCTCCCCCGCCCGCCCCGTGGCATATATATATATGTATATAATTCAGATTTTGGCAAGAATGAAGTGCCCCTTTTGCAAGACTGCAGAGATATAAACATTACTTCTGTTTCTATTTACCATTGTAAATTGTCGCTAGATATTTGAGAAAACATTGCTTGCTAATCACCATGTTTTATAACATATTTTAAAACATGTGTTGACTTCTGAAAATTGACACGTTTTTTCTTTGATCATGTGGCAGAAAAAGTGTCACAGCCAGGGCCAATACACGCCACAAATTTACTATAGGTTTGTATAGGAGCGCTGTCATTAACTCGCGATAACATTTTAACTAATAAAGTTATTTTAAAATCACAAACGGGATGATAAAATATAACATTTCCCCTTTTTAATGAATATTTATTTATTTTTCTGAGACTTTATTTGTTTGGTCTTTTTTTAACTTATAAAACTCTACCCGTCGTTTTACTATATAATATATAGTAAAACGCCAAAATGTCACAATTTTAAGTGAAAATTTTGCAGCTTATCTTCAATTTGTTCAAAAACTATAACACTTATTTTAGAATCACAAACGGGTTGAATAAAACAATCATTCTACATTTAAGTGCTATATTTTATATAAAAATAAAGAAAAGAAGAGAATGGTCTTTTTTTAAGGTTTTGTTTAACAGGTATATAATTTCATTTTTAGGATCGGAGCTCGGTTGCTTCCGTAATGCTGGCCGAACACTTCCGAATGATTGATCTAACTGCTTCAGGCCATCGATAAGTTTTATGGCCGGACATTACGTAACATTTACCATGATCTTTAAAACGTTGTATATTGGGTTTTGTTTTACATTAAAAATGCAAACTGGGTTAGAATCTTCAGTTTTTTGTTCATAAAAAGGCAAAACCTTTCATTGAAACCGGATATACATGATATCGTCTTTATAGCGAGGATCCATGGAATTTTCAGTATAATTATCAATAATATTATTTAGCTTTTGATGTTAATTTGCAACAAATAAAAAGATTCACTATGCATGCATTTTTATTTCGAAACACTTGCACGGGTACTTTATATTTTGTTTTACATTTCTCTTTGTCTGGAGTGAAAGGCAAGAATTCGCTCCGCTGAAATTGGTTTCATTTTATAGGTGTCAACATAGAGTTTCTTCCAGACCAAAGCTAGTTTTCATAATACACATGTCAAAACCAGGTAGTCTTATTACTCGTATCTTTTTGTCTTTCATTTCTTCCCGAAGAAATAAGCTGATTATTACATTAACAAAAAAGAGAAAAAAAGGAAACACGCAAGGTTTGATCTGTGTGCAGAGTATTAAATGACAAAATCTGTAAAATGTAACAGGTATTATTCTACGCAGAAATGGAAAAGTTTTTTTCCTACAATAAATACTTATTTCTTCTAAAATGTTAATTATATTTTCAAGCCATGTGATGAAAAATCACATACCTTTTTAAGGCATTCAACATCAAGCGTTTACTAGAGTATGTAAAATCTATTTGATATTCTGAAAGGAAACTGTTCTATTTCTCAAATTAAAAAAGCCTACCGAAATCAAATGTCAGTCTTTATCAGATCAGGATAACACTGATTAGGAATTTAAGATCGCAAAATAAAACAAGTTGACGTACTATTTACCGGGGACATGTAGGTCCATCTATTTACGTTTCTAAAGCACACCATACTTTTGCAACAGACTTGCCGTGTGCGTCTGTACTTGAAAATAACAGGTCTACAATTTTAAACAATTCTCACGAGCAAACGTTACGCACGTGTAAAGGGATTAGCCGATTATGAAAAATCAAGTGCACACTAGATTCATTCTCATTATTATGTCAAAATTCACGAATTTTGTAGCTTTTGGATTATTCTGTGACTATTTTTAAGACTGATGATGTGACTGTAATGAAATAGTGCCCACTAGTTAAAACATTACTATTATTATTATTATCATTATTATTAATTGCAAGTAATGTGAATGATAATGCTGAATTTTCTTTATCTTCTGGTAGAAATGATAAAAATTAAAACATAAGATTTTCACAAAAGTTACGCGTCAAGTTCAATATCTCCCTTAGGCAATATTCCAGTACAATCGATAATCAATGATTTATGACCCTGACCGTTATTTACGGATTCTACCGAACCGTAGTTGTTTCCGTAAACTCCTAATCCCCAAAACTTATCGATTGCCTGCTGATATACGCTTGACACTTTTTCTGCCGTATGATTGTATATTTGAAAGGTCATTATTGTTAGAGCACAATGAGAGAAAGTGCATTGTACAAGAACCATAACTCTATCTTGCTTATTTTTATTTCCCTATCTGACATTTTTTTTGTCTAAAAGTTCTTCTGGAAATTAGTTCAAATTGCATACAGCAAGAGAGGAAGTGCAGCGCACAAGAACCCTCTGTTGCTTTATTTGTGAATTATCTGCCTTTAATTTCCGTAAGTTCCTTGCTTCGGTATGCAATGATTTAATATACCAAACTTTGAATATCGTCAGTTTTGGCAATGAATAGTAGTGCAGTGCAATGCAACATAACCATATTAAACCATCATCACGTCGGGGATATTTGTCACTTACGAGTGATAGCTCTTGTTTCCAACTTCCATGCGTATTTCAACTCAATTGTGACCGACAAGATCAAATACTAGGCGATTTCTTAATTTTTACTAATGTATCTATTCCTGATCGCGAAACAATTTCTGTGTCTAGAATAAGTAAAAGACAAGATCGCATGTTGTCTCGGATTCGGGACCTCCAGTATATTGAGCGGATAATACTCTACGGCTAACTCAATGGCAAGTGCCGTGCTACAGTTTAACATAATATAATACACATGACCGGTAATAGTTGAACAAAATTATTTTTTGATGGTCAGGTACAAACAAAATGTCACTCTGCAAAATTGCTTTGGAACCGAAATATTGGTAGTACTACATTAATCGTGACAGGCCACAGTGGGTTCTTCTTCAGCATTGACACATTACAAATATGAATGAAATCATCATATCGTACAGGACTGACACGGTTTGCCCCTTTCTAGAGGCTCACATGTAAGACTGGTTTGCCAACTGGGTTGCCTCTTTGAATAAAGTATTTATTATTATTATTATTATTGTTGTTGTTGTTCTGCTATCATGTGAATATCTTCGACCAACACTTGCAAATTAGTCTGAATATCTATACAATTGCTGCCCCTTTAAGTTAGAACCACTTACCTGATCGTGCCATATACGTTTAGCTTTGTTTGGCTGGCACCCACTCATTCTACGTTTTACCCGATGTTGGTAAATTCATATACACATATATAGTATTGTGAGTATAAAGTTCGATTTCAGCTGTGTGTAGAATTTAAACAATTTGTGAGTTTACTATTGATAGGACGGAGGCTGAATCGTAAAAATAATTAACTGGAAACAACAGCAACATCAGGTCCAAAAAAGGACTTAGGCACTTGGTTTGTGTTTAGTATGTAAGTGAGAATGTGTGGGAAAGAAAAAAACAATAGATTGATTTGAAACCAAGTCCCCTATGAACACATACCATATGGAGACAATATTATTTAAAAAGAAAACTTGAAATTTTTTCCAATGCTTAAAAAAGACTCGGCAGAGAATGGTTGTATCTATAAAATAGTTTTTTTTCTCTTTCATGAAATACGCTGAGACTAAAGTGCTACGTCAGACCTGTCCTGCTCCGATTGCCCGTGGTTGAAAGGGTGACGAGATACATTTCATGGGTTTAATATACATCGCTGTATAACTCATATTTTAATTAAGTTTTCGTGACACGAATCTTCGATTGGATTAAACATGCAAAGCAGATTGTCAAAAAAGTCAGAAATCCCCCGCTACTGCTGAAAATCAAAATAATAAGAAATGTTACTGACCCTGATTTTATAGAGACTAACATACTGCTAGTTAATTCCTGGGGAAATAATGATGTGTCGATGACTTAACTTTTTTGCAATATTAATATTTATTGATACAACATCAAACCAAGGTGCTATAATTCGGGTATCATAAACTTTTATGTGTGCGGTGTATTTTTCAGAATAGGTATCAATTTTCCATCAAGGCTTTTCTAATGAAATACATGTCATACTTTAGGATAAAAAATAAGAGATAGTGGTTATAAGCCACTCGGACATCCGGTCTCGTGTTTAATTGCTGCGCATCAAAGCTCAAAATCAATGTTTATTAGAAGATGAACACCACTGGAACGGATATTATTTCATAAACATACAGAAGTTCACTGTTTAACCATATATTATTGCAACAAACACATATGTTAATACAAAGACACAACGAAACAAACGCAGATGAGTTTGGCCACAAGTTCTTCCAACTAAGCAAACGGTCCTTCACAGCAGGAACACAGTACATTTGGTTTATCACTTTAATAAAAAATAATCACCACACCATAGCCTTAGAGACTAAAATCATGAAGTAATAATAACATTGTCTGTCAACGCATTGCATAATATATGAAGAAGACGCGACAATGCCGCCAAAGCAGGTTTAAACGGCACCTGTAGAAATTGTAGAATAAAAAAACCCAGTCACCTTGACCCTCCTATAAATAAAGATTTTGTTTTTTGCTTAACAATTTAAAACTTGAAGAATTTTTTTTAATCTATTTATAATAACATTGACCTTGACCTTAAAAAAAAGTTTTTGCTTAAAACGATTAAAAACTAAAAAAAAATATTTTTTTATATCTACCATTTAAGTAACAGTGACCTTGACCCCCCGCCATTTTTTTTGTGCGTAAAACAATTTAAAAAACCTTGACCTTGACCCTAGTGACCCCGAATGCAATCCCAAGCTTTCTCTACACGCAAGCTACCTTCACACCAAGTTTCATTACAATTGGTCACTCCTAACTCAAGTTATTGAGCGGAAACCATTTTTCTATTTATTAACAGTGCCCTTGACCTTGACCTTAGTGACCCCAAATTCAAGCTTTGTGTCAACGCAAGCTACATACACACCAAGTTTCATAGCAATTGGTCACCCCCAACTTGAGTTATTTAGCGGAAACCGTTTTTCTATTTTTAGTAACAGTGACCTCGACCTTGACCCTAGTGACCCCAAATGCATTCAGAAACTGTGTCTCCATGCAAGCTATCTACACACCAAGTTTCATTGCAATTGGTGACTCCTTGCTATTTAAAGTTATTGAACGGAATCCAATGTTCGACGCCCCCGACAAACGACATCGACATTCTAATAAGTAGGGTTTAAAAAAAACTGCTTAAAAATTGAAGGGAATAATTAGTATAAATCAACGTTGCAATTATGCATATTTCGCCTGTCGGAAACAGACGTTTGCCTATGTTGTCTCATATACTATGTAAAATTGCTAAAAATCAGGAAATATAAAATGTGAAACACTACGTATGTATCTTTAAAAATATTTACACCAGGAGTATTTTAAAGCTGCTCGTTCAGTTTCCGGTGAAAAAATTAAACTCCTCGAAATTGATATAATTATGTACCATAACATAAAATATAAAAGTAATGACTAGAATCAACAACACAAGTAAACATTTACATATATTTGGTATATGGGATATATTACATGCCTAGATTTATGTTACCCGAGCCGTTAGTTTGTATTAAAAACAATTAACATTTTTATTACCCTTCCCTTTCTTAAATGTGAAGTATTCGCTTCGTTTTAAATTCATTTAACGGCTGAACGTAAAATGACCGTGACGTCGCAAAACAACGTCACAAATACTATAGGTTATTGAACTTGCAGTCCGCCGCTTTTTTTTTTGTTGAAAAACGCACAGATTTTTCCTACGAATGTATCATTTTCATATACATTCCTAAAAATGTTTTCTCTTTCTTGTGACCCCATTCAAAACCTGATTCTTCTTCTCAATCAATGCTCCCAATCTCCTCTGCAGAGTTACCGTTCCTTACACTCACATAGTGAATGTAATGATAGCCGATAGTGTAGAGAGTCATTGCGTACCCTTAAAATTTCGAACCATTTAAGCCAGGGGTACAATGACGGGGTATGCCAAGTGTATATTACCGGCTTGCCCGTTAACATCAATTTCTATTTACGGGTCACTGGCCAATCAAACGGCTGGAAATTTCCTGGAAGGGTAATAAATGTTTGTATTGGAATTTCACAAGCGTTTGTAACGCTTAATAATTTGGTAACGTATTATTTAAAAATATAGAAAGATTTTACTGGAATTTATAGTGGAATATTTTTATTTGATGATTCGTTCTAAAATATGTTAAATTCAGACGGTTTGAAGAACCTTGTTTTTTTCACCAAACTCTGAGAGCGAGCAGCTTAAAAACTTTTTATTACATGATATTTTGTGATTGTTCATAACCCGCGCAAGGTTCTGTAACACTTAACGACATTATTGTAACTTTTAATAAAAAAATCCTCAGTTGTTGTTGTTCCTTTTCTGTTGTTCAAAAACAAGGTACTCCTGAAAAAGAAAAGTACACTTGTAAACCCGGGTTTCTAACCTTTCCATAACATACATAGTACGGTGGAGTCTCACTGAACCTTTAGCACTGGGTGAAACTTCCGATTAAAACATTTCCGCATTTCACATTTATTTTTATCAACTAGACAGTACCATGTTGACGTCCTGTTCGTATTTTGCGTTGAAAGGCGATGTCGACATACGGTAAAAGTTCGAACCAAGGCTTCTGCATTGAAAATATTCCCTTTGTCCAGGAAACGATGCCATTCAGCTATTTCGCATGTATGACGTAAGTTGACATTGAAACCACTGATTTCTTTCAATTTTTAAGTCTTACCTTGTCATGCAGAGAACGCATACAAAAAGTTCAATTTATGCTGAGAGAAAAACAATAATAATCAATAAACTTTTATGATAGAAGGAAAATGTGACTATTATCTAGCATTTGTGTTTTACAATGAATCATAATATTCAGCAAGATCTGCTGAGTGTTGGGTATGTCCCTTTAAAACGATATGAGTTAGTATTAGTCATGATCATACTGTATTGGTTGCAATGGCAGAATCAGTTGTCACCAACAAGTGGGAGTTACTTCTTTTTACCAGTTCTTTCTATACTGACAGAAGACCCACGTTAGTAGATTCTACAAGATTTCTGATAAAGATGTATACTTACAACAAGAAATAGGCCACCCATCAACAAAATTTTGCATTCAACTGTCATGTCTGCAGGGACTAAAATGCAAAAAAAATATTCTATCTCACCAATTTGAGGCCCTTAAAATATACCCTGAACTAAAACGGACTGATTAGTGACACACAATTAGTCCCTTAAATGTTGTTTTATGGGCATATGACATTATGCCATAACCAGTTTATCATCCAAATTATTCTGGAATTATGTCCCTTAGTGTCCCTTGAATTGCTGAAACTTTATCAAGATAGCGCAGTCTGTTTTCTGATTTGAACATTTCTTTCATAAGATCATTACTATATCTCGTCACAATGTTTACTGTTCGCCAAGCTTGATAACTAACCAGATCGACTTTGAGTTTTTGTCCTTTAATTATATAAACACTGTCCCTTTTTGTCCTGCAAACTGTTTCATTCAAACTCCATCAAACATAGTCCAAACGTTTTAGGGCATAACCAGTCACATTGTCTAAGTTAGCCCTAAAACTGCCACTGGATACAACACTACTTCGTTTATCAAGTGCTTGATCACCATTGCAATTACGGTTTGGTTCATCACAACTCAGACCGACGTAGTTTCGCACTCGTGTTTTAAATACATGTACTTACAGCTCAAACAGAACTGGTCAGCACGAGTGAATGACTCAACACAACATCCTCTCCACTGTTTAGCAATATTCCCAACACGATTTTGTAATGATGGATCAGTTATCTGAAATGATATTTTTCATAGACACAAACAATGGCATAACAGTCAGCAAGTTTAAACGGCTGATTAATTTGAACTTCATTGTACATGTATGTGTCCATCACCAAGGTAAACGCCATTTTGTGTAATTCTGGCTATGGCCATTACCCTTAATGTTTAAATATTCTAAATTCTATATCAAACAGTTCTACTCCGCCGCATTGACAAATAATTTCGTACCACTCTGTATTAAACTGTTATACTAAATATATACATGGTTCTTGAAGGCTTGTGTAAGGTGGTTCTGTAAGTACATGTACATACGTTGACTAATTGACTTTAAATTCACCAATAATTCTCCAATAAAGACATGGCCCGAGTTCTATCTATCCATGTTGCCGTGCCCATGTGTTTAGTTTTTCAAGGAAGAAAGACCATGACATATTGTTTAACTTTTAAGAATGACCTTGACCTTTACTGCAACAAGGCAGCACGTTCAATTCTGACTAATTTGTCGGATCTTTTCTTAATCTTCCAGGAAATTTTGAAAACAAAAAAGAACATTTAATAACAGATTAGTAATGAACGTGCTGTCCATTCTTGCTGATGAAATTGGATTGTATCCGAAAACACTCACTCAAAAGACAGGAAAATAATTTCCTAATTTTCCAAAATACTACACCAAAGTCAGATAATTTAAATCTTTTTCCGTGGCGATAACTTGAAGAAAATGTTCACATTTATGAAACGAAACTGTTTTACTTATTAACATAAAGCTACAAAAGCCATTCATATTTAGATCGTATACAGTTATGTTATGTTTAATCATCATACAGAATAGAGTCATTTATTTCATCTGGTTTAAAAGATCAATGCTCTTTACTTGTGTGACATTGTCTTCCTTTGTATGGTTAACCGTTTAAGTTTACAATTTTCTGTACAATACAACTTTAGACAATACTTCACAATAAATCGAATGCATGTATATACAGAAAATTGAAAGTTCAACAGCTAAAACCTCGACAATACAGATTGAAATAAATTGTGGCTCAGTATTGTTTTAATGTTAAATATTTCAGTTATACACGACACCCTGTCACTTGAATAGCCCCATGTTTTCTTTGAAAATGGTCAAATTTTGGAAATATTTTAAATGTGGCCAATGGTTTTAGAGGAGATGTTTTAAAGTTTGCCATATAGAAATTCGGTGAAAACTTGCACCGTCCACTCGCGACTATTTCCTTTGACAAATTTACATGGCTTAATGCCTCTTGGTAGGGACTTGAGTTCACTAGACATAATCAATCTAAGCTACGGGCCTTGGAAAGTTTGCAAGAAGGCTTAATTGTTTTCCTTTTCTGCATGGAATGGATTTTTTATTTGGGACCATTGAAAGAATAGTCCATGCTATGATCAGAGTTCATGAAATGGTTTTAAAATATGTCGTTTGAAATAAATTGTTGTCAGTCATATGAAAAGTTCGACGACACTGAATGACCACAATAATTTAGCTCACCTCAAATATGCTCTAGGAAGTGGGGTAAAGGTGAAGTGAATAGATTGCAGTGGACAACACTTATAACGACCAGCACACAGTTTGATAATAACATGAGCAGCAAAGGCATCAAATTGTAGACGCGCCAAATCGTAAACAAGTTTACTTACAAGAAAGTAGATGTCTTTGGAGCTGCACACCACACTGCATGTATATTGACAAATACACTTGCAGGAAAGTTGACATCACCAGGGTAGCACACGGTCTGACATGGACAGCAAAGCCCCAAGATTGAAAACAAATACACTTAAATCAAAATTGACATCATCGGGGCAGCATACGGTTTGACATGAACAACAAGGTCCCCCAGATTAAAAACAAATACACCTACTGGAAAGTTGACATCACCAGGGCAACCTACGGTCTGGCATGGACAGCAAAGTCCAAAGATTGTAAAAAAATACACTTACATGAAAATTGACATAACCAGGGCAACCCGCGGTCTGTCATGGACAATAATGTCCCCAGATTGTAAACAAATACACTTACAGGAATGTCAGCACATGGACTGACATGGAAAGTAAGATCCCCAGATACTAGTAGTTACTAAACAAATACACTTACAGGAAAGTCGACATCTTCGGGGCAGAATACTGTCTGGCATGGACAGCAAGGTCCCCAGATTGTGAACAAATGGTTGTCGGCTGCATCATAAATTTTGCTGTGATGCTTCCATTTCGAATCTCTGCAAACATCATGAAGACCACACAATAGTTAGATACCAAAGTTCGTGTGCAAGATTTGTTTAAACTATTATTGTGTTGGCATTTTACATGCGTTTTAGTATCTTTCACTAGCCGCGTGTCAAGAACCACAAGTCTACTTATACAGGCAGCGTGAACCATCAAGCCCTAAGTTGCACTTCCATAAATATATTCATAAATTAATAATTGGTTGTTGAGACATGATCGTTTGAACATGTTATATTGTAGTATACGCACCCAGTCTTAATTTTGCCAATAACTCTTCCAACAGGAGACTCGACATTGATGGTCATGCTGCAGCAACCCTCTCCGCACCAACAACATCCTGTACAGCACTTGAACTCACGGCTTAACTGTATCACTTCCTGTTCACATAAAAGATGATAATGTTTACATGTAAGTAACAAATCACTTTCATTTAATATAACATTAATCCATAAAGAGGCTAAAACCAAATTGAGAAGAGACAGGTCTTATTTATTAATAAACCTACTGATTTCATTCAGAATATATTAATCCTTAAGATATCAGTTCATAAAGTACACATGGTGTTGAACGGAAAGGACCAATATTTTCTGGATAACGAATCAGGTTAGCTACAACAAAACAAAGATTGATCTTACAATCTCAAAGAAAAGATATACCTTTATGAAGATTAGCGAAATCAAAAACAAAGTTCATGAAAATAAAAAGACTAACAAGGAATGAGGTTAAACAAACTGTTTTGCAATGGGTCGACAAAGGATGATAAATTGTCTACTATGCACATAACTTTCCACTGCAAACAACTTCTTTTCAAGGGTGGTACATTCTGGCCATACACTTTCTTGACTGATACAGTGAACATATCTGAAGTAAACGCTCTGCCGTTTGGTCTGAAATCCCACACGAGCATTTCGGTGATGAGGACAGCTTCAATGTTTCATACAAATGAGCAATGAGCATGTTGTATCCTGTACGAAGCCTGAATAGAATGACTTGTTCCCATCTGTTTAGTAGAAAGCCATCTTTCTGTGCCTTTGTCCTTGTAAGAGACACCGTGAGCATTTCTTCATAAGTGACACTATTGAGTGGCTGATCGTCTCTAGTTCCTTGTTTTGCCAATTGGTCTGCCATCTCAACAGTATGCGAGTATCCATCGAAGGAACAAATTCCGCTTTTCGTTGAGCCTGTAAATGTCTTTGGCAAGGTATAGCAATTTGGCAATAGCCAAGACTTCCAGGACTGTTAAAGCATCTGTTAGAATGATCACCTGTTGAAACTTGAGTCACTCTTTTGACTCTTCAAAAGGCTTCGATGACTGTATAATGGCTTCTACTTTTGCTTTGTAGTTGGTACAGTGCTTGTCTGTTGGGCTGCTGACTCCTCTGACTAACCAGGTGTGGGTATGATGGAAATACCAGCACCACATCTTGTGCAGAAGCTACAGCAGAGCCATCTGTACACAGATGGGTCCATGTCTCTGATGGATAATCTTCAGAAATCATGGCTTGTGTCATGGATTTTTTATTTTATATTTTCATCTTCAACATTCGATGGGAAACCAGGTACTGTAGTGCAGATATTGATGATTGACAGGTCATACCTCCATGGCTCGGAAGCTCCGACTGGTGATTAGTAGATGTTGGTTAAAAAGAGGCAGCGTTTGCATTTGTCAGATTCTTGCATTCAGGGACAAAGCTCCCTCTTTTCAGGCGATACTTTGTTGGGGGCCCAAGCTTTGTGCTCAAGGGGTGGCCTGGCAAGAGTTGGTACTTGCTGGCTTGCATGCATGGTGAAATAGCAGTGACTTCATTCATTGCCTTAATTGGTGTTGTACACATTGCTCAAGAAATGATTTTTAAGGCCTGTTTCTGGACCTCATCAAACCTGCAGAGGTTCAAGGTGGGGTCTCATTGTATCTTCGCTCTTGCTTCCCAGTTAGTGCTAGCTAACGTACGTACTACGTAGTATCGCTAGCTTTCGATTGGCCCTAGTTTAAGTTATTGCTAGATGGGGCTTCCAAGTAACTCGCTTGTCTAAGGTAACAACTTAAACATGTAGCCTTTTTTACTTCTGTCAGAGAAATGCTGCTAATCTTGATGGGACCAGCAATCTGTTTAGGTGTCAGTGTGAATAGATTTGTACAGGACCTCTCCATGTTTAAAAGAATGCACCAGTCTTCTGTCTATGCTAAAAACTTTTCTGCAGCTAGTTGCATCCTAAACGTAGCAGTTGATGCACACTCTTCTGAGTACGTCTGCATAGAGGATAGCTTTGACTTTTCTTGAAAGATCGGACACCAATTCATTTATGAAAAGAGAGTGTGTGAGGGACATCATGTTGTTTAAGAAGTTGCGACTTCGTATCCCATCAAAACTGACTGTGGCCCTTCTGTTGGGATAGGATTTAATCCGCTTAAACATTGTGCCTCTGATCCCATTCCGAAGTAAATTAGAAAGGAGATCGTCAGTCCAGACTTTGCCCAATGCTCTTATAAGATCAATCGAAGTGTAACTTTTTCTTGGAATATCTCCTAGGCAAGGTATGTAGTCTGGTATTCCGCGGAACAGAATTGTCTGAAGCCAGCCTGTTGGCTAGCCAGAATTTGGTTGGTCTCCAAGTACCACTTCATTTCCTGATTCTTCGTGGTTTTCCCAACCACAGTGGTGAAACTGATGAGGCGATAGCTAGAAGCCTTATTCGACCCTTCCCTTGTTTGGGTATTGGTACAACGATCGACTCTCTCCAAATGTGGGGGATTACCTCCTCTCCAGTAAAAGTTGTTTATCTTAAGAAGAGTGTTAATAGAGAAACAGCCAAAGTGGATAGCACCTCAATTGTGATGCCATCTGGTCCATGTGATTTCTTAGCCCTGGGCTATTTTAGGGCTTTTTGAAGCTCAATCAGGATGATCTCTATCTCCTATGAGATACTGTTTCTCAGCTACTTTTCCTCCTTTCTTTCCCCTCTCTGGTGGTTTCTGCTGATAGGGATGTTACACACATCCTCATAATCAACAACGAATGTGTTTGTTGCCTGTTTTCCTTCTAGCAATTAATTCTCTACCAGAGTTGTTGCGCCTCAGTTGCTTCATTCTTCATCATTTAAATGCTTGGTGAGCTTCCAAAGCTTCCAGGTTGCGAGATGCAGTTTTCTTTCTCCAGCTTCTCGTCTGGTCTGGAGCTTGACTTGTAGGAATAGGGCGCTAGATTGCTGAAGCTTGAAGTTGTTTTCTTTAGATGGGTATGTTCGACCTCTCGCCAGGCTTCTAACAACTGATTCAGAAGACCGAAGAGCTTCCATATCGTCACTCCAGCATGTCTTGTAATCTATCCACGACCCTAAAAGAACGCATTTATGTACAACTTTTAGAATGGCCGGATTGAGGTCTTTTGTTACTTGATTGATGTCTCTGTCAGCTACACTTACATTTCTGCAGAGGGCATCAATAAGTTCCTTGTATGAACTCGATTTGGCATTTTTGTATTTCCACCGCGAGAAGTTTGGCTATTGTCTAGTATTGTACAGCATGGTGAAGTAAGCTGGCCAATAGTCACTGTCTCGAAGTTGTTCATCTTCTACCCTTGTGACGACGACTGTGAATGTATTCTGTACAGAAACCAAGATCAAGAGTAGAAGTGGTATGCCAGCGTCTAAAGTTAAAATTTTGTTGATCATTAAGTTCATTTAGCGGCATCAGTTGGTGTCCATCTTACCAGACTTCAACCTCTTCTTCACGTTTTTCTATGTGGTCAAATCCGGAACTGTGAGAGTGGCTGTAAAAGTCACCTATGACAAAAAGTTGGTGTCAATGCATGGACAGATGTTTGTCATTTGATGGACCTCGAAGATACAGCTTCATCCCGATGTGCTCTAGATAATTGTGCATACGAGTACTATATCGGAATACATTACACTATGGTTTGTTAGAGAGCATTAGACTGGCCTGGTATATCTCTCTAGTTTTTTCAGGGTTGCCACCACCATTAGTTTCGGGTGTGAGAAAATTCACAGGCGTCCCAACCCCAGCTATTTAACCATATCTATGAGTCTGTCCATGGCTTCAGGGCATGTCAACACGCCAGTGGCCTTGAATACCGTGTGTCTAGGGGCAGACCTCCTCCAAAGCCCTTGCAGTTCTGCCTGAGGCTGTGGCGTACTCCTATTTCGTGTGTCGTCCCATAGGGCTTGTCCATGGAGAGGCTATGCAGAGGAGACTTGCGCACTCTGCTTCCGTTTCGCACAAGGCTATTCAGCGGCAGGGGATGTAAGCAAGAAGTGACAAGCACAGTACAGTCAGCACACTACACTACACTAGACGCACCACGTAAACCTAATTGATACACTGTGTTTTTCCAGTGGATTACATCAAATTTGAGCTTATAACAAGTGACGACGTCTGCTTTGAGTTGATCCCCCGGTAGCGTCATTACTGGTGTTACATTGGAAAAGCTGCATTACGTCATTTTGCATTACGGTCTGTGAAAAAAATGGTTTGCCATTTTTGATCTAGAAAATTGTTTTAAGGGTAAAGATGTTTGGGTATATTTACGTTTCAATAATGTATTTTTTAATTCAAAAGATATTTATTGAAACATCGGTTTAACTAGATTTAATGAGACAGACTTAAGTGAGTTTAAGTATGTGTATGTTATTTGAAAACAAGACAAACTCACCTGTGAATTGTTATCAGTAACGTGTAGCTGAAACCCTCGAATCTGTGGGACAAAGCAACGTTCACACAGACTTGACTCTGCGGCAAGAAATAATAAACAATGCTAAGAGCAATCTAGAAAGACCAAAACCTAGTGCATAACATCTTATTTGTAAGTGTTACTGCAGCATCAAACTTCTCTCAGACCAGGGCTTAGCAAGGTGGTACGTTTCCTGGTCCACTTATATTCTACACTGAAACTAAACCGGTCTCTCCTTTTTACTCTCACATTTCAAATCCCTCATGTAGATATTTTCTATGTGTGTTACAATTATTTTATGCATCAAAATAGTCTTAAATTAAATATACATGCATGTTTAACACCAGCCACCACTGTCAAATGTGCCAGCATATACTGAATATATTTATCAGTTCGGCACCTGTCATTATTGCAAAACGACAAAACATTAATATTCAATAGGCAGAACTACGTATTCACTATTATTAAAAAATACTGAAAGAAATACCTTCCTGTACAAAGAAGAGTTCTTGCCCTTGATTGTTCAGCACTTGATATCTGTTTCTGGTTTCAAATCCAGTCAGTACTGTATTGCAGGATCAAAAGAATATATATAATAACAACACTTAAGCTCAAATTACAGTCTGAATTTCTCATTTTTAAATGCCATGGTTCAAATGTATCGTGTCAGCGATCTCGAGTTGTCGGTACTTTCCACAAACACCCTTGTAAACTTCTCAATGCCAAAACACTGTTGCAAATGGTTACCATAAATATATCTATTACCATATACAAAATGTATATTGTTACATAATGATAATATTTATCATATTTCATAACTAAATGTGTATTTTATTGCATTGTTGTACTTATACGGATTATTTTGCTGATTTTCAAAACATATCTTTTACTTTTAAGATGTCGAGAAAGGTATTAATGAGAGAGTAATGGGAACGAAACCCCTGGAAAGACAATAGCATAAGTGTATTTTTATAGGTAATTTTTGTAAAAAACATCTCTTTTTACAAAAACAAATAATTCAAACTGGTATGTACCTTCAAGAGCTTCTATTTGTTGTTTGATAATGATTTGATCCAGGGCTGCTAGGTACTGGAGACTTGGTGGTAATCCAGAATATCCTGGTGACATGCCAAACTCCGCTAAAATACACCACCATTTCCAGTTATTTCGGTATTTAAAATTGAGTCTAACTTGGCTATTAACATCTCTTAAGATAAACAACTTAATGGAGAGGAGGTAGGTCCCCCGCATTTGGACAAGCATCTTATGACCATATACATTGTGTCCTAGTCAATTTTGAGATAAATTCATTTATATAAAGTAGTCAGCTGCTTGAAGTGGCCGGTTTTATTGCACCTTGTCTAACATGATAACCTCTCGCAGATGAAAGCACAACATGCTTATGGTCCCAGGATCACTTTGAATTTACTGATATAGTAACATAAATTTATTGATAGGATAATCACTTTAAAGTTTAAAACAATATTGACATATGTCTTTCTTTCGTGAAGTTGTTTCTTCAAGAAAGAGTTGCTAGAAAGCCTTTCTTATTTTCTGTAATATCATTGAAAAAAATACTGTGTTATGTTTCTAAGACGTCCTTATCGATTTAAGAAGCAAAGTTAGGAACTTTTTAGGTACAAATAAAGGTCATTTCTGTCAGTAAGACATCTTTCCGAATAAAATGAGAGCTACTTGTAATTGTGATTCTGGGACTTTAATGTACACAATAATGTGAGTGTTAGTCACTTACTTTTAATTGGCTGTACTTCCACTGGAAATGACATGATTCTGCTTGGATCGTACTGGATTCTTCAGAGTAAATTCAAATGTTCTGAAAACTGAACATTTTTATTTTTAAATTTTAGATGACTATGCATTGCAGAATATTATTTTCAGTGAATTTCTTTCGGTTTTATTATGGTAGGCCTAATGTTTACCTTGATTTTGATTTCTTAAGGGGATGCCCCTCCCGTCAGTACTGATCATTCTTTGGTTGATAAGTCGTAATGTATTGATTTCAAAACAATTCAAGTTAAAGAGCGACCATCACATAACAGAACCATCAATACGTACAATTACTTAGGCTAGCTTAAAGGCTGCGATCCTGGCGTCTTATTGAATTAAGGTCCTACACTGCCCTTCTTTAATGAAGGATAAAAAATCGAAAGCATTTTAATCACAATATTATTATAAAAACAGGAAGTATCTAGCAATGAAAATGGCGCATCGGCCTTCCATAACATTGAATATATTCACTGATAAAAATTATTTTACATTGCTACTCTAGCTACGATAGTTATAATGTTCTTAAAAACTAAAAGTGTGCTTTAAATGTACATAAATACTGCCTACCTCAATATAATAATATGTAATATCTCTCGTGCTATGTGTAGACTGTTTTCACCTGTCTGGTGACATGTTTCTTTACATTTGGGGGCGGTTTTTCCAAAATGGCACGTGATGATAAAATATATCACGTGATTGTGTGTTTAATGATACACATTTTGTTTGTTAAAATTTTATTTACTTCTTCTAAAACGTTAAGGATTTTATATAAAAATCCTTAAATCGCACAAACGTATCCTTGTGTATACACGTTTCATTAAATGCAGCAGGTGCATGTTTTCTGGTTGCCAAAGTAAAGTCGCGACAGCACAGCCACTGGTGCAGTGAAGGACTGGCCTAAAGCTGTTAGTATAGGTCTTTGGTTCAGTTCTGTATTAATCTTTCATAAGCATATATGTTGTTGGTTTTTCTACTATTTATATATATGTTATTTTGTTGAAAAAAGAATTCTGATTAGTAGTGTTAACAGTAGAAATAAACGCGTTTTGGATATAAAATATGCTTATAAAAGATTGATATAGAACTGTACCATTACATGCAGATGCCAATATTATTGCACGACTCGGTGGTGATTTTTCATAGAAGTCAGGACACTCCGACTCCGTATATATGTAGAATATTCGAGGACAAATAAATTTAATGCTCAAATATTTACTTTGTGCAGACTGAAAATCAATTAATCGTCGCGCCAAATATGTTACATCAACGTCAATTTTTGTGGGCTTCCGTTCAGTCCTAACTGCATGCAACTAGTGTACCTCTGCTCTTACTTAAATTTTGCTTACCAAATTACTTAGATAAGTTAATACAGTTTTTTGATGACTTCTCTTGTTCTTCGAGACAGATGTGACATAGCTAATATTACTTTCTTGTGAAAAATCGTTATATTTATTTTCAGGCTTGGTGTCCTTACATTTTGATTCGACCTGTTTACATTTTCCGTAAGTTTTAGGCGTTAATGGGTTTTACTATTGGTACTAAAGTATGAAATTTCTCAGTAACAGTGATATCTGTATTCCAAATTCGACATGTTATTTCTGACCTTTCTTTGTTACATGTATTATTTCAGTACGAGAATTCACAGCGACCTTTCTTTGTTACATGTATTATTTCAGTACGAGAATCTTCACAGCGTCCTCGTCTGAAGTCTCCCTATTAGTTGTATTTCTTATGTCGGTTCAGCTTCACAAAACTATACTACTATAAAGTTCATGTATATATAGGTTCTATAGGCATAACTGGGGAAATAACACTTGAGATTTCCAGGACGCGTTTGAGACCAATTTTCATTATAGTTGTGCTAACTTCACATACTCATTATGTGATGATATTACTTACTATGGTTTTACTGTTGTCTTTATCATATAATTATGTGAACACAAAACTAAGATATATGGAATAACTTGTTAACAGTGTTAGAACAGGCAAGCCTAAAAAGGGAAAAAAATATGCTTACGTTGTTCAAGTACTTGTGTTAAGCATTGATCACTGTTGAAGATTCTGCTACGTTGACTGCACGACAGTTGTGATGTATTTCAAACATGTGTGAAACAAGCATTTTCATGCTGTATTGATCAGAAATGTCAAATGCATCTGCTACAGGAACTGAAGTAAGTCCTGTTGGTTTACAGTATGTATATAACGTTTCTTTTTCTGTAAAGTCTACCTAAATTACTTTTATACGGGTAACCAGATTCCATAGATTTATATTTTTCATATGCTATCAGTATGTTAATATTTCTAAGGCTATAACAAGACGCTTATTTTACTACTATTTTCAACAGATTTTTGGCAACCGATAGTTGCAACAGTTATTAAAATGCAGTTCACATTGAAATTCGAAATATGTTTTCAATATCTCCTTTTTGTCCAGTCATAAAAATGCTTGACAAGTCTACCTTAACCAGCCTGTACAGACAAAGAGTAGCTCAATATTCAGCAGAAAGAGTAACTAGTTCTTGGGGGGCAGCGAACTAGCGAACTCGCTAGGGGTATTAATTAGTTTATACCGATTTATTTTAGCTCGATTGTGCAGAAAGCTTGTAGCTTATCGAGTCACTCTCGAGTCCGCTTCCTGGATAAACCAGTATTTCAATTATACAAGTATTTGATGCAGGCTATCAAGCCAAGAGCTGTGTAAAACAGATATTCGGCAGTAACATTCATATAACATCTCTGTCAACAGAAAAAAGCCAGGCCTGATGATTCTACTTATTTTATTCCAGTACATAATACACTCTAGCATTAAACATTATACAAGAATACATCACACTTTCCAAGGAAACATTGTTCAACATAGAGAAACAGAAGAATAAGATATATAATTATGTATAACAATAAGACACTCTAAATACATTTGATACTAGTACACCTGTATACATTTGTGTATTTGCTTTTGATCCTGTGGAGAACAATAGTAAAAAAAGGGCCATTTGGTTTTCAAATCATTTTTCTTTACATCTGGGCAGTACCACTGTGCAGGTAATTGAGTGATAAAATGTAAAAGAGATCATTTATGTTTTTTTTCAGTAAATTTTACACATACAGTATATATTTCAATAGCACTTCCAAATGTCAACATAGTCTTTCTGAATACATGATGTTTACACTGCATGATTAAGAACATTTCTTTGTTATAGTAAGGCAGGTATTATATTAGCCTCACCACCAGGCTAAATGATGATATATTTTCTTTTTCAAGCAGAATATTTTCTGGCCCATATCTAAAGATAGTACTTGTTCATCTACTTTTACTAAGTAAGAAATAGTAAATGTAAGAACTGAATGTCAGTATAGTATTATATCAAACAGTATCAAATTTAATACATAAATGAAATAAAATGTGTGTAGTCAAAGAACGTGCGTTAATTAAGACGCAAGTATGGATTAAAAGGTCTTACTTACTATTGAAACCTATGAAAAGATTTCAAATAAAATATTCAAAACTTGCAAAGATTCCAAAACAATCACAGATGTGCTTTAAATCCCAATATGAGTATGGTGTAAATCATTAAAGTAAAAATTTCATCAAACTTTAGATGAATAAATGCAGTTAGTTGTAAGTATACAGGGAAGGAAGTCTAACAAAGTATTGAGAAATATGTAAGTTGCTTACTGTAACTTTAACATGTATATTCATATATAAAACATGAGTTCAATAAGAAATGGTTTGTTCTAAGCTGATTGTGTTATTGAGCAAAGTAACTGTCTGGCATATAACAACAATAATTATGGTAGATGTCTCTAATAACTCAGTTTGAAAACAACACCCATCTGACTACAGTAAACAACCCTTCTGAGGTAACGTAGTGTTTTTGTGGAGATAATCTTAATCAAATTGAAAAAAGGCCTTTGTTCATGTTTTTATTTCTGCTTCCTGTAGGTTGCAGTATTTATCTACTGTACACTAGATATTTGTTCACATACAAGATTGCCGTAGATACAATCATGGACATGCTCTTCAATATATCCCTACGATAGTCACAATTTAATACCAACTTGCAACTTCAATTATAAAATAGCAAAATTACATTGTAACATGAGCAGACTTCTTTTCTTTTAAATATGAAATGTACTCCATTGTAAGTATACCACTGAGCAAACTAAGTCTGCATGAAGGTGCAGAATAACAAGGTTGTTGTGTCATTTTGACCTACTATAGCAAGCTTAAGGCAACTATTTCCATACAAACATGTTACAATTTCAAGTCAACTGTTTCTTATTATCTGAAAAGTTTTCAGCTATGTATACGGAGTGTATTACATATTCATCCAGTATACATCTTGTTATTATAGGTGCTCTACATAAATATACCTGCATCAACACAATCAATGTAAATAACATGCATATATTTTTGTACATGTAAGACAACACAAAGGAAAATAACAAATGACAGGTATGAGCTCAGATCTTTTTAGTTGGAATTTATGACTTTACTTATAAGAGGTTTAGTAAGCAGAAAACTACAATTCTCAATTTCATGTAAACATAATACATTGTAACACTATACATGTATATTCAACAGAAAAAATCTAACATTTATGCATAAAGGGTTCTTTGCAACACAGGTTATATGCAGATTATGTAAAGAAGGACTTATAAAGTGATGTATACCGAACCCTGGTACCACACAAAATCCTATATCAGCAGACAATGAGAATCTTTAATGTAGAATTCTGCCTTCTGTCTCTTAATAAAATGTAAAGTCTAAAACATATTCCATTCAGTCCCAAAGCCTACGATACACAAACCAGACAGAGCTGTGGCACATATACTTTGTATTGGCTGTAAGCAATAATTATAATCACCAACAGTATTGCATTCACATCCTTCAGTTTTCCTGGTGGACATAGAACTACTATAAGACCTATGATTGTTATCTGACCAATGAAATGTCAGTATTTACTGCAGTAATTTTTCTTGAACTTACAATTAAACCTTACATGGTTGTCCAATGATATGCTTCCAATTTCAAGAAAGACAACAAAACAAATCTGATTAAAAACAACTAAAGATACATTTTACACAAAGCTGGTAGTTTTTCTGACAGCAATAGGTTCTCTACTGATTTCTGCCAAACTGAACTGTTGATTTTGTAAGTATAACGTAGGCTACGAGAATGGATGGCATGATTTTATCACAGAAAACAACTGTCACAATCACCTGAGGTAGTGCATAGACATGGATTTCTTTCACACAACTAGCAACTATTCTAAAACAACATATAGGTATATAGGCAAATACATAAATTCCTATTGATATATTTTAAACACCCACCAAATTATAAACAAGTTTATTGACTTCTGTATAAATTTACCTATTTAGTTACCCTAAAGGTTTCAGAGAAAATGATCTATTTCATTTATAAAATATTAACATATACTGCAATTCAATAATGGTACAAAATATATTGTTTTTTATGACAAGCCCCTGCGGAATAAAGTCTTAGTGACAGAAACTGAAAAGAATCCTTTTGTTGATTGTCTTATACAAAAACATAAGCTGCTTAAAATGCAATGCTAATGATGATATAAGTCGGTTATTGGCTTTAAGTCTAAAATACACAGATATTTGCAAGGGAAATATACATGTGGCAGACAAACTGGTATTCACAATAGATTTCCTGATCAGTATCATTATGTGATCTGTACTGGCCAAAGTTAATGTCTTTAGTGGATCTAGAGAAACCAGTGTATCTATATAGCCTGATATGGATGGTCCATCTTGTAGAACATGACATTATTCAAACATTGTTCTAATGTCTTACCAATCATGACTAAAGTCAAGGTCTTTGTTTTGGCTCCAATGATGTCACTTTCAAATACACTGAAACCATAATATCTCCTGTCATATCAACAGTTTCAAACTAGTACAGAGAAAAATGTCTGACAATGTTATTAACAGTTTGCTTCAAAACATAATATCCATGTATTAAGCAAGCACTATTGTCCTTACACATCTTGCGTCTACTATACTCATACTGCCTTTCTCAAATGTTCAATGGAGAAACACTAGTATACACACATTTAGATATTAGTCAAGTGTAAGCTGAAAACCATATATCAGTCAAGATGTATTATGTGCAGAAATCGGGTATAGAATGATGATAAACACAAAAATTGTGACTAATAATTAGAATGAGTTCTGATTATAATAATTTGAGAATAAATCAAACAACCAAACGTGGTTAAAACTTTTTATCTGGCTTTAAAGATGCTTGTCTCTACTGCCATCCCATGGTGTATGATATGATGGTTTAATTCACTCGATACAATTTCAAAACAAAGGATAAGTCTTTCAAACTTTATCATCTAGCTATTAGAACATAAAATTAATATAAAATTAGATGAAAATATGAAACTTAAATTTGCTGACAATAAAGATATAAAATATCAAAAATGATATTTTAGGTCCTTTGCTGAAATTAAACTATTAAAAAAAGATATGTAAATTGCAACACTTAACAAAAAGTACGGCTCTATGTATATACCTGTACTGACTTAAATTGATCAATGTGATTTAAAAATGAAGAAAGCTATTTATCAATAGAGATGCTGATTGATCCATATAAAAACTTAAGTAAAGAAAGTCACAATACACAAATATCTAAGATCATATTAAATAAAGTATAAAAAATATCTTAAAGATTTCCATTCCATCATATTTTGACTGTTTATAATTGTGCGCAAATTTCTGTTTCACTGTACAATATTCCTGTTTAACTGTTGTTGTTGTTCTTCTGTCTCTCAAACACAAGGTACTCCTGGGAATAGAAAGTACACTTAGATGTAATAAACCTTTTCATCTTTTATAAGCAAATAAAATGTACACATACTAGAATTAAATACTAGAAATTTGAGCTATGTTCATGGAAGTTACACTGATTCAGTACCAATGTCAAGGTTGAACAATTTTATGCAAAAATCATGTTAAATAGCTCTACTTGAGAAACATTTCCAAGCACTTTTTAATTCACTTTCAATCTAGACTTTGCTTTGACATTACCATTTACAGCATCTGTTACTTGAATGGAATACATCAAGCCCTTTTATTAAGAAGGCTTGTAAATAAAGTCTGCTTCCTATAGAAAAGTATTTAAATGTGACATGGCTCCTTTAAAAGTGAAGTGAAATGCACTAAACTTGAATTTTATTCCTCTCAAGTCTCAGACTTTGTTGGAATAATTACAGAAAATATATATCATTTCACAGTAGGCTGTACATGTGCCTTCTGTCTTCAATGATTTGGTTTCCAGTTTATGAAAACATCTTACTAATCTAATACTAATTAGCATTTAAAAACTTCAAGTCGCTACTGGTAAAACAATCACTGAGTAAAGTCCTATTAGAACTTTAAATTTTTATATACAAAATGATACATTCATAGAGAGATTGATAATAGAACAACTGTGTTTCTTTTAGTCTAAAAATATGTTGACAAATACATTTCTTGCATATGTTTATCACTTCTTCCCAAAAAGCATTGTCAGACAAGGTTTTTTTTTTTTTTTTTTTTTGCAGTATCAATCATTAAAAAAAAAACTACTCTCTATTTATAGCATGTATTTCTCTATGTAAACAGCAATGTTGGGAAAGTTTTTAAATAAATAACAATCATTTTCGCTGGTACAATATCCTTCTTGGTATAATAAGAGCAACAAGTAATTTTAAATCTGAAGTGCTAATAGGGCTTTTAAAAAGATTATATCTCATTACAAATTTTATGACGTAGAAGTCCACTTCTTAACTACTTCCTACACTGACAGAACAACTAATTTGGAAAAGGAGTTTTCAGAACTTTTGTCTTGAATTCAATTAGATATGAAAAAGCTCTGTAGAAAAACTTTGCAAACAAATAAATTGTTCACTTACCACCAGAAACAGGGAGCCCATCAGCAAAGCCTTACAATCAACTGTCATGTCTGCTGGGACTAAAAACACAACAGCAATTAATCAGTTTAAGGTACAAATATCAAGAGGTTGGAAGAAATAGCAAGTTGCCTCCAAAACTTAAAGCTATAATACTGCTCAAAATTACCAGAAAAAGTATGGTCAAAAAAAGTTCTTAAAACATGAACAATGTTTAGAAAATTAAAAGAAAGTTATGCTCAACCATTTCTTTCATCAGTACATGCAAATACAAACTTATCATACCAAACTGATGGAAAATCATTTTATGAGATGGCAGGTCAAGAAAAGATTTTGTCTTTTCAACAATGTTCAATAGGAATAAAACTGTTGTGTATATTTGTTATTTGACTAAAACTTTCACAATGCTTGCTTTTTAATGATACTAAACCATTGGTGAATGCATTACATTAAATTGCGATTATCATATTGAAGGGTATAATCACTTTAACCTGGACTATTTAAGTTAAGAAAGGGGCATAATGTTGCCAAACTTCTTGCAAACTTCTGTTTTGGGCAATTTCTGTTTACCATTGAACAGAATTCTTCAAACAAATTTGAAAGAAAACAATACAAGACACTCAATTCATTGATTGCATTAATTTTGAATGAACAGTGAATAGATGAAGGATGTACAATAAATAGCCATGGACCCGACTGCCCTCTGTGATCACTCTGTGCTCCTCAAGCGTCTGCCTAATGAGTGGTCCACCATTACAAAAGTCACATATAGATGGAATACTATAATTTTCTATTTATATATTCTAAAACTACATGTACTTACATGTCAGAGAGAACTGGTCAGCATCAGTGAATGTATCTACACAACATCCTCTCCATTGCTTAGCAATATTCCCCACACGATTTTGTAATGATGCATCAGTTATCTAAAATGATTATAGTAATACACAATTTTATGATAAGAGGTTGTTTTTTCATCTAAAATATATCCCCCCCCAATTCCTTATATGATTAACGTAATGGGAAAGAAAATGTGTATCTTTTTAGGGACGTTGTTGCTCTAGGGAGGTGTCCTTCTGGGAGGTATGACTGAAGTTAATACACAAATAAAGCTCTGACTTTGGTAATTTTAGATTTTGCTTATCAGTGCTGTCTAGCAAATCTGAACAACTGATGACCCCATGTATATATGTGGAAATGGGAGAGTGGTCATAAAATCTACTTCAGCTTTAATAAATCTAGACTTTCAAGCATAACGTTGACCATAACTAACTACCTCTTGGCTTAATTGTCAGATTACATCATGTTATAAGAGATTTAAACAGCAAAACAATCTGTCCATTTTGTGCAGAAAAATAGACTTTAGAAAATAATTTTTGGTGACCTACAGTATTGAAGAACAAAAATATGAACACTATCTAGAAAACTCTCCATCTACAGTATAAAGGTATATATACATATATATTAAACTTAACAAAAACACTCAAAACTTTAATTTAAAAATATAATTAAATTTTACTGAAATGTTCCGCTGAGACTAACCACATCGTTTAATCTATGTTGTACAATGCTACTTTACTTCAATAACTTACTGAAAGTTTATTTTCTTCTACATAAAAGCATATTAAAAAGAAAATTTACAAAACGTTATGCTCTATTTCACAGTATTGCGTAAGAGATGAATAATTTGGTATTATGTAACAACGACAATAAAGATTACAAGCTCACCAGGTCAAAGCCCTTCATTCAAGTGACATCATTTACTTAATCTTTCTGTTTTTGAACAGTCTATTCATCAAGTTTTATCAATAAATCAATACAATATAAAACAATCCTTGCAATTATGTAAACACTCACTTTATGAACTAAGCTTCTCTATAAACAGGAAAGGGCAAAGTCCAAGAGTCATTATTTCAAAATACAGGTGGGAATGCCATACATTTACAACTCAATATGTACTTAATTTGAAGTATTTCACTTATTTATGGTAATTTGTGATTTGGTAACTATGAATGCATCAATGTTTCTTTTGATACCCGTGAATTAGTGAGTGTAAATGACTCTTGTTAGAAATAAAATTGAAAAAGAATTGTCTGTTTTAAGTCTAAAATGGGAAGCAATGTTGGCATCATCAGGGCAGCATACTGCCTGACAGACAACAAGGCCCCCAGATTGTATACAAATACACTTACAGGAAAGTTGACATCATCGGTACAGCATACTGCCTGACAGACAACAAGGCCCCCAGATTGTATACAAATACACTTACAGGAAAGTTGACATCATCAGGGCAGCATACTGCCTGACATTGACAACAAGGCCCCCAGATTGTATACAAATACACTTACAGGAAAGTTGACATCATCAGGGCAGCATACTGCCTGACATTGACAACAAGGCCCCCAGATTGTATACAAATACACTTACAGGAAAGTTGACATCATCAGTGCAGCATACTGCCTGACAGACAACAAGGCCCCCGATTGTATACAAATACTCTTACAGGAAAGTTGACATCATCAGGGGGGCAGTACTGCCTGACATTGACAACAAGGCCCCCAGATTGTAAACAAATACACTTACAGGAAAGTTGACATCATCGGTGCAGCATACTGCCTGACATTGACAACAAGGCCCCCAGATTGTAAACAAATACACTTACAGGAAAGTTGACATCATCAGTGCAGCATACTGCCTGACATTGACAACAAGGCCCCCAGATTGTAAACAAATACACTTACAGGAAAGTTGACATCATCAGTACAGCATACTGCCTGACATTAAACAATTTGTATACAAATACCTAAAGTGACACATCAGGGCGTACGCTGACATTGACAACAAGGTCCCCAGATTTATACAAATACACTACAGGAAAGTGACATCATCAGTGCAGCATACGCTGACATTGGACAACAAGGTCCCCAGATTGTATACAAATACACTTACAGGAAAGTTGACATCATCAGTGCAGCATACTGTCTGACATGGACAACAAGGTCCCCAGATTGTATACAAATACACTTACAGGAAAGTTGACATCATCAGTGCAGCATACTGCCTGACATTGACAACAAGGCCCCCAGATTGTAAACAAATACACTTACAGGAAAGTTGACATCATCAGTGCAGCATACTGTCTGACATGGACAGCAAGGTCCCCAGATAGTAAACATATGGTTGTCAGCAGCATCATAAATTCTGCTGTGGTGCTTCCATTTTGAATCCCTGCAAAAAATAATGTTAAACAGAAAATCTCCTCAACAGAGTTCTTATGTGATATTATTGTGTGATATTATTTTGAAATAACCTTACTGTCTAAAGTTTTTTAATTCGGCATACCAGTACCTATATACTGGCTTGAGTCCTACAACCAGACACTTTTTAAACATATTTTACGATAACTCCGATAATTTTTTTATCTAGCAATCAAAGTTTTAACAGAGGTACATTTGTAAGTTAGGTTCTTTTCCCTAAAGAAACTTCTAAGAATTACAAAATAATCACGTTTTCGCAAGTGTCCGGTTTGATGGTCGTCCCTGTTTGGTGGTCTCCAACTAGTACAGCCAGCAAGAAGTTAGCCATATAGCCCAAAATTGCACTTCCACAAAGATACATTCAGAATACAATTAACTTCATGGGCTTTAAATGATGACTGTTATGATTCTAATGAAGGCTGATTTCTGCATATTCTTGTTTTCCTATTTTTGCCCGTAACACAAAGACATGAAAGACTGACAAACTGCTGAGTTGTTGGGTTCGTCTTTTAGGGTGAATACACAAAACATTTTAGAAACATACAAAAAAAATATTCATTCTGCTAGCAAATTTTTGTATTACAAGGTATTTAAATGTTGTGTCAGTGCACTTTATTTGGTGTATTAATGATTGGGGTAAAGATACAACAAAGTGTATGGCTGTTTATCATTCTTGTCTGTTATTTCTGCCCCGAAAAATTTATCAGTTATTTACATTTTGTTACATCATCTTGGACACTCATAGAAGTTATGGTGAAACACTTATTTTAAGTTTCCTGTCTTTGCTCCCTACATACAAAGACATGAGGATATGGCCAGTCTTGTTTTTCCTTCTTCATATCTTTGTCAGGAACAAACAGACGCAAAATATTAAATAACTTTTTTCTTCTACGAGACAAAAAATCCTAAACAATTCACAGAAATCAGCCACAAAATTAATATACAAGCTGTTTTTCTGAAAGAACGAAACCATCATCAGGTCAGGTTATATTGTAGTATACGCACCCAGTCTTAATTTTGCCAATAATTCTTCCGACAGGAGACTCGACATTGATGGTCATACTGCAGCAACCCTCTCCGCACCAACAACATCCTGTACAGCACTTGAAGTCACGGCTTAACTGCATCACTTCCTGTTTTCCATAATAGATCATAAAACCTTTATTAACATTTAAGCAGCAAATTTCTTCCTACTGACACAACATAACAATCATCTTCTTTACCTTTAGAATTACTTACTTAGATAATAGATTTTACTTTTGAGAGATATACCGAATCATATATCATGATTTGGAGTTAAGATGCTTAGTAATCTCGTCACGAAGGCCTTCACTATAATTGTTCAAATACACCATCAACACATCAACTGATTTATATCAAAATACATTCAGAATATCAATCCTTTAGGACTGTTTAACAAAATGGACCCAATCTTTAACAAATATTGAATAAACTTCGGCCTAAAAGAAAAGTATGTTTGTTTCAGGTTTCATGCCCCCAAAAAATGGGGTAGGTAGGGAAATTTTTTTAAAATATCTTTTTATTCTCAAACAAACCAAATTCAACATAGATTTTAATGAATTTATGCTAAAAAATATTAACACACAAAAAATGTTCTAGGGTCAGGGCAAAAATATAGGGTAGGTCGGGAAACCTGAAACAAACACTTTTTTTTTTATGCCTTACCGTCGATGAAACAAAACTTTACCTTATAACATCAAAGAAAAGATATAATGAAGACAAAACAATGACAAAGAACTCAGAGTACTCTTTTCAAAGGGTTCTAAAAAGCCTACAAGAGTCATGAGAAAAAAGTAAAATACTGTTACACTCCTAAGATATAATCTTCTCACAGGTTTATACAGTCATGTACTTTACTTATCAAAAACACTATAATTTATCTGACCTGATTCTTTGTTTATCTGCCTCAATAAGGGTAGCTGCCATTTTTAACCAGTAGCATTATCAAGTGCAGATTATAAAGTTAACTTAGTCAAAGGTATAATGTACATGAGTACTTGTATATAATAAACTCACCACTGAATTGTTATCAGTAATGTGTAGCTGAAAACCTCGATTCTGTGGGAAAAAGCAACGCTCGCACAGACTTGACTCTGCAAGAAATAGCAAATATATTATTAAACTATCCATTGGCCTCTGCTGACTTATATCTGACAAGTGCAATGGAAGCATTTTTAACCTTTATTATGTTGAAAAAAAAAACTTGTCTATCTTTTAAAGAGCTTCTGATATACACCTAGACTTAAAGTTATTTGGTGCACCGAAACTGGAGTAATGATTATACTGTTTTAAACTTACCATCATGCCTTATGACAGGGTGTCCTTACACCAAACAAGTCAACATCTATCCAAAAATACTGATTTTTAATAGGTAATCTAACACACGTGAATGCTGTTATTAATTAAAGACGTACCTTCCTGTACAAAGAAGATCTGTTGCCCTTGGTTGTTCATCACAGCATATCTGTTTCTGGTTTCAAATCCAGTCAGTACTGAAATGCAACGATGAAAGTTACTCTATAATATTACTTATTATATCTTCATGTGAAATATACACTTATGTTGAAGATCAAGTAACAGTCGAAATTTCAGAAACTTGTAAACTAAAATGGTCTCTTTTCACTACCTAAGATTCAGTTACAAAGTTAACTAGCATGAGCTGTATCTGATGTTTATGGATATGAAGACAAAGAGTGCAACAACATCTTATTCTGCACAACCGGAATTTACCTTCAAGAGCCTCTATCTTCTGCTTGACTATGATCTGATCCAGGCCTGCTAGGTACTGGAGACTTGGTGGCAATCCTTGTACTACTGCACCCACTGGTGGACCCATCTCCACTGAAAAATGTATCCACTTTTTTTATTAACAAGACGCTTGCCTAGAAGAACTAGATGCCCATGTGCAACATGTCGAGCCCACCATATCTCAAAAGGGCTAACTCCTTACCAAGTAGAGATGGGTCAAAATACACCTAAATATTGGATGTAACATGCATGTTATACCACAGAAAAGTGGTCTCGATTTTTCTCTAAGGCCAGTAATAAAAAAGTTACAATATAAGCTATTTATAGTAACAACAAAGGGAAGTAATTCTAAAAAGCCCATGGTGGTGAACATTTGTACAAAGTAACATCAAAATCCCTCCATGCATGAAAAAGATATGCTCCAGACAAAGATATTCTTGACTTTGAACTTTAACCTCTAAGTGTGACCCTGACCTTAGACCTAGGGACCTGGTTCTTGCGCATGACACTCCTTCTCATGATGGTGAACATTTGTGCTGAGTTAAAATAAAATCCCTCCATGCATGAAAAAGATATGCTCCGGACAAAGATATGCTACGGACAAAGTCATTCTTGAATTTGACCTTTAACCTCCAAGTTTGACCGTGACCTTAGACCTAGGGACCTGGTTCTTGCGCATGACACTCCTTCTCATGATGGTGAACATTTTGTGCCAAGTTAAATTAAAATCCCTCCATGCATGAAAAAGATATGCTCCTTGAATTTGACCTTTAACCTCCAAGTTTGACCGTGACCTTAGACCTAGGGACCTGGTTCTTGTGCATGACACTCCGTCTCATGATGGTGAACATTTGTGCCAAGTAACATCAAAATCCCTCCATGCATGAAAAAGAAATGGTCCGGACAAAATCGGACGGACGGACGCACGCACGGACACAAGGATGCATGCACATACACCGTACCGCTAAAAGTGACGACTAAGTCAAGCTCACCGCAAGCGGGCTCGACAACAAACCAGTTTCCTTAGGCCCTCAAAATAGTCACATTTTAAATCTAAGAAAAAAAAAAAAAAAAAAAAAAAAAAAAAAAAAAAAAAAAAAAAAAAAAAAAAAAAAAAAAATTAAATTTATATAATATATAATATAAAAAAAAAAAAAAAAAAAAGAGAAAAAAAAAAAAAAAAAAAAAAAAAAAAAAAAAAAAAAAAAAAAAAAAAAAAAAAAAAAAAATAAAATATAAAAATAAAAAAAAAAATTATTAAAAAAAAAAAAAAAAAAATTATTTTTTAATTTAAAAAAAAAAAAAAAAAAATTAAAAAATTTGTTTAAATTTTTTTTTTAAAAAAAAAAAAAAAAAAAAAAAAATTTTTTTTTTTTTTTTTTTTAAAAAAATTTTTTAAAAAAAAAAAAAAATTTTTTTTTTTTTTTTATTTTTTAAAATTTTTTTTTTTTTTTTTTTTTAATTTTTTTAATTTTTTTTTTTTTTTTTTTTTTTTAAAAAATTTTTTTTTTTTTTTTAATAAAAAAATTTTTTTTTTTTTTTGTTTTATTTTTTTTTTTTTTTTTGTGGTTTTTTTTTTTTAAAATTTTTTTTTTTTTTTTTTTTTAAATTTTATTGGAAAAAAAAAAAAAAAAAAAAAAAAAAAATTTTTTATAAAATTTTTTTTTTGGGGGTAAAAATACTGAATTAAACAGGTACCTGCATTATGTGGTCTTTTTAATTGTTATCACAAGCCATTTTACTATTTATTCCATATACATAACTATCTCATTATAAAGAGATATCTTTCGTTTTGATAAAGACATTTCTTTCATGCTATGAGATATCTTTATATCACCTGAACTATAAGAGATATCTCTTTTATAGTTCAGGTGATATCTGTTTAACATCATTTGAGAGATATCTTCCTATTATTGAGAGATATCTCTCAAAGTTACAGAGATATAGTTAAAGAGATATATCTTTGCATTGAGAAATATATTTTTATTATTGGGAGATATCTTTCAAAATATGAGATATCTCTATTAAAAAAAGATATCTGCTAATGTATAGAGATATATCTGAATTAAGAGATTCTCTCATATGGCTTGCTATATATTGCACCTTGGAGCATAACCTAAGTTCTCTTTGCTTCTATGTATGAATGTACTCTATAATGTCTTTTCTTTATCGTGTAATTGTATTTGCTAAAATCTTTAAAGTTTGAAACATTCCAATATTGTGTTTTAATAGGAAGTAAGTAAGCCTATACTGTTTCAGAAATACATCAACATTATAATGTACTTACTCTTCTGGGGCTGAGTTGCTACAGGAAATGACATGGTTCTGCTCTATTGGATCCTTTTAAGTTTTAGACAAAATTCAAACTATCTGAAAACAAAACACAACTATGATTTTGATGAGGTACAACATGACCATTGAAAATAATAATACAATTTGAATACAAAACAGTCTTTGGTAATGGCAATGTAGTATTAAATATGATACATTTATCAAACATTGTATCAAATAGCACAGTGGCCAATATATTGATAGGCAGAAGAGAAGCCTATTTTATCGTGAATAAAAATAGAATGACATTTTAATGTAAATTTCAATATATTCTGAAATACTTTAATAAACTTTTTACATTTTCTGAAAATGTTTTGTATATGAAGTTTCAACTTGGCATACATTGATCTAAATACATGTATATTTCTCATAATATACATGTACATAGTTTGTTCAATACTAGTTTATAAAATTTACATTCAAGATTACACTTCAGCTTAGACAAGAGGTCACAGTGTTTCATTAACATATCAATATGAGACACATACATACCTTAATGTTACTACTTTTTGACCAACACCCCAAGGTAACAAACAGCTTCAGTTATGAAGTAAGATTACCTGCTCTGAGTTTTGCTGATACATGTACATACTTTTGTGTCTGACTGCACAATTTAGAGTAAGGAGTAAGTAATATCAGTTAACATGAAGTATAAATCTGCTGATTGGTTTGGGCCTTTGGGGTTGAGTATACGCAGTATGTGATGTGATTCTTGCCTTTTTGTAGATCTATAATGCAATTTATGTCATTTTTTGTTGAAATTCCTTAGATCTTGTCTCCTAGATTGGAGAGCCGAACAAAGAGCTAGGTCAGGTGATGCAACTTTCAAAAAAGGGAATCAAAACGTGATCTATCATGTCCAGCTTCCCTACACACATCATTCTCTTTTAGATTTGCTAGTTTTAAGTGCACTCTTTTTGAGGAGATATTATACCAGTACTAGATTAATTCTTCTAGTTATAGGATCACCACATGGATGGCTTGCATCTGTTTGTACCTAACAGTAATGTTTTGACTGTTTCATTTTAAAATTTGTATAGTATATCAAATGCATGACGATACATTAAATTTATTTTTGTACAATAATAAAAGTAAAAAAAATGAAAAGGCTGAGACAAAACATGGTCTAAGTACAAAAACACTTATCAAAAAAGGGATATTTATTTAATAGAGGTAGAGCCATAATTCAGTCAAAATCCTTGTCTGAGTTATTAACTTTGGCCATTTAGGATCTTAATTGTGTTTTTGGTGGCATGGCCAAAAAAAAAAGAAAAAAAAAAAGGAAAAAAAAAAAAAAAGAGAAAAAAAAAAAAAAAATTATTTTAAAAGATGAGAAAAAGGAAAAAAATTAAAGGTTAAGACAAAACTTAATTGATTGATTTTGTTTAGGTAAAATACACATAATTATATACAATTGAATTAAATTAGATATACATAAATAGCGACATTTTCAAAAACTGACGAATAAATATCACAGTACACATGCAGGGTCCGTATATTACTCAATTAATTATTTACTGACCATGCAGTACAGTCACTAAGGCTTAAATTAACACATTAACTGTCCATGCATGTTAACTTGATATCACATATATTCAGATTCAGTGCAAACATGGTGACTTTTATGTTCCAAACGTATGTGCACATATAATGAGATGTTTGTAAATGCTCATAACTAAATCACAGAAACATTAGTGGAAATTATGTGTGTATTAATCTAGGAATGAGGAATCTGTATATTCTAGATTGCGGATTAAACCTAGGATGGCCACAACTAAGTTCTGTCTTTCAACTCATATGTAAAATTGCTCTTAATTAAGATGCCATATTACTATATAAGAGCAATTGATTAATCGGTACAGCTTTCCATGCTGACCCATTTTATGACCTGATATTTGGTTTGATTACTTTAATAAATAGATCTAAAACATACTTGAGTTTATAGATAAAAGTGATGTAGTCTTCATCTACTTACGACAATGAAACAAGCGAATACCGAAATCTTACAATAATAACAGAATATTTCCAAGTAACTGCAAATTATAAAAGAAATGCACAAGTGTACAGGCACAGAAATCTGAAATATTATCAATATTTTATGAGGTTCTGGCATCCGTTCGGTCAGTGCTCAAATTATGCATTTACTGAGGGGGCGTATAATGGCCCGTATAATGAGGGGGTGTACAGTAAACGTTGATAATATTACAGATTCCTGTGGTACAGGTGTATGGTCGTTTGAACAGTTAAAGAAACGCCGCCATTATCTGATTATAATTGTTTGTTTCCGTTGATTACAAAATCAACACATTATGACCTTTCCTACGTCATGCTAAAAAATCGCCTAGTTCTAAAGGCAGTTTAAATTTATGTGAGCTTAATTTTAACTTTGAAGCACATGACAATAAACGCACCTACCTGAACAGTTAAATTCCAGTGTTTGCGAAACACACGTGACCTGACCTATATCTATAATTACACCTGTCATATGACCGCGAACTATTTTTAGACTGCGGGGCGCGGCTATGGGCAGCCGTAACAGTCAAAATAATGTTTTTGTCTTCTTCTCTGTTTCAGCCATATAGAGTATTCCTGGTTTCAGCTCAGCAAAAAAATAGCCTGTTTAACAGTCGATTATACCAGGAACCGTCTAGAGTATTCCTGATCATACTTAGTTAATAATGTATTAAACCGATGTCTAGAATAAGTTAGACGCGATTAAAAACAATGGTTTGACGCGCGAACCGGTGAGAGATCACCATAATGATGTTAGTGCGTTCGCAGGACGCTTCAAAATCCAGAGGACCTGGGTTTAATTCCTGGTCGGGTCCTTGGGGTTAGTATCTTATTGCACACGTACCTGCATGAGCATTCCTTCCAGTTGCGTGAGTACTAGCCACTGAGACTACTGTAGCTGCTAAAACGGAAATGTGTGGATTTCCGAAATGCTATTTCCCATAAAATTTGACTTAGTCTGATTGAATCATTCAGGTCTCGTTCAATGCCTAAGCAACACGAGGTATCGTGTTTGTAAACTAACTAAAGTGTTACGTAGCTACTGGCATAACTCATAATTTGGCTAAGTAATCATACTATTTAGACAAAAACGGACTTGGTATTGAAGTCCGGTAAAACAAAACTTCCTACCGTTTCAAAAAGGTTCCAGTTTTCATAGGATACAACTGGGGTATTTGCAGGTTTCGCCCGGGGAGCAATCCTAGGATCGGCCGAAACTATGAATAATCTTATTAGAAAAAGTGTTACGTAGTCAATCTTTTGGTATTAAGTAAGTTATATGTGGGTCTCTTTTTATTAATTAAGTAACCCTTTAAAAGCAAAATACATATTTTTTGCAGATTTTATTAACACTACAGTAGATCTAGTCGTTAAAGCGTAACATAGTTGTGAGAAAATAAGAAAATCATTATTCTAACAGGACTCACGATTGTATCCCTATACAAAGAGTAGAAAAAATAGGTTTTATTACGCCATAATAATAGTTTCTGTCATGAGCACGAGGTTCAGATCGAAATATCCGTCACCGAGGGTACCTGCTCCATCTGAACCATATATCTCATGATAGAAACACTTTCTTGCATACCGTCTTGCACTTTAAAGTAGATTTCTGAATGCAAACTTATCAAAATGGTGAATTATCATAATACATGTATTATAAAAACAAGTGACAGGAAATTGTCACAAAACTAGGTTTTCATTTTCCAGTCTGCTGGCCGAGCGCAAATGTGTTTTTAAAGTCAGTAGATATACATAATGTGAAAAAGAAACAAAGGTCTTCTTCTATATATTACATGTGTAAAAAAAGCAAAGGGCCATAATTCAGGCAAAATTGATCCAAACACAAAACCCAGACAATATGCACGAGGGCACTTGATGACAACAGTTGTGTGAGAGTTTGGTTTAAATATCTTGAGAAATGTAGGAGGAAGTGGGCACGTGACAGTATTCTTCTATATACAAGACAAATTTTGATGCAAAGCATCAAAGGCGCTGCGCATGTTTTTGAAACATGATTTAAAGGAATCAGTCATTTTAGAATATCAGTAAACAACCTATCAACGGGAAAAAACAAATACATTATGTTATTTGTAACTGTTATCATAATAAGTAAAAAAACACATTTACTACAGTTTAACAAAAAAATAAACGAATCATAAAACAACCTTCCGTATAATGGTACGATGACGCCCATTAAACAAGGCTACAGCTCGTGGTCAGTAGACGCTTTTCGACGCAGACGAAACCCACGTGATTAATTTTGTCTTTACTATTGGTCAGTTGTTAGCGATTCATTGAGACCCCATGTATCGCATAGTTAGGTGAACGGTCTTATTTATAATGCCTACATTTTACTTTAGTATGTAGTAATTAAAATGGGTTTTCATTAATTATTCACGTTGACAACATATGTATTTAAACTTCAAAATGTTTAGAGAAAGCAAAACAACTATCGAGACGTTTTTCTGAACTTTGATGAATCTGGCCGTAGGGTCCGTAAACAAAGCAATAAAAAAACCGTAACCTTCAAGTTTGTGGAAAAGTTATTAAATATCCTATGAATATGTCAAAAGTTTTGAATTAACGGTCGAAGACGTATGCATCTGGTATAGTATTGTTTGTAATCAGTTAATACTATTTATTTATTCATTATAGGGAGTTTGTTCAAACATAATACATAGTTTTTAATTACAATAATAATGTTGGCTGCTCCCTATTCGATTATGCAACCCCATGGTACAAAATTAAAACCTATTCAATACTGGCACTGTGCTTCCGCACAGCGCCAATAACATATGTCGAAAAAAAGCAAAGGGCCATAATTCAGGCAAAAATTATAAAAAAAAGAAAGAAAAAGAAAAAAAAAAACTTGCTCTGTGTGGGGTTTGAACCGCTGGTCTCATGAGAAATTTTGTCATCTTACTGTAACAGAATACTCCAAAGTATACAGGACTGGTAATCTATTCTAAATATAGACAGTAATAACAGAGTATTCTCCCTTTTATAATAACAGACTATTCTCCCTTTTATATATACTTAAATAAGGAGACACAAAATTTCTAACGGACGGACGGACGCACGACCAGGGGCAGAACATTATATATTCAAAATTCTTTAGTTCACAATTATGGTTCTGTGAAAGTTTGGTTGAAATCCCTTGAGAAATGTAGGAGTTGCACACAGAAGAGTATTTCTCTCTATATATTACATTATGTGGAAAAAAAACAAAGGCCCATAATTCTGTCAAAAATGATCAAATCACAAAACCCCGACAATATGCGCCAGGGCACTTGGTGAAACTTTGGTTGAAAAAGTGTAGAAGGAGTTGCGCACAGAAGAATTACATATGTGAAAAAAAACAAAGGGCCATAATTCTGTCAAAAATGACCAAATCACAAAACCCGGACAATATGCGCCAGGGCACTTCATGACAATACTTCTGTGAAAGTTTGGTTGAAAAAATGTAGGAGGAGTTGCGCACAGAAGAAATTGTTTACGCCTGCCCGCCCGCCGACATACCTCAATCTAATAACCAGGATTTTTCCTTCGGAAAACCTGGTTAACAAAAGATCTTCCGACGTTGTAATTCACAAGAGTCGTCTGGCATAGGACAAAGGAGGGGTGCCAGACCAGGTTTTCTGGCATGGCAAAATCACCGGAACACGGTGCCGATCCGATATGCAAGAAACTATTCTTCTGACGCGATGGCCAATATGACGTCAAAATGACGTCATATTCTGGCGCATGACGTTGAATTAAATAGAGGATAATTGTTGGTTTCGGTGCAAGATCACGTTATAATTTCACCGAGTGGGCACCAAAAGTGATATTTTCACGAGTGGCGTAGCCACGAGTGAAAATAACAACTTTTGGTGTTCACGAGTGAAATTAACGTGATATTACACCGATACCAACAATTTTTCTGTTTATTTTATGGTTAAAACTCTACTTTTATTGAGTTTGTTTTTATAAAATATAGAAAATCGCGGGAAACGTCATCAGAAAACTTGGCGCAAATGACGTCATTTTAACGACGTCATCGTCGCATGGTTTCCAGCGTTAATTACGCTCGGTATACTTTTTGACGTAAATCCGGGTATAAGATTGCAAAACAGTGAAAAATAAAAATGGTAATCCACTGTTTCAAAACTGTGGATTACCACTTTTTCACTGAGAAAACTCTATAATTCACTGGAAAACATAAAATAAATAGAGGATAATTGTTGGTTTCGGTGTAAGATCACGTTATAATTTCACCGAGTGAGCACCAAAAGTGATATTTTCACGAGTGGCGCAGCCACGAGTGAAAATAACTACTTTTGGTGTTCACGAGTGAAATTAACGTGAAATTACACCGATACCAACAATTTTTCTGTTTATTTTATGGTTAAAACTCTATTTTTATTGAGTTTGTTTCTATAAAACATTGAAAATCGCGGGAAACGTCATCAGAAAACATAGAACAAATGACGTCATTTAAACGACGTCATCGTCGCATGGTCTCCAGCATAAATAACGCTCGGTATACTTTTTGACGTAAATCCGGGCTAAAGAGTGTAAAAACAGTGAAAAATAAAAATGGTAATCCACTGTTTCAAAACTGTGGATTATCACTTTTATTTCACTGAGAAAACTCTATAATTCACTGGAAAACATAAAATAATACCCTTTATTCACCTTTTGTGATATCTGGTGACGTTATAATCAGAATAACATCCTTTTCAGCGTTGTTATCGTCGGATAAACTTTCATGTACGAGGTCCCTCTCCTATTATAAGTTAGTATTTCCATGTACATGTACGAGGTCCCTATCCATGCGGGAACAGGCCGGCTTTTCCGGCATGGGCAAAATCACCGAAAATGCCGATCCGATATGCAAGAAAGTAAACTCCGTATATACGACTCCGAATATAGCAATCACCGGGGTATAAGACACAAATATAGCAATCACAGGGGTATAAGACACAAATATTCTCTGCCCGAGTTTTCTTTCTTTCTTTCTTTTTTATGAAAATGTTATATGGATATAACAAACTCCGGATATAAGGAACACATTTTAATGGTCCCAAGGAGTTCGTTATAAATGTAGTTTAATGTATTTTGATCATGTCGGAGTATAGCTCGCTTTTAGCCAGTTTAATCAACGTTACTTACTCCGCGAGTTTCTGTGGTGATAAAGACACTGGTTCATTTGAGTCCGATTATTGATCACACAATATTGATCGCATGGTCTTAAGTAGACAACCAGAATTCTAAGAGTATTCTATGCCGTGCTAGTTCTATTGATTGAAAATGGTAAAATAAACTGTACTGGATCTCATTTTATTTGCTCAATTATGAATTCTATACGGCTTCGTTAGTGATTAAGCTAATAAGAAATATGTATCGTGCATGACGGACAATACAGCAACGAATGGGGAAGTATGACAACGATATGAAAAGCTATAAAGATGAATACCAATATATGGAATATACTATTGCTATGCATCATTTCCGGTTGCTATGGCGGTAGCTCAGAATCTTTGGATTTTTGCTCATTTTTTAATAACAGAGCTCCATCACCCCAGCCGGGACTCAGGAACTGTACCTGGTTCAAAAAGAACAGTTGTTGTAAACAGGAGGAAATTGATGCAACATTCGGTACAGTAAAACCTCTTCCTGGAAGCTCTCCGGAGTGTCAAAGGTGAGATTCTTTCTTACTTTATCATCCACCTATGTCTGCATTGCACTAGATACCGTAGACTTTCCTCAGCAATTTTGCATTGCTAACTTTAATCTGAAAATTTCATACTGATATGTCTTACTGATTCTAAAATGTGTTAACTGCTTGTTTGGACAACATAGTAATTAAGTATTTTAATTAATGGAACTTAGCTTTTAGGCGGACAATTCCATCCGTGTTATGCAGGGTGTGTACACGTGCTTTCCATGGTTGTTTTTAAAGTCGAGCACATTTAACATGTATGAACTGAACATGTGTTTACGGGAGAATAATACATTTTAAATATGTTGATACAATTTATTCTGTACTCCAGGTATTCAAACTATCTAATGTGCTATATCTGCGCACCGTATCAGAACACGTTCTACGGTCAGGAGAAATTGACAGTATGTGAGGAGTTCTGCAACGCTTGGTACAGTGCTTGCTCGTCCGCCATCTTGAAGGGATCAGTCATTGGTGGCTTGTACACAAATGGAAGAGAATTTTGCGAGAAGAGAAACTTCCAGTGTGAACCAATGGAAAACAAAAATTGCTTTATATTTGACTACGCACTAGATCGTTTGTCTAAAGCTAGTGTATTTCGAGCATTCCTAACAAATACTGCTTTTGCATTTTTCATTTATTTCGCGGTAATGAAAATTACTAAATTAAATTGACAAAATTGATTTTAAACACCGGGATAATTGAAGCGGATGTGTAAGGGTTGTGTTCCGGAATGGACAGTACAATTACTACAACTACCATGACAATAACATTTATCAAAATAAGATAAGCTAGCTTTATCTTTAGTCGGCAAAAGTACAAAGATCTTACATGTACGACTCGTGCATATACAGGATGGTGTTCACTGTGAAAATAAAATACAATTTGCTGGCAGGCTTTATGTACTGCACCCTAGCAGTCTTAGAAATTACAAAGGTTTGGATCTGACTCCCTTTATAGCATTTGTAAACGCTTACTTGTTTATCATTGAGGATTACTTAGGTGTAAGGTGTATTTCCTACTACAGAAATAAAACATTTCAGCATAGATTCCGTAGATTTAACATCGAGGTTTGAACTTTCAATGACTTCCTAAGTAGAATTTTACTCGTTTACCATAGTGTAACAATTAAATATAAAAGTTTCCCAAAACTTGAGATATTTACGGTGGCACAGAGGTGACATCCGCAACACTTTATTTATATTGTGGCCACAACTTATTAAGTTGAGGCCACAACTTACTAACTTGTGGCCACAACTTACTAACTTGTGGCCACAACTTATTAAATTGAGGCCACAACTTACTAACTTGTGGCCACAACTTATTAACTTGTGGCCACAACTTATTAATAACTCATTCAGGCGGGGATGTTACTTCTACAAACGGTGTTTTCAGTGCTTAGGGCACAGGGCTGAGGGCTGAGTTCATGTTAATCAGGGTGTTATCAAAGATTGGTAGCACTATAAGTAGAACTGTATTGAGTGCAGGGGACACGGGACAGAGTATGTGAAGCGGGGATGATACTTATATCAACAATATCACCAGGGTTGCATTGATACTAGAGGGCACGGGACTGAGAAAATAGAACTGATGACATATGAGAAGGTACGGTACGGTTGTGACCTCAGTGGGGTTCTAACCCGAAACCTCCGGTATGAGCGGCAGACATCTTTACCCATCAACACCACTGCGTTTGTTCGTTGTCCTGTGGTGATGTATGCATAGGTTAATTCAAGCGGTACTTTGAGGAAACCATATGCCACGAGGCGTGTTGAGACTTGGTGGCATAGGGATAACATGGCGGGGCTGCGGGGTAACTAAGTGCTGCCGGGCTTACTTCACGGGGATGCGGGGTAACTAGGTGCTACGGGGCTGACTTCACGGGGATGCGGGGTAACTAGGTGCCACGGGGCTAACTTCACGGGGATGCGGGGTAACTAGATGGTTTCCTCAAAGTCCTTGAATTAACCTATGCATACATCACCACAGGACAACGAACAAACGCAGTGGTGTTGAGGGGTAAAGATGTCTGCCGCTTATACCGGAGGTTTCGGGTTAGAACCTCACTGGGGTCACAACCGTACCTTCTCATATGTCATCAGTTCTATTTTCTCAGTCCCGTGCCCTCTAGTATCAATGCAACCCTGGTGATATTGTTGATATAAGTATCATCCCCGCTTCACATACTCTGTCCCTTGTCCCCTGCACTCAATACAGTTCTACTTATAGTGCTACCAATCTTTGATAACACCCTGATTAACAAGAACTCAGTCCTCAGCCTTGTGCCCTAAGCACTGAAAACACCGTTTGTAGAAGTAACATCCCCGCCTGAATGAGTAAGCCCCGTGTCCCCTGCTATCAATAATAAGTTGTGGCCACAAGTTAGCAAGTTGTGGCCACAAGTTAGTAAGTTGTGGCCTCAACTTAATAAGTTGTGGCCACAAGTTAGTAAGTTGTGGCCACAAGTTAGTAAGTTGTGGCCTCAACTTAATAAGTTGTAAGCTACATGTTAATAAGTTGTGGCACAGTTACTTAGGTTGAGGCCACAACTTACTAACTTGCAATAAAACATTTCAGCCTAGATTCCGTAATTTCATTATATCTATTGATTTAACATTGAGGCCTGAACTTTCAATACTTGCCAAGCACAACTTTACTAACGTTTAGCCAACAATATAAATAAAAAGTTGATGTCGCCAACTTGAGATATTTGCCCATATCTTCAAATAAAAAAACCCATCTTTTCTTTATGTATATACTTGTTGATTTACTATTCTTTTCTTCAATAATGCCTGTCGTTTGAGACCATGTAGTAATTTCAGAAAACTCGCTGTTATTATGCAGCTTCTCCATTATACCTTTGACAGCTCTTGATTAAACGTTTTTAGATTAAGGATATACAGTCGACTCTCGTTATCTCGATTTTTATGGGACCAAAGAAAATAAGTCGAGATAACGAAAAATCGAGATAACCGAAGTTGGATAACATATGCTCGATAGGGGATGGGAGGCAGGGTAAGGAAGACTATTGTTGATAGAAAGACGTTTGCTTCTTTCTACCATCTTATGATCTGTGAAATACACAGGTTGTGAAACGAAACTAGGTCGTAGTTTAAAATCAACTAAATGTTCAATTAATCTGATTCATGTTGCCTTACACCCCGGTGCCGAAAGATTGGATTCCCCCGGGTCCTTCTCCAAAACTCTCAGCGTTTGCCGATCAAGATTACATAACAATGATCTTTTAAGACAAAAAGAGATTTATTATAGACAAAATAAAGCTTTTAAATTTTTTAAATACAACAGTATGAAAAAGACGAAAGAAACATTTATATTATATAAATACATCTGCGTAAAATAGTATAATATCATAGCAAATGTGTAATATTTTTACAATTAAGTCATTCTACAATACATGTATCTCGTTTACTATTAAGCTAGATCTAAATTTAAAGATCATCAGAACAGACTGAGTGTCACAGAGTGGTTGAATACAAAGAATGTCCATGCATGATGAAAGCAACATCAGATTACAGCTGCTGTTTTATTGTAGCTTCACTAACTGTTGTTGTTGTTTTTCTGTTGTTCAAACACGTAAAATTCCTGCAAGTAAACATTATAAATGCATTCAAGTAAAGACACGAAGCCAAGCAGGTTTGTGTACATTAAAAATTATTCACATGAAAAGGAACCTTTACTTAGCACTTTATTTTGAGAAATACATCACTGTCTTCTATAATACAGACAACATGGGTTGTGCCAGAGTGGTATACAAGAGTAAAGTAAATTTTACTAAATGTACTAATACAGACCAATGTATCAAGGGGCTCAACTATGCATTATATAAAGGCCAGGTATAATTTACAATTTAATGTTATATCGGTATTTAGTGGCAAATGTATTTTGTTACTCAGACGTGTATGTATATATATGACATTGTGCTATATCGTGGCAAATGTATAATGCTGCAATGACAGCCCTGTAACTTCAGCAAAGCCCAAATCAACATGATTCCACACAAACCGAGATGATTACATTTTGTTTGGCCAAAGAAATCTGACAACGAGGCTGAATGAAATCTGATGAAATATGACAACGAGGCTGAATGAAATCTGACAACGAGGCTGAATGTACTGAGACTTTACAGCACAGCAGTAACTACTCCTAGTGTCTACTCCAATATGATATTAGAATATAGCGGTACGCTATGTGTATTTGTACTTACCGTAAGGAACACAGAACCGATCAACAAGGCTTTACATTCCACAGTCATGTCTGGAGGAACTGTAAAATATTCGTGGAATAATTGCATACTTGTTTATAATGCCAGAAAAATTAAGTATGAGAAGATTGTTTCTTTAGTAATTATGTCTCACATCTAGTGGTGGGGAGACATATTGATTTGGTGCTGTATGTCTGTCTTTCACAAAAGTTTGTCCGCGCAACTCCTCCTACACCCCTAGATGGATTTTACTTAAACTTGGTATAAATGTTAAGTACCTAGTGAAGTTGTGTATATCGTCGGCATTTTCCGGTAAAATTATTCTTAGCGGAGTTATTGTCCTTTTTTGTAAACCCTAATTCTTAGTTTGTCTACGCATCTCCTCTTACACCGCTAGGCGGATTTCAGTCAAACTTCACACGAGTAATCAGTGCCAAGCCTAGTTGTGTATATAAACGGCATTTTCTGGTTCAGTTATTCTTAGTGGAGTTATTGTCATTTTTCATAAATGTAGAGTAAACTGTCTATCCTATATACAGTGTTAAGTGGTGGGAGACATACGATATTTAGTGAAGAACAACCTCTAGTTTTACATTTGAAACTTAAATTTAAATGTCTTTAGTAATATTTCCAAAACATTTACTAAGGGATAAAGCTATCAATCTCCTATATATACACAATTGAGTGCTTTGCAAAGATGGTGAACTTCACACAATTTAGTGTGTACAATTTTAGTCAAGCTGTATTTCCGTTTAAAGCAGCAACACGCTAGTATATGGTACACTATAAACAGTGCATGGTGTGAAATAATAAATTTAGCATCCGCAAATACATGTACTTCGTTACCCATCGGCTGTCTGAATCCGTAAAGCATTTTACTCTGCCTAAAACTACTCACATGTCAGACAGAACTGGTCAGCATCAGTGAATGTATCCACGCAACATCCTCTCCACTGCTTAGCAACATTCCCAACACGATTTTGTAATGAGGGGTCAGTTATCTGTAATAAAGTAATCGTGGATGCATTTGAATACACAATGTCGGTTCCTTTCTTTAAATGAATGCACGTGCCTTTGCAATCCTTGCAAGTATGACCAGCTTGTTCATACATGCAGTCGGATTTTGCTACACCTGGTTCTGCAAAAGTGAAGGCCAGACAAATTCGTTTTAGAAATGAAGCGTGTTTTGTAGAAGTTGTAAATCTTCTGTCATAACGGAAATCAGTTCAACAAGACAAGGCTTAATTGTTTCTTTTTACACACTACATTTCATGACCTATTTTCTACAAAATTAATGTACCCGGCAGGCCACTTTTAGATGTCACTGTAACCGACTCTTGAATACGTACTATAGAGTATTTTGCCTTTATTATCAGCTTTATCACGATATCCACCGCAGTGCAATCAAGATATTCTCATATCTGTTATCACGATATTCACTCGTTAATATCACGATATTCACTACAGCATACGTACTACCGTGTCATTCACCTCTTTTTATTGCAATGATCACGATACTCATTTCATTTTATCGCGATATTAACACAGTCACGACAAAATATCACCTCATTTATATCGCGATCACGATTCACCACAGTACAGTCACGAAATATACCTCATTCATATCGCCAATATTCACTAAAATACTATCGCCATATTAACCACGTACAGTCACGATATTCACTTCATTTAATCGCGATATTCAAAAAGAGTAGTACCCACCAAAAGTGCAAGTTTTATTTTAATCTAGGCCCATGACAGCAGTGTTAACAATAAACTTCAATGCACACAGATACACACTAAGCAGTATTCACAACCAACTTTAGGAATACAAAAACCAACAGCTTACCGGAAAGTCGACATCATCCGTGCAACCACAGAAGCACTGGCACGGGCAACAAGGACCCCAGAGTGTAAACATGTGCGAGTCGCTAGCGTCATAGATCTTCATATGTGGCTTGCATTTAGAATCCCTATAGGATAAAAAGCTCATTTACATTTACCAGATGTACACCTATATTACACAACTGTATTTTTTTAAGTATCATTTTTTCTGTTTACCCTAAGAAGAATGCCTTGCATGTTCAGGGCAGATGTAAGAATGCTAACTCTTTTGTCTGCGTTAAAATTACTGGAGGCACCATCAAGTAACTTTTCATAATTTCTTTGCTGTGTTATAATGAAGGCACTAAGATAATAAACTAAAATATATTTACTAGTATGAGACCTGTATCAAGTATGCAGAATAAACACTCACGATGTCCTTACTGAACCCAAGCGTCTACCGACCGGAGATTCCACGGCGAACGCCATATTGCAGCAACCCTCACCGCACCAGCAGCATCCCGTGCACCACTTGAATTCTCGTCTGAACTGCATCACTTCCTGTGATAGAGCAAAATAAATTTATCTTTCGATGCAATATTGTGAAAACAGCAACACAACGTGCATATTTTCTCAGCTGCTGAGAATTATGTACTATCAACTTATATTCCACACATAACAAATGGGGACAATGTATAAGAAAGCCTGATATAGTCAGTCTACATTAAGTTTATATGTCAATGGAAACACCTTGCATTATGCATGACATACAAGTTTAACACGACTTTCTAGTAAATCTAGAAAAACTAAAGTAAAAACCTATGACATTGAAAAGCGACACATTTCCTACATTGTAATATGATTCCGCGAAAATAATTCCTCTGTAGACAGGGATGTAAACTGTTAGGTTGAAATTCTGGTACATGGTAAGCTTTTGTAATATCTCCCTTCACCAGGCTTCATGGTAAAGTGGACCTATTCATACATTGAAAAAATGGATCTTTATTCTCTGCACGCCTGTACTAGCATTTGACTGTACATGCATATAATGTTCATGCCATGCCCAACAAACAACCCAAGGTGATACAATTATATTGAAAAAAGCCTCAACAAGTGTTTCAAACTTGTCCATATTACCTGGCTGTTATTGTCGGTTACGTGTAAGGTAAGGCCTCGATTCATCGGACAGAAACAGCGCTCACACAGACTGGATTCTGAAAATATATATAAGAACTCCCAACACCTAACAAATATACTGCGGAAAACCGATCATGCTGCATTTGTGGGCTGAATCCATTTTGTTCTACCGCGAATACAAGTTCATGTTTTTATTTCAACATGCTTGTATTAGGATTCGAACCTTTAAATATTTTACAACCAAACTTGAGACACACATTCTAATGACGACGAGAAAATGAACATACCTTGCCAACTTGTTCACTCTGACACAATCGAGAAATTTAGATACTAAAGGTATTATTTGTTTTCTATAGATGTTTTTAATGATTGGTGATGAGGTGAGCACGTCTGGCTATTTTCATTACGTACCTTCCTGTACAAAGAAGATCTGTTGTCCTTGATTGTTCAATACAGCATATCTGTTTCTGGTTTCAAATCCAGTCAGTACTGAAATTTATAATCAATGGTGCAAAATGAAGCTTATAGTCTCACTGTAAACGTGATTACAATATTTATCACTGTACAATCTGAAATTTATAAGTTATCATTGTTTTATGAAATAAATATAAACGATAGTTCTCAACGATAAAAGAACGATATTAACAAAAGTATCGTATGAATTACGATATGCTGGTCCTAAATAATTGAAATGCGACACAAGATTTATGCGTATACAAAGAGCGAGTATGATGAACGTTTAGCATAGCTTGGTGACATTACACATACACATCAAAGACCCAGTCAATTGAATATATGCTTAATGTTTATGACATGCCTGTCTCACACAAGTGTCCCACATAAATTAAGTAAATCAAAGAAACGAAAGGACAGCGGCCCGCCAATACAGCACCGCTGTCAACGTCAGTAACACAACCAGGCTTTTCAAGAAACATGAAGTAATATTCTATAAATATGTAAGCAACGGTCTTTTGTTATAAATCTTTGCAATGAAACTCGATCATAGGAAATCAAACTGAGAGCAAGTCTGTGAAAAGGGGTTTGCTGTCAAAATCTGTAAAACACATGATTGAAACCAGCAAAGAATATTGAATAACACTGTATATGTACCAGACGACATGTCGAAAGTTAACCTACCTTCGAGAGCTTCGATTTTCTGTACGATAACAACTTGGTCCAGCCCAGCCAGATACTGCAAGCTTGGAGGCAATCCTGTTGGTTGCATCTCCACTGAAAACACAAAAACGTTTATGAAACGACACAATAGTTGAATACATTGTGTACATGAAACGCCTAAAGTGAACATGTATTGTGTTAAGTACAAACAACTAATACGGTCATGTGGCTCATTGTTAGTTCACTTAAAATGATGTTCTGTTAAACATGTCCTTCGTTGGATTATTTGTCGATGATGTATGGTCCACTGTCTGTTTGTTGTGTCATGGTGTTCTCTCAAACACATATTTCATCGTTATTTATTCATCATTCTTGGTTCACTGTCATCTCGACGAACCACTTAAAGATACAATATCAAAAATGAGGTGTCATTTTTTCAAAAGTCAACACATATCTTATGTCATAAAAACATGATGATTGGCAAGCAATGTGTTCTCATATTTCCAGCAACCAGTGTAAAATATTTTACAAGGTATATAGAAACTTTTAGTATTGGGCCTTTAAATGATGCTTTGTGAAACACCACCTATTCATGACACTTGGTCCACTGTCTTCATGCTGGGTCAAAGAAATATGCTGTTCTACGAAACACCCCTATTATTATGTATTTTCATGTTAGCTGGTCTATTGTATTCAGGCTGAGTCACATACATATGCTCTCAAACAGTTTTTATTCGGTTAGTGGTGGGTACTATTTCGATCCACTTAAAAAGAATTATCTGAGTACACCTATTTGAATTTGTCTTGAACAAAAATGCAGACATTTCTGTTTCCGAGTAAAAGAAGGGTGAACCTTACAATACAAATTTCTTACTTTGTAAAATCATATTGAACAATACAAGAGAGGATAAATTGTTTGGAAGCCAAATGATTCAACTGATAACTTACACAATTTAACTACACTTACTTCTGTGCGGTTGACTTGACACCGGGAATGACATTGTCCTTATCTGCTGTCGCTTTCAAGATAATATCTATAATTTCCCTGAAAAAAAAAACAACAGTAATTTTATCTGAATGACCTGTTATACATGTAGCACTGGTCCTCTGGTCTGATACACGACCGGTCTCCTGACCTTGTATACATGTAGCACTGGTCTTCTGGTCTGATACACGACCGGTCTCCTCACCTTGTATACATGTAGCACTGGTCCTCTGGTCTGATACACGACCGGTCTCCTGACCTTGTATATATGTAGCACTGGTCTTCTGGTCTGATACACGACCAGTCTCCTGACCTTGTATACATGTAGCACTGGTCTTCTGGTCTGATACACGACCGGTCTCCTGACCTTGTATATATGTAGCACTGGTCTTCTGGTCTGATACACGACCGGTCTCCTGACCTTGTATACATGTAGCACTGGTCTTCTGGTCTGATACACGACCGGTCTCCTGACCTTGTATACATGTAGCACTGGTCTTCTGGTCTGATACACGACCGGTCTCCTGACCTTGTATACATGTAGCACTGGTCTTCTGGTCTGATACACGACCGGTCTCCTGACCTTGTATATATCAATTTGTTGGCCTTATTCAGCGTCTTTTCCTCTGACCTGTAACGTCAATCTACTGACATGGTAAAGCACTGATTCCCTGACCTAAAACAACGCTAATCAGCACTAAGTCATGTTGGCGTCCTGCAATCTAGCTACTTTGAAGGCCTGTATATGAGGACGGTTTGAGAGCGGAAGCCCTGAAATCAGCACTAATTCCCTTATATGATACAACGACAATCTACTGACATTGAAAAGCACTGATTCCCTTATACAAAAAAAAACAACACCAATCTACTGACAAAGTAAAACACTGCTTCCATGATATGATACAACGTCAATCTACTGACATGGCAAAGCACTGCATGATTCCTTTATACGATACAACGTCAATCTACTGACATTGAAAAGCACTGATTCCCTTATACAAAAAAAAACAACACCAATCTACTGACAAAGTAAAACACTGCTTCCATGATATGATACAACGTCAATCTACTGACATGGCAAAGCACTGCATGATTCCTTTATACGATACAACGCCAATCTACTGACATGGCAAAGCACTGCATGATTCCTTTATACGATACAACGACAATCTACTGACATTGAAAAGCACTGATTCCCTTATACAAAAACAAAACAACACCAATCTACTGACAAAGTAAAACACTGCTTCCATGATATGATACAACGCCAATCTACTGACATGGCAAAGCACTGCATGATTCCTTTATACGATACAACGTCAATCTACTGACATTGAAAAGCACTGATTCCCTTATACAAAAAAAAAACAACACCAATCTACTGACAAAGTAAAACACTGCTTCCATGATATGATACAACGCCAATCTACTGACATGGCAAAGCACTGCATGATTCCTTTATACGATACAACGACAATCTACTGACATTGAAAAGCACTGATTCCCTTATACAAAAAAAAAAACAACACCAATCTACTGACAAAGTAAAACACTGCTTCCATGATATGATACAACGCCAATCTACTGACATGGCAAAGCACTGCATGATTCCTTTATACGATACAACGACAATCTACTGACATTGAAAAGCACTGATTCCCTTATACAAAAACAAAACAACACCAATCTACTGACAAAGTAAAACACTGCTTCCATGATATGATACAACGCCAATCTACTGACATGGCAAAGCACTGCATGATTCCTTTATACGATACAACGTCAATCTACTGACATTGAAAAGCACTGATTCCCTTATACAAAAAAAACAACACCAATCTACTGACAAAGTAAAACACTGCTTCCATGATATGATACAACGCCAATCTACTGACATGGCAAAGCACTGCATGATTCCTTTATACGATACAACGACAATCTACTGACATTGAAAAGCACTGATTCCCTTATACAAAAAAACAACACCAATCTACTGACAAAGTAAAACACTGCTTCCATGATATGATACAACGCCAATCTACTGACATGGCAAAGCACTGCATGATTCCTTTATACGATACAACGTCAATCTACTGACATTGAAAAGCACTGATTCCCTTACACAAAAAAAAAACAACGCCAATCTACTGACATGGTATAGCACTGATTACTTTATATGATACAACGTCAATCTACATTGTAAAGCACTGATTCCCTTATACGAAAAGAACGCCAATCTACAGATATGGTAAAGCACTGCTTCCATGATACGATACAACACCAATCTACATGGTAAATCACTGATTCCTTTATATGATACAACGCCAATCTACTGACATGGTAAAACACTGATTCTTTTATATGACACAACGCCAATCTACAGACATGGTAAGGCACTGATTACTTTATATGATACAACGCCAATCTACAGACATGGTAAAGCACTGATTCCTTTATATGATACAACGTCAATCTACAGACATGGTATAGCACTGATTACTTTATATGATACAACGTCAATCTACAGACATGGTAAGGCATTGATTACTTTTTATGATACAACACCAATCTACATGGTAAATCACTGATTCCTTTATATGATTCAACGCCAATCTACAGACATGGTAAAGCACTGATTCCTTTATATGATTCAACGCCAATCTACTGACATGGTAAAGCACTGATTCCTTTATATGATACAACGTCAATCTACAGACATGGTATAGCACTGATTACTTTATATGATACAACGTCAATCTACAGACGTTGTAAAGCACTGATTCCCTTATACGAAAAAAACGCCAATCTACAGATATGGTAAAGCACTGCTTCCATGATACGATACCACGCCAATCTACAGACATGGTAAATCACTGATTCCTTTATATGAAACAACGCCAATCTACAGACATGGAAAAGCACTGAATCCTTTCTATGAGACAACGCAAATCTACTGACATGGTAAAACACTGATTCCTTTATATGATACAACGCTTATCTACAGACATGGTAAAGCACTGCTTCCATGATACGATACAACACCAATCTACATGGTAAAGCACTGATTCCTTTATATGATACAACGCCAATCTACAGACATGGTAAGGCATTGATTCCTTTATATGATACAACGCCAATCTACAGACATGGTAAGGCATTGATTCCTTTATATGATTCAACGTCAATCTACAGACATGGTAAAGCACTGATTCCTTTATATGATTCAACGCCAATCTACAGACATGGTAAAGCACTGATTCCTTTATATGATACAACGCCAATCTACAGACATGGTAAAGCATTGATTCCTTTATATGATTCAACGTCAATCTACAGACATGGTAAAGCACTGATTCCTTTATATGATACAACGTCAATCTACAGACATGGTAAAGCACTGATTCCTTTATATGATACAACGTCAATCTACAGACATGGTAAAGCACTGTTTCCCTTATATGATACAACGCCAAGCACTGAATCCTTTATATGATACAACGTCAATCTACTGACATTGTAAAGCACTGATTCCTTTATATGATACAACGTCAATCTACAGACATGGTAAAGCACTGATTCCTTTTAACGTAACAATGCTAATCTACTGACATGGTAAAGCACTGATTCCTTTATATGATACAACGGCAAGCACTGAATCCTTTATATGATACAACGCCAAGTACTGATTCCTTTATATGATACAACGCCAAGCACTGATTCCTTTATATGATACAACGCCAAGCACTGAATCCTTTATATGATACAACGCCAATCTACTGACATGGCAAAGCACTGCATGATTCCTTTATACGATACAACGCTAATCTACTGACAATGTAAAGCACTGATTCCTTTTAACGTAACAATGCTAATCTACAGACATGGTAAAGCACTGATTCCTTTATATGATACAACGCCAATCTACAGACATGGTAAGGCATTGATTCCCTTATATGATACAATGCTAATCTACAGACATGGTATAGCCCTGATAACTTTATATGATACAACGCCAATCTACAGACATGGTAAAGCACTGCATGATTCCCTTATATGATACAACGCCAATCTACAGACATGGTAAAGCACTAATTCCATGACCTGATACAACGCCAATCTACAAATATGGTAAAGTACCAACTCCCTGACCTGAAACAATGATTGTCTACAGACATGGTAAAGCAATCATTCCCTGACCCGATACAACACTAGTCTACTGCCATAGTAAAAGCACTGATTCCCTGACCTGTTACAACGCAAGTCTGCTAACATGGGAAGGCACTGATCCCCTGACCTGAAACATTGTCAATCAACTGACATGGTAAAGCACCGATTCCCTGACCTGATACAACGCAAGTCTACTGACATGTCAAAGCACTGATTCCCTTATCTGGTTCAATGAAAATCTACAAAACACTGATTTCTTTATATGATCTTCTGACCTAGTATGGTACCGATCTATTTACCTAGTATGGCCTCGACCTTTTGACCTATTAAGGCACCAATTTATTGACTTAGTATGGGACCGATCTAATGACCTAGTACAGCTCCGATCCAATGACCTAGCAAGCCACTGATCAACTGACCTTGTGTGGCCTCGATTGATTGACCTAGTACGGCTCCGATCTAATGACTGAACAAGCCATTGATCTACTGACCTAACAAGCCACTGATCCACTGACCTAATGTGGTATCGAACTACTGACCTAGTGTGGTACCGATCTATTGACCTTGTATGGCACTTTTCTATGACCTAGTATGCAACTGATCTACTGACCTAATACGGCACCGATTTATAAATGTAGTAAGGCACCGATCTAATGACCTTGTACGGCACCGATCTATTGACACAGTAAGGCACCGATCTATTGACACAGTAAGGCACCGATCTATTGACCTTGCTATTGCATCACTCTTCAAGCTTGGCATATTATATCGATCTAAGATCAAGTTTCGTAAACGTTTTGAGATGTTTCAACAGAGCGAATAAGATTAATGTAAATATTGACGATAACCGGTTTTGTTGATAAACAACTACATGAACGTCTGGGATAAAAGATCAGCTGTAATTAACCGTCTAAAAGGATGCTCAGCCAGCGTGTAGATACGTGTAATATGTACAATCACAAATCATACGTTGAACACCGTGAAACTGGATAAAGATACCCTTTGTAAATCCGACAACATTTCCCTATTTGGTCTTAGCTCATACTTGTGTCGTACAGTTACACTGGTGACAAAGACTGCCGAGATGCAAATCCATGCACTAGTACGCCTATGGTGTATACTGTTTCATAATGCAAACTCGTTCTTATACATATATAGCTAGCTATTTTACTAGTCGTTCAAAAAGAGATATCGTTTTAGAAAAAAGAGATATCCTTCACAGTAGTGTCATATATCAGAGAGAAAAAAAACCAACTGAAAATCAAATTGGCATTAAACCAAAAATTAATATGATGATAGGAGACACACCTGCTAGAGTATTTTCGTAATTCCACATCACAGTATAAAACAAATCCTGATGTGAACTATAAATACAATGTACCAAACACACAAGCTGTATACCTGAACAAACAGTGCGTGTCAATAGATAATGACTTTCATAGCATACCTGAATCAATAAGTTTCGTGTTCAGTAAAACGGGGTTTAGGTCTGTTTTGAACGAAACTGAAAATACAAATACAAACAGTTTAAAAGTCATGTAAATAAATGACAATATAGAGGTAAACATATAAATCGAGACTATTTTGACAATATTACTATATGAGGGTTGTTAAATAAAAACAATATAATCTATATGAAATTCCTTCTGTCAACTAGATCTACGGAAGCCCAATAGTGCCACTTTGTTTCGTTTTTTTTAAATTTCAACATAACTAAGTTGAAAACTCATTATACAATGTACTTAGTGGAAAATTCAGGATACTAAGTTGACAATTCAAGACACAATGTTTAACATTCTACTTACTAAGTTGAATATTCAAGATACTACTTGTATGTTGAAAATTCAAGATACTAAGTTGAAAATTCAAGATACTTATAGTTGAAAATTTAAGATAGTACGTTGAAAATTCAAGACACATACTAAGTTGAAAATTAGTTACACTGATTATGCCACACAGTCTTTGTTCGTGAACGAGCAATGTTTCAAAATGCATAAGTTCTTCATGATAATTACTTTTTTTCTATTTTTCTTTACATGAATTATTAGTGTAAGTATACTACACTATTATGGCATCACAATCAAGTGAAACACATTGATATTAAAGAAAAAAAAAGAAAAATGAAAACAAAAACAAAAACAGGCACCCCGCCCACTAAGGAAAATGGTGCGCTGCCTTAAATCAATTTGGATGTTACAATTTATGTAAGACTCATATAGTGCCGAGAAAGATGTCTTACCGGCGAAACTGACCGTTTGATATTTCTATCAAAGAAAAATGTTTACATAAGATCATCGTACCAGTCGTTAGCATCAGAAATAGGAAGTATGGAAATTTTTCCATGAGAAAATTATATAAAGATAATTAACAAAATTCTTATTGCTAGCTCTATTGCGGACTGAGTTGAGTGTACACAGTCGCTGATTTCTACAACTTCTTCAAGTCAAATGGGATATGTATATACATCTTCATATAAAATCCGACTTTAAACCAAATATAAATGCGAACTATGTATAAGTTTCCCTCTTTAAAAATTAATGCACTGTCGGATCCACAAACTCCTCTTTCCATGGCATACATGTGAGTATGCCAAAACTGCAGTACATGCCTGATGGCGTAGTAATTAAAATTTAGTGAATTTTGCCTCAATTAGTATTACAATGACTTGCAGCATTAACACATATATTAGATAACGGAAATGACAAGTGCAATCTATTTTTAAGCACAGTCCCCCACTCGCTTCAGCTAAAAGCCGAACTATTTTACAGGCGAAAAGGGAAGCCTTGTCAGGCTTTGGAAAAGTCGTTTTCAAAACTGGTTTACAAAAGCACCTCCTTGCTTAAACAGGCCATAACAGTACAGTTAAGAAACTTGTTTGCAAAGACAAGCAGCCTAACAAGTGATCTCTGTTGAGACATCATTGGTTCCCATACACAACTGAGTTGCCTGAGGCACGTGTGACATTAGGTTTATGGCCCACCTCATGTGACCTGACCGGAAATTGAACTCGTGTCCTGTGGAATAATGAACAAATGCCGCAAACAAACTGGACTACCTAATAAAATGTCGATACAGTTCACTTACTACAACTGGTAGACTTTAATTTCGAATATGCCCGGGTCATCAACATAAAACACATCAGCATCATTGGAAAATGATTGCTTCATGCACCTTTTTGATTTTTTGATCAACTTGATATTTTAGTTAAAATTTGAATTTGTGTGATTTTTCTCATAGGCCATAGTGTTACCGATCGGAAAATCCTTTATATTTGGGAGGGTGACTTTTTCTTAGATCAACAAACAGGTATTCATTTTTAGATGTGGAATAGATATATTTCTATACATGATGTTAATATCAAATCAGTCAACCGTTTCTCTAACTTATGTATATGGGGTTTGCTTTGAAAGAAGTATAATTTTGTAGCAATGCCTGACAAGTTCGAACAAAATGTATATATTATAACATTGCGTGAGACGAAACATCTTTTTTAGATTGTGAAATTTATTCTGACACAGCTTAATTAATACAAAAAGATATTCAGTAGAATATAAATGGCTTTAACATTTAAATGCATAATACAGCTTATTACCCTAGTATCTGACTCTAGATTGACACATAGAAAGGATCGAACCTAATAACCAATAACCACTTCAAACATATATTCACTATACGGCTAGGCAAAAGAAGCCCTCCTTGTTAAGAAAATATATAAACATTGTAAATGTCGTTCTTCATGATCGCGCTTAGCAGCTGCTTGTGTTTAGACCATGAATACTTTTCAAGTGTGTCGGTAAGGGGTTACCGATATTATTAAATCATATATGCACTTTTTAATCAAATTGTGCTTTGTTTTAGTTAAATATTCCCCTTAACATCACGCGAAGTTTGAAGGAGATTGATTGAAAATTAATTAAAATATGACTTATAAAATTGTATAACTTTAATTTCAAAACTCACAAAACGACGAATAAGATACAGAGTTGATGGTGCATATTTTTCAAACCAATGTTCAGTATGAAGTAACATTTTGAATAGCTTCTTTTGAACAACACTGTGAAGGAGATCGAAAGAATATTATTTGGTACATGATTAAATAAACTTGTCCCCAATTTATAAGTTTCGCCGACTCGTTGTTTGTAACCTGATATTTTAAACACTACACACTAGAAAACAGGAATATTTGTTCTTTTCAAGAGCTTTCAATGCTGCCCACGTCTAAAATGTCCGCCCTGATCTGTTTGACAGCTAATTCTTAAAGAAATACACGAGTAAAAATATGAGCACTTAAGTATAAAAGCTTTGGACGCACATACAGACGAAAGTGGAATTGACAAAAAAGTGTCGTCTTGCTGTCGTGCAGGCAGACGATATAGAAAGTAAAAAGGAGATACACCTGTAGTTCCATACCTGAGCTTGTCATTTAAATCCACTATACACACCGTATTGTAAATTCCGATAAGAAGCCTGATACTAATATAAATACCAAACATAAATATCGTTGACTTTACGAAACAGAGCGTGAAATGTACTTCTAAAACTCCACGTATAATCTCATTATAACTTGCGATAAAATGAACTGATTTTTGCAGTGACAAATGAGATATGTCAATCGTAATTATATGTTCCGGATATTTTTTTTCATGTAATGAAAAAAGAAGGAAAAGAATTGCACCAAAACATTTTAACTGAACCTATTTTGATTTCAGGTTGATTTTTTCGTCGCTGTTCTTGATAAAAATGGAAATTATTTTGTTTTAAGCGGGATTGAACAAAAACCCAACAATGGTGAAAGTTCTCTATAAAAATGTTGAAATAGTTTGCCCCTATATATCACGCATCTTGTGAGATAAAAATAGCCTGTGTGAAAATTTCGAAATTGTATCTCGTCTTACATGGGTGTATACCGCCATTCAAACTTTTATTCATCGTTTGTGACAAAAATGATATATTGGGCTATTCTCATTTATATCTAGTGTTACCATGGTAACGCTAGCTCTCACATTCATAACTAGAAATGTTGTCGCCCCGTCTTAAGAATGAAATTAGGTCACACCATACCGAATAGTTAATGTTAGCAGTGATATTCATATTAAATAACAGCTGAAATACATTGGTTATGTTATCATAGCTGTCAGAGAATCTTATTTATTATTAACATAAGTACGTTAATAATATAAACATTTTGCTGCAGCAGAATAACACATAAGATGAGCTATTAGACTTTTAAAGCTAGCTCCGTCTGCAAAAGTACTAGCACTTTATTTCATAAAGAAAGCCTTTGTACACAAAATACAAAGGTTATACCGCAGTAAGAGTAAATGGGACATAGCATTCCACCGCAGCCAAAATATTCTAGATGTTTAAAATTAGCTTATGAATTATTTCTAAAATAATTTTATATGATCATTATGAGCCGCTGTATCTTTAGTCCTGTGTGACCAGGGAAGGCCCTGAAGACCAGACTGCACGCAACAATGCAGGACTAAGCTGTTCGCTGTTTAATGTTTAATGAACACCATAGGCCAAAACTAGTCAGCAGTTGCGTACAGACTGGTTTGGGTCTGTGCTGGTCACAGAGGACTGAAGGTACATTTTTTTGTGTGGCGATTAAAATGATAGCCTTATATAAGTATTGAAAATAGCTCTTTCAGTTATATAGATAACACTGATTATGCATATGTAGTAAACTATTTCTGAGAGAGAGAGAGAGAGAGAGAGAGAGAGAGAGAGAGGGAGGGGAGAGAGAGAGAGAGAGAGAGAGAGGAAGCGATCGCGCGCGAGGGAGAGAGATGAACTCTCAGTCCCATTTTTCTATGTCGTACTGAAGAGATAGTAAAACGGCTCGCCATACATCGGCGCATTGTAAACGTGTTATCGATGAACTAGCTTTTGACACACGGAAGAGTGTTTATAAAGTAGGTCACGACGTGTCAACAAAGACAGAAGTTTGTGTCAAACCCTCTTCCGGGCAACTCTTTTCTTTGGTGGATTTTCAAAATGTTCATACCAGTTATCAAATGTACTACGTGGGCACCACCCGCCCATTTGAGTTTTAAATGCATACATACATACATGTATATGAAACGACTAAACTCGTTGTATTTGTGAATGGTGTACACAAATTTAATATCGAATACATACATTACAAGTATCAGCTTTAAATAAAAGGGCAAGAAACACACCTTTAGACTTTTATCTTACACACAATAAAGTTTTCATCAATAAAACAGAAGTAGATCTACACATGTATGGCACAAAAATACAATAATAAATAGTTATATGAAACTACAATATATTTTACGAGTATTCCTTTTTCAGAAAATTCTTTTATTAAGATAGATAAGGTCCTTTAATTTCTTTTTAAAGACCCCGAGTTTAAACAAATGCATTATGGGTATATGTTGAGTTTAGCGGGGCTTATCGTAGATCTACATACCGCCACGAGATACACAAAAGAGGCACTTACACTGTCATGTAGCCGAAACGGTGTAGTCATTCCAAGATGGCGGACACGGAAACATGCCGCAGGTAGGTGTTTTTTACTTCTACTGAATTTAAGTATTTTAGAGCCATTATTGGGGTAAATTTGGGTCCACACCCACTCAGAATAGAATAAACCTTAGCACAGATACTGGCATTATACAAGACATGCATTCGAAATACCAGCATTTGTACCAAAACGGTACACCTGATCTCCGTTTGAAAATCGAAGCGAGGAGACGACCATAAATTACCGTTTAGACACTGACCAGTGCTAAGTATGTCACTAGAATTGATAGTAAATAATGCAGAAAACCCCTCTTTCACTGTCTGCAAGGCGAATATGACATATTTGCTTATTTACTTGGAGAAAATTTGGTTAATTTAAAACGTGCTGTGAACGGTGCAGTCCCCACGAACGGTTTAGTCAGAATGAATTATTTGTGAACGGAGTAGTCTTGAAAAGTGAACGGGTTAGTTTGAAAAAGTGGACGGTGTGGTCCAAAGCATTTCAACTTAAAATAAGTCGGCAAGGGTAAGGAATTGAAACAGTAATCTAATGTTTATGTATGTCAACTATTAATACCATATACGCTTTCTTCTGATTGAAGTATCAGTTTTATGTTGTTTTCTTAAGAGTTTTATATGCCCGTTTATACACGGGACGTGTTATGGGATCACCTGTGACAAAATGTTCGTGGGCCAGATATCTTAGCCAAGTTCAATAACCAGCAAAATCTCCCAGTCTCTTCTGTGTTATGGCCCTTGAATTATCAAAAATTAGTCAAAAAAGTCTTTGTTTTTGTATTAAAATGAATCATTTAGGTAAGTTTGCATTGAAATTTCTATTGTTAAATGCAAGACGGTATGCATGAAACAGTATTTGGTTCAAAAGGAAATATCTGTCACTTGGGGTAAGTGTTTCGCGGGAATTCGAAAGAGTGTCGTTCCTGCCAATTTAAACCAGTTACCCCTCAGTGACGGATAGAGTGAATCTACCATGTTCATGAGTTGTGGATAAGGAAATCCCACCTTATCCTTTTCCTTATCCACAACTCAATGGACATGTTACAATTATTTTCTCACCGTTTCAATAACCTTTTCACACAAGTAAGAAGAAATAAGTGTAAATACAGGATGGGGATGAAAAAATAAAATTCAACGTTTTCTCGAATTTTACTTCTAAACTGCTATAGATGGATAGAAAATGGTCTAACTAAGAAAATGAATACCCACAACCTTATGTTTATTTCAAAAATAATGATTTTACAGTCATTTTTCGATTTTTATGTCTGCTTATAATTAACGTAAAAATAGTCCGGCAGCGATGAGAGATTAAGCTGTGAAGGATATATGAATCTCATAGGTGAGAAATTTCGTTCTGAACCATGTGCTTATGGAAGAAACTAATAATTTCGTCTACTGAAATGAATTTGAAGTCTCACATGTCTCATACGATTTCTTAATTACTGTTGAAAGATTACGCTACTGCGTACACAATTATATATTATTCCAATTTATTACGTTTCTCAAAAAAACACCTACTATCGTCAGTAAATTGCTTGCCAATATTTTACCCTGTTAGACTTATATATTTTTCGCATACATCTAGTAAGTTTGACATCAATGAACAAAGATCTTTTCCTACAGTACTATACTAACAACCATGATAAATGTAGACAAAGGCAAATCCTAGATTATATGTTCTTTTGAAAGTAATAAAAAGGATCAATTATAAAAAATGTTCTAAATCATTTGATTATCAGACCGAAAAACATTTTGAACCTGTTTGCTGAAGATCAGATGAGAAGACAATACTATTTTGATCAATTTTTAATTATTCAAGGGCCACAACGCAGAAGAGACTGGAATATTTTGCTGGTTATCGAACTTGGCTAAGATATTTGGCCCACGAACTTATTGTCGCAGGTGATCCCATAACACGTCCCGTGTATAAACGGGCGTATAAAACTCTTAAGAAAACAACATAAAACTGATTCTTCAATCAGAAGAAAGCGTATATGGTATTAATAGTTGACATCATAAACAACATAAAACTGATATTTCAATCAGAAAAAAAGCTTTCTCATTTACAAATGTCACTATTGTATATGGTATTAATAGTTAACATACATAAACATTAGATTTCTGTTTCAATTCCTTACCCTTGCCGACCTTATTTTAAGTTGAAATGTTTTGGACTACACCGTTCACTTTTTCAGACTAACCCGTTCACTTTTCAAGACTACTCCGTTCACAAATAATTCATTCTGACTAGGACTGCACCGTTCACAGCGCGTTTTAAATTATCCAAATTTTCAAGTAAATAAGCAAATATGTCATATTCGCCTTGCAGACAGTGAAAGAGGGATTTTCTGCATTATTTACTATCAATTCTAGTGACATACTTAGCACTGGTCAGTGTCTAAACGGTAATTTATGGTCGTCTCCTCGCTTCGATTTTCAAACGGAGATCAGGTGTACCGTTTTGGTACAAATGCTGGTATTTCGAATGCATGTCTTGTATAATGCCAGTATCTGTGCTAAGGTTTATTCTATTTTGAGTCGGCGTGGACCCGAAAAATTCACCTCAATAAAGGCTGTAAAATACTAAAATTCAGTAGAAGTAAAGGACACCTACCTGTGGTATGTTTATGTGTCCGCCATTCTTGGAATGACTACACCGTTTCGGCTACATGACAGTGAGTTAATATTTTGGCATGTTTGAGTTCAATATTTTCAATGAATGAACCAACAAAACATGACTAACATTAACTTCTCTATTTTGGCAAGTTACTTTTACACTCGCAGTAACTAAAGAAATCAGACTACATTTAAAGTGCATTCCAGACTTCTCAGATGTTGTCTTTGAAATTTTTTAAGTGAATATGACTAAACAGCAGTTTTTATGCATATCTATAAAAGAGTAAATCTGCTGAATTGCAAAGAAATCAGATTATGAAACAAAGGGAAAACATGAATAAAATACAGCTTTTACGATCGGCAATTTATTACAGTGTCTAATCGTCACAGTGACTCAAAATTCTACTAACAATAAAGCTTAGTAAGAAAAAAGTAGATCTACCTATGTCTTAGAGTGCGTGAAACGTTTCTGATAAAAATAAAGCCTGAAGTCCTTGAATACAGCGGACGCCGGGTATTTATAAAAACGCGAGTGCCACAGAGGTAGCATGCAGTGAGATATTGCACTGATGTCGCATTTGTGATGCATTCGCACTATGAAACTGCAAATGCACACCTTGGGCGACGCCAGCACAGCATCAGTTGCACTGCAACCAAAATGCAGCAAGAATGCGTCCTCTGTTGCAGCAAGTGCGCAAATAAGAAAAACGTTAACAACTGTGACAATTATACACTAAAAAGACATACAATTAACTTTTTACTAAATAAACACCTGATACGACCGCTTTCTAGGGTTTATAAAGTGAGCCATAGTGTAACAAGAGCATTAAATAAATAGATTTACGAAGTGCCAACAATCACACAGTGCACCGGTATTAGAACGTCGCCCGTAGCAACGACCGGATATGGAAAATAAAACATGGCCGCTCACATGTCAAAGTAAACGTGTTTCTGACTGAAACTATAAAAATACAATGTTTTACATAAAGTTAATAGAAGTTACTTGGCACAAATACGGACACTAACTTATATAAGTGATTCAAACTGGATTTGGCATTTAAAGCACGGTGTATAATTATATACAGACAATGAATGATTGGATTACAACGTTTGTTTACATCTGAAATGGAGTGCTTGTGTGACACGGAGGTTTCCGGAGAATTCCTGGTGTAACGCATGAATAAGGCAAGTTGAGCTGAATAATACCTCAGTGCAACTGTTGAAATTTATGTGGTTCACCAGAGAAAGCTGCAAAATAAAGATCACTAAAAAAATTTAAGGGAGACAACCCAGAGACAAGCGCAAAGATAAATACTTATGAAATTTCAGTAATGCCGGGGCATTACATCACCCCCGTCTTCACCCGAAGCAACTCCTGTTGCTGCATTCCTAAAATTAAGGCAAACAACCTTTAAAGAGGTAAAAAATTCAACGACTGTCTGTAACTTTACAACAACTATTTTAAACACTCATTGATAAATAAGTTTATAATACCTTAAGTTATATACATTGCATAGGCACAACATACGTTAAATATTGTTCCAAGTATAACAGTAAACAATAACAATGACTAGATATCAAAGGCTAATTCATTAGAAATATAAAAGGTGTTAGGTTAGCACCATCACTATTTAAGTATCACTAAAATGTCACATTTCATCCTAGTAAATAACACTTGTATTCAATAGTCCTACTATGATCGAAAATAATTATGAATGTCCATCACAGTTTGAATTTTCCAGTTTTAACAGTTTAAAATGTTCAGTAAATTTCACTTAATTTATTATAATTCACAATGTTCCAGGTCGATGGTATGTGGTTTACCTCTTCGCATGGCTCAGGTCATCGAACGGTAACATGCAGAAACAAGGTGTTGACGGTTCACTTTCCAGATCTCCTGGTTAGTTTCGGGTCCTTGACCACTGAAGATATTGTAGGTGGCTGATTCTCTTTGCTATCCAGTCGGGGCCTCTTCTCGAACGTCTCATCACTAGCCCCCCTCCGATCCTGTAAGTTTCGTCTGGTAGCTGCGTGGTCAACAGATCGCTCTATGCGGCTTAAGGAGTCTGTGAGGAGTCCGTTTTTGTATGGGACACCTTTGTCTGGGCTGCCTTGTCGCACTTAGATGGAATTGGAGAGAACGACTGACTGACTTCATCTCTGCCAAGGAGCTGTTCTTTTATGTCCTCTACCTCAGGTGTCCCGGTAAAATCAAGAGGCGTCCTGGAAGTAACAGGGGTGTTAAGTGCGCATGTGTTGGCTTGTGGTGCTGGATTCTTCGTTGCTACGCCTGGAATGGTGGTAGGTGGAGTGCTCGGTGCTGAATCCAACCCAGTACTTATAAGATTATCACCGAACGATGGCATATAGGTATCGCCCGACAAACCCTGGTCTACTGCTACTGTGTTGAACAAAGTGGTAGGCGCTACATACCCCAAACTGGCTGACACATGCACTGGTGCAGCGACGAACGGCGGAGCCACGACAGTTGAGGTTGCAGAAGGTGCGACCTTCGGGCTAGTCCTCATGTCAAGCGGTGCAAAGCTAGCAACTGAGTCAATGGCGCTAACCGGCCTCCTAAGGGTCGCCGCCGTGGTTTGCGGGATGGTGTAACCTAGCTGTCCAGAGTAGCTTGGCATAGCTGGATCGTACTGATTGGCGATCTTTGGTGTTGGTGTATATTCTGGTTGTCCTGTTACTTTCCCTGCAACCAATTCCGCCAACATCTGTGGTGTGACCTGAAGGTGTCAAAATGTTAGTTTTACCACCAGGTATTATTCAGAATTTACTTACTGGATTTTTTATTTTGGCGAGACATCCCTTCTGTTAAGCTGAATACAACTCGGGGTCTTGTTTATAGGCAAAACGTCATGGGAAACATTGAACAAATATCGAATATGAGTCAAATATTTTGAATTGAAAGACCTGCAATCGTTTGACGGAGATATACAACGCTATAGATAAGCGACGACACTAAGACTCTCAACTCCTCCTACCAGACAAGTCATGGATACGGATAAGAATTAGACGTGTTCCAATATCACCAACACCAGTCGCTTCACAGCCGTGATAAAGGAATAATGTAAATTTGGTATTGAAACCTGTCTACAAAACAAACCGGCTAAAAGCCTTATTTATTACCCCGACCACCATGACCACCATGGAAGATACAAAGATATCAGTCATTAGTACCTGGATGTTAATGAGTTCCATTCCAGCCTCCCCACTATCAGCCTCCTCCTCATCAAACTGACTGTCATCAGGTAGTACGGTGCCCCTCCTGAGACTTTCTTCATCTGTTGCCAGACGGAAGTCTGCATGCTCCATTACCACTTTCGGGTTGAAGTTCTGCCCCAAGAAGCGCCTTGGCTCACCACCCCTCGCCCGAGCGTCCGAAACATGCTTCGGCTGTGTCACATGCTTTTCAAAAGCCCCCATCGTCATGCACCGGAATTGGCACAGCATACAGAAAAACGGAGCTTGGTCCATGGCCATGTGGTTGCGATAGACATGTGTTGTCATCCGATAACGCTCCGAAATGTGGAACTTCTGCACCCTCTCACAATGCAGGCAAGCATACATTCTCCTTTTTGGCCTTCTGGCATCCATGATAGCCTGTAATACACGAAAATAATGTTTACTAAAGAGCACCCCCCCAAATGTGCTATAAGTCAACGACCTGTTTCTTTACCGTACAGAACCTTGTTAATGAGCCCTAATCTGTGACTTAGATTTTCAAGAACCTCCGCCTAGCTTGATTAGAAGAAAAAATATATACATCTGTATGACCCTGAGATTGCTACATCTATAAGACTTTCAATTTATCGACTACTATTTGTCCCCCCTGTCTGTCTAAGTTTTCTTGCCAATCTCTTGACCCAACTCGGCTCTGAATTGCCTTCGTACACCTTTAGCTTATCATGGTGTGCCATCCTCTGTTCGCCACTGCGATCGGTCGGGATTCTGAATGTTATTGGAGATAGCTTCTGCACGATCACATACGGTCCATCAAACCGTTTCTCCAGCTCCGGAGCAATGCCAACCTTCCTGGCTTCATGAAGTAGCCACACCACGTCTCCAACTGTGTACGTAGTGAAGGCAGACCTTAAATCGTAGCGGTCCTTGCTTCTTTTCGCATTAGTTTTAAGGTGTTGGCGTGCTACTTCATGAGCCCTGCGTATATTGTCTCTTATATTTTGCACATGCTCGACCTCCATGGTTGGTTCCTTACCCATGGCATACCCATGGACCAGGTCTGCTGGCATTCTCACCTCCCTTCCCAGACACATCATGTTAGGCGTCAGTTTTGTCGACTCGTGTGGTGACGCTCTATAGGCTCCAGCCAGGCAACCAAGATAGCGGTCCCATTCGTTTTGGTCAATTAGAAAGGCCTTTATCATTTTAATAAGGCTACGGTTAAATCTTTCACATTGACCATTAGCTTTTGGGTTCCTGGGCGTAGTCCGAGTCTTCCGCACATCCAAAATTTTACACAACTCCTGGAACAGTTTCCCTTCAAAGGTCATACCTAAATCGGTGTGGATTGAGAGAGGACAGCCCCATCGTGCAACGAATTCGTTCGCTACCTTCAATGCACAGATCTCTGCATGCTGAGAAGGAACCGGAAGTGCTTCGGCATATTTCGTAAAGTGGTCGGTAAGCACCATGATGTATTTGTTACCATTTTTGGTAATTGGAAGCGGACCCATGTAGTCGATTGCCAATGTGTCCCATGGCGCACCACTTGGCAAGTGTCCCATTGGAGCCTTCGGCGCTTTCCTTGGATCTGCATTTGCGGCACAAATGTCGCAGGACCGAACGTGGAGCTAAACATCGTCTTTCAGCTGGAACCAATAATAATTTTGTAATACCTTGTACTTCATTTTCTTGACACCCAAGTGACCGGCTAACACGCTATCATGTGCTTGTTTCAAGATCTGTCCCTTCATGGTGTGTGGCACTACCATTTGGATGGAACTATCGGTGCCATTTTGTTTTTGGAACCTCCTGCATAAAACACCACCTTGCAGGACCAAGGAATCCCAAAGTATCATATAGTGTCTCGCTGCAGGGCTTTCACTGTCAAGCTTTGAAATCTCAGGTTTTGTACCGGCTTTCAGCGCTTTGATAACACTAGCGATATCTGGGTCGGCCTCCTGCGAGCTGATAATCTCTTCAGCAGTTACTGCTTCCGACCATGGCTTTACGTTCGTGATCTTATCAGTAGTAACTCTTACTTGCATACAGTCTGGTTCGCACTTTTGGGTTTCAGGCTCCTGGTCTACATGCACCCCTACTGGATCTTCTTGTTGCCATGTCAGCGCCATCAACTCTGCACGTCTCTGACACTTTTTGCAGGGGCCGCATTTCAATGGCTCACTAGTGTCGACGTCGCTACAGTCACAAGACCTCGGGTCTTCACACCTAGATAGTGCATCGCAGTGTGGCTGGAGTCTCCCTGGACGGTACTGTATTGCAAAGTTGTACGCAGCGAGTATTTCAATCCAGCGCGCGATTTTCCCACTCGGCTCTTTGAGACTGAATAACCACACCAGGGCTTGGTGATCACTACGCACCGTGAATGTCCTTCCCAACAAGTACTGCCTGAAATATTGAATGAAATAAACGACCGCGAGGAGCTCTTTCTCCGTTATACAATAATTTCGCTCAGCCTTGTTAAGGGACCTGCTTGCGTACGCGATAACCCTTTCGCGACCTGATTGGACCTAAGACAAGATGCCTCCTATCCCCACTCCTGATGCATCTACGTCCAGGTAGAACTCGCCACCTTCATTCAATGGGTACCCCATGACATCGGTACTCGTTAGCTTCCTTTTCAGGGTCTCAAATGCCGTCTGACACTCAGAGGTCCATTGAAAAATCGCGTCTTTCTTAGTCAGCTCCATTAAAGGCTTGGCAATCTTTGCAAAGTCTCTAATGAAGCGCCTATAATAAGAGCCAGTGGCCACAAACTGTTTAAAAACAAAAAAAAAAAGGGAATGCCACGTACCAAAAACGCAGCCTCCCCAAAACGAACCCCGTCTTGTCTGCTTGTCATTGGCCTGGGCCAATCAGCAATTTTGGCGATATTTGTGGGGTCAGGACGTATACCACCTTTGGACACTATGTGACCTAGAAAGATCACCTCTGTCTGGAGTAGGTGGCATTTTTCAGGGCGCAACTTCAGACCAGCGTTATTTACTCTAGAGAGGACCTCATCAACCCTGCACATATGCTCCTCGAAGTTCGAGCCATAAACGATAATATCGTCCACATAGACAAGACAGGTTTGCCACTGGAGATCTCGTAGCACAAGTTCCATCGTTCTTTGGAAGGTACTACTACTGTTGCTCAACCCGAATGGCATCCTTGTCATCTCGAAGAGCCCGTATTTGCACGTGAATGCACTCTTTGGGACGTCCTCTTTCCTGAGGGGGATTTGAAAGTACCCTGATGTCAGGTCGAATGAACTGAAAAGCGTCATACCCGCTACTGCATCAAGACAGTCCTGAACCCTAGGTAAAGGGAAGCCATCTTGCTTTATAAGGGCATTAACCTTCATATAGTCGACACATGGACGAACGTCCCCCGATTTCTTACGAACAAACACGATGGGGCTCGCCCAAGGCGATGTGCTCTTTTGAATTACCCCCTTCTTCAGTAGATCCTCTATCGCGGCTTTCTCTTCGGCAGCAAACGCCATCGGTACCCGTCGTGGCCTCTGTTTAATTGGTGCAGCATGTCCCGTGTCAATCGCGTGCTCGGCCATGTCCGTAAGGCCAATGTCCCACTCATTTTTCGAGAACGTGCCACCATACTTAGCTAAAAGCTCTGCTACCCTTTCCTTCTCATAATCGTTCTTACCGACTGTCGACTTCTCATATAGGCCTTGCAAGTGTTCTGGCACACCACCTCTTACAGCATTCGCTTTACTCCCGATTTCGCCACACCCAGCCCTGTCCATCGGCGTAACCCGCTTGACTTTACACATGTTGTCTTCTTCAGACTCATACTCTTTCTCGGCCAACACACTCACTATCGTTTCGATTCTTTCAGCCATACAAATACATGCATCCTGCCTCAAAGTCACATCAACAGGTAAGGGGTTCAATACCCGCACCTTGCACGTCGGACCATTGTTAACATCCACCAGAGTGGACGCCATTACCAAGCTATAATTCTCCTTAAAATTTTCATTTGACTCGACCACGTACTCATTCTTTCTCACTAAATCGTCACTCTCAAGCCTTTCTACAAATACATCCACAACAGCCTCTGCCATACCAGGCACCAACACATCGTCAGCCACTGTCACTCTCCTGGACCTACTATCCCTACCCACTTGCTGGCACGGTATCTCTACACCATCCAACATAATAACACCTTTACTCAACAGAATATCAGCTGGTCCCTTTTCACCTCCCATTAAAACATCAAACCCTAAAAGAGCTTCGTCCTCAATGTCGGCCACTACTACCTCGTGCACCAATTCATAAGGTCCAAGCTTCAAATTAAACTCGGCTTTCCCCAACTCTGTTATTGGTGACCCATTGGCCCCGCGGAGGTTACCAGATCTCCCTAACTTCGGCCTATCGTTACGATCCATAGCTTCATACACCCTTGACGACAGCACCGTCCTGGCAGCACCCGTGTCTGCTGTAAACAGTAAGTCAACCCCTTCTACGGTCCCCTTTACATATACCCCATCACACAGCCCCCTCTGGCCCTTGCCGACATGTTTTTTGTTACATGTGTCCCCTCCGTCGTCTATTTTAACATGGCCCTTGCTTCCTAGTTGGACCGTCTCCCGGCCACTGGGGCTGGTCCCTTGGAGTTTAAAGCCAAGCCGCTAGCCATGTCCCTTGGGCCTTTAAAGTCGCTCCGTCTCTGGTTTTGATATGACCCCTTATTAAAAGGAACCCTCTTTTGTGGGCAGTTTCTGGCATAGTGCCCCGTCATGTGGCAGTAAAAGCACTCAATAGAGTCATTGTTTCGCTGCGTCTGCTCCGTCCTAGGATGCATCGCCGTCGGCTTTCCTTTCTCTTCAAGTTTTTCCAGCCTTTCTAAAATTTTAGCAAGAACATCTTCTTGTTTGTTCTGAGCTTGCTGGTCCGGGCTTATTCCTACAGCCATTGGTCCACCATTTCTCGGAGTCTTTCTGTCTGTCGTAACCTTATCGGGCATCCTAAGGACATTTCTGCCGTCGATGTCACCAGGGAGATCCTCCTCCAACTGCATCGCCCGCCTTGCTGTCCTGTACTTCCTGTCTGAGCCTGCGTTATTCATGGTCTGCACGAAATTTACCACATGATAGACTGCCTCATCTATCGTCACAGAGGTAGCATGCAGTGAGATATTGCACTGATGTCGCATTTGTGATGCATTCGCACTATGAAACTGCAAATGCACACCTTGGGCGACGCCAGCACAGCATCAGTTGCACTGCAACCAAAATGCAGCAAGAATGCGTCCTCTGTTGCAGCAAGTGCGCAAATAAGAAAAACGTTAACAACTGTGACAATTATACACTAAAAAGACATACAATTAACTTTTTACTAAATAAACACCTGATACGACCGCTTTCTAGGGTTTATAAAGTGAGCCATAGTGTAACAAGAGCATTAAATAAATAGATTTACGAAGTGCCAACAATCACACAGTGCACCGGTATTAGAACGTCGCCCGTAGCAACGACCGGATATGGAAAATAAAACATGGCCGTTCACATGTCAAAGTAAACGTGTTTCTGACTGAAACTATAAAAATACAATGTTTTACATAAAGTTAATAGAAGTTACTTGGCACAAATACGGACACTAACTTATATAAGTGATTCAAACTGGATTTGGCATTTAAAGCACGGTGTATAATTATACACAGACAATGAATGATTGGATTACAACGTTTGTTTACATCTGAAATGGAGTGCTTGTGTGACACGGAGGTTTCCGGAGAATTCCTGGTGTAACGCATGAATAAGGTAAGTTGAGCTGAATAATACCTCAGTGCAACTGTTGAAATTTATGTGGTTCACCAGAGAAAGCTGCAAAATAAAGATCACTAAAAAAATTTAAGGGAGACAACCCAGAGACAAGCGCAAAGATAAATACTTATGAAATTTCAATAATGCCGGGGCATTACAGTACACTTTTATCTTGATATATTGTAAACCAGCTTGCAAAATGTTATTGTTAACGCTGGAGTAGAGAATACCGAAAGCAACTTTACAACACAAATCAGCCAAGCTGTCTGGGTTTTGTAAATCCGTACAAGTGTAAGTTTTACACCGACTGGGATATGGAAAGGGGGGGGGTGGTTTTGCCCTAAAATTCGTGTATCGTAAATAAGTCAAGTTGACCAAATATCTTACTTTGCCTTAATTTAGCCGCACCATGCAAATGGTTATGGTCTAATTGTAGCGTGAATAGACGACACATGTGTATCATACATGAACACTTATTAAATCACGAGGATTTTGAAAAAAAAGTTTTTTCGTGACGTTTAGTTATAAAACCCGTCAGAATTGTTGTAAAGAGTTCAGATAAAAATTGTACGAACCACTGACTAAGATCTCTTAAATATTGGTCTTACACAAACCATCTGTTTGAGCATTCTCTAGAAATGTGATGGGAGTATAGACCAGTGAGTCAAGCATTTTGCAGTCATGAATTGATGAAAGGCATTATATGTGATAAAAGTGTACCATTCAACTAACTGTTACTCTAAAACTTATACACCATGAACAGTGTCCCTTCCCCGATACAGGAACAATAAAAAAATAGGGTTACTACCAAAATGGGCATCACCCCCATCAGGTAAAGTTTCCTTTCTGTTTTTACAATCTTGTTATTCAGCGCAATGTTAGCTGGAAATACAAAGAAACAAACAAATCGCCTCATGAATTTACGTCGTAAATATGGAAGTCCAAATATCTTACTTTCTTATTTAGACTGCAAACTATTGTGAATGTAATGTGTTGTATTAAATCATTAATAAACCGGTTGTTCTATTCTGACTTGAGCATGCCCTAGCTGGACGGGAGCGTGGTTACAGCATAGTGCAGTTCCAGAGCAGTAAAACCATTCAACTTCTCAACTTACTTATATTTGTAACGATAACAGATGATGAAGTACCGTCCGCTCTTCAAAACTTTTTTTATCTTAATATAAATGCTGGTTACTTAATATTGAGTTCTGTCCATGTTCAATTACATGTATATGCCGTGCCACTCATTACATCATAGAAGAACTGAAAATGTATACAGATTTTCGAGCAAATGATCACACCATTTATGAAGTGAGTAAAACACCGTACCGACTACAAGTTCAAGAAAGCAACCAAGTAACATATTCAGTGACTCACGGGAATGATGACGGCATCTGGACAGCAGACGTCCTGAAATTATACAGTAAGGTACCCAGATAGAGTACAAGCGCGTGTCTGAGGCGTCTAGGATCTTTATGAAATTGGCGCATTTAGAATCACTGCAAACACAATATTGCCATTGTACAAGAGAACATAGACCAGCTAGGAAAATAATTACCCAATGAGGCATTTTCCTGGAGGCGATTCAACTCTTAGACTTATGTCACAACACCCGTCAGCACACCAACAACATCCCATGCACCATTTGAATTCACGAATAAACCGCATGATTTTCTGTATCATAATATACATGCATTAGTGAATGAATCGAATCGCAGGATGTATTACTGCAATCTATTCAGAATTCTACATGGAAAATGTAAATCAGCAATATCATGGGAATACATGTATGTAAGTCAAAAGTTAATGATGAAAAATACGTATACTAGTAGTACATGCACTTTCGTTAATAATTTCTGTCTGGAGTGTGAAAAAAGTAAAAAGTATACTGTAGTGTCAACTATATACAATCCAGGTTTTGGTTATCAGTGACGTGAAGTGTGAACCCTCGACATCCTCTACAGAACAGACGCTCACATTCTTTAGATTCTGCAGTAAAAATGCAGAGGGTGGAACTTAGCCGGGTTTCTTCAGAGGGTCAAGCGACGAATCTGTATCTACAGAGGAAAAATGGCGGCCAGTGCTTTCTGAAAGTGAAAGAAGAACCACATTTTGACGTGTAAGTAGACTTGTAGCTAACTTTAAAATCTTTGAGTACTTTCATCAGATGAAAACATATATAATCTTCAATCGGCTTTTCGTTTAAGCTTCGTAGGTGCCACACCTAGCCTGTTTGCTTGAACGTTGTTTGCAACGATTGATGTTTACAAACGCAAAACAAAGGATCCGTACTTTTTTATACAAGTCATCATTGCAGCTTAACCCACTGTAATTTGTTGTGCCGATGACAGTGACAATATGGACAATATGGCCGAAGAAAAAGGAATCACGCACTTTTTTGTCTCTGCAGAGTGTATTACCCAAGTTTTGGTATCTGCCGTCGTTAATTTATAATCGCTATACGTACCCGTTTGACGAATATTTACGCATAATGTCCATCATACTTACGCGTTTGCAAGAACACGGCTATAAGCAGATTATAAGAACATTTTGAACTGAACATACATCCGTTTTCTCATGTACAATGCCAAAAATAAATATTTACCTAGAATGTCCATCATATTCAAGCATTTGCAACAACTTAGCTATATGCAGCTTATAAGAACATTTTGAACTGAACATACGTCTATTCTCTCATGTACACTATAAAAAATAAAAATGTTTCAAGTATAGACTTTATAACATCCGTTGTAATATGTATAACATCCGTTTAATATGTCATTAAAATATACGTCTAATTTGTTTAGATATCAACAACATTCAGAGTCTGTTAGCACCTAGTCAAAACGTTTAGTGACAACATGATAACGTTTAGTCTTGATGCTTGTAGGTGCCATGAAAAAGTCGTTATATACTAACAAGTTTGTATTTTTTTAGACATATATCCACAAAATATTATTTATTTGATGTTTTTCGGTGGATTATCGAATTATAATGGTTGACTATATATCGACAAACTCGCTTTGATAGTTATCAAAATGTTATACCTGGATTAACATCTAAATGTTTACAGAGCGTAATAGTGAATGCCGGAAACCACGACGATCAGACGTCGTTAAAATGACGTCATGTTTGCTATGCTTTCTGATGTCGTTTTTGGAGATTTTCGATATTTTATTGAAAAAAATTTAACAAAAATATAGATCTAGTTAGAGACATAAAAATTAGACAGAAAAAATGTTGGTATCGATGTAATATCATGATAATTTCACTCGTGAACACCGAAACAGTTGCGCCACTCGTGAACATATCACTTTTGGTGCCCACACGGTAAAACTATAAGGTGATATCAGACCGAAACCAACAATTATCCCGTTTATATATCTTTACTTGTTCCAATAAACATCTTTTCAGGGAGAAGAATTTTATAAGACATGTTGTCTTTCATTCTTATCCTTTTCCATTATGTATATTTGTAATTGTTAAACTGTGTGTATACATTTGTATATATGGGAATAAAATATGTTTAAACTAATAAACATCTGACATTGAAAAAAAGAAGACGCATGATGAGTAAGGCAGATGGTTTACAACGTTTTCGGATGCCAAGAAAGCAGCCTCAACATCCTCGCACCTGCAGGTGCAAATACCTCTTCAGAATCGTTTGTTCTCTGCCTTCTGATATGCCAGTACTACTTGCTAAAAGCGAGCATCCTGTTTCACCACAGCCTTTACAGCAGCGATGTTTGGTTTTAAGTATACCAAGACGATGTCATCTTTGACAAACCATGTCCCAGCTTTATTCTACCTAAGACATGGCATGAGGCCCATATATAACACACAATTCATCAAATATCTGCACTGCATTTATACCAAGCCTACTGCGGAATTTTATACAGCCATTAATTTCAGTCATTTCGTTCATGTTACATTCAAGGTGATATGTGAAATGGTCAGTTCATATAACTGAATATATTCCAAACTTAATATCTCGATCGTTTGAAAACAGAATTTAGGTGCAGTGAAGCGTTTTCAAATATACCTGAGATACATTTTGCAGGACTCTCGTACAAAATCGGGACACAATTCAGCACAAAGCGAATCCGAAACGGATTCGGTTCGGTTTCGGTGTATATATGAAATGGCATTAAAGCTGCTCTTTCGATCAGTTGCAGGTGAAATTATTTTTTCTCAAATTGATATATTCAAGCATAAAATATTAAAGTAATTGTTTTTAAAAATGTTGGTGAGCTTGGGTTTACGGCACCGCTACACTATGTATAAGTTAGTGTTTTAACAATTAAGAAACCCTAAGGGAGCGAGCGGTAGCGATGCATTTTTATATGTTTTACAGCAAATCATCATAAAAATCTTTATTCATAGGAAACTAATAAGGATAATGGCTGATTTTAGGTCTGGTTATTTCAAAATCTAGACAGTAAAAGATTATCATTTTTTGCCATTATACTAAGAGTATTATAAAGACAAAATTTAGCAGAGTGGAATGGATGCCCCATTAAAAAATAGCATTTCTTTGAGTTTAAACGCCTTTACCTTTTTTTAATCATTTTTTTTAACTTTGTAAACATATCTGCATCACTATCATTTGGGCAGGCTCATCAGCGAATGTGTTGTTACTGTATTTCTACAGTACTTTCATACCAAAATTATGTTAAATTGTTATACAATGGTCACTGAATATTGACAAATCATTCTTCCTGGTATACCGTTCAGTTAATTATTTACAATATGAGGCTAACTCCATATATCTTTTTAATTAGACGGTAAATTTCTTTTAGAATTGGAATATGAATCATTGAAAGGATATAGTTAATGAAAATAACAATTGAAAAATTGACCGTTATGGGCTGGAAACCTTAAGTTTGCTTTTCAACATATCTAAGTCTTCTACATTGGATACTAGAGACCCTCTTTCATATAGAGGCATTTCCTTGGTTTCTTTGATGTACAAGTTTTATTGTAGTATCCTAAACAGACGTTTAAGTGATTGGTGTGAAATTAACAATGTAATATCAGACGAAAAAAATGGTTTTAGAAAAAAAAACAGAGTACGAATGACCATTTGTCATCTTTAACTAGTATCATTGAAACTAGCAAAAGACTTAAAAAGTATACTTATTGTGCTTTTATAGACTTCCGTAAGGCGTATGACTTAATAAATCGTGATATACTTTGGAATAAACTTGTAAAATTAGGTATTACTGGCCAAATGTTTTGTGCCATTAAATCTCTCTATTCATCAATTTCATCTTGTGTCAGACTAAATGCTTATGTAACTGAATGGTTTGATGTAAAATGTGGATTAAGACAGGGTTGTATTCTATCTCCTCTGCTATTTAATCTTTATATCAATGATTTAGCAGTATATTTGAAATCATTAGATATTGGGAATACAAGTCAGTGGTGAAAATATATGTATTTTGATGTATGCTGATGACATTGTCTTGTTAGCTGAAAACCAACATGACCTTCAACTTTTACTGAATGCCTTAAATGAATGGTGTAATATGAATGATATGTGTATTAATAGTACCAAAAGATATATTATTCATTTTAGACCTGTGTCTACCCCTAGAACTGAACATAGATTTACATGTGGGGACAGTTCATTGCAAGTGCTTAGTAAATATACATACCTTGGCTTAGTTTTACAAGAACATTTAGATATGAATATAACAGCTAAGGCAGTTGCTCAGAGTGCCAGCCATGCATTGGGTCTCCTCATTGCTAAATGTAAATCTACAGGCGGTATGATCTTTTTACAAAATTGTTGTTGGGCCAGTTGTTGCCTATGGTGCTTCAGTCAGGGGAGATAAATGTTTCTCCTGTATAAATACTGTTCACAATAGTGCCATGAGATATTTCTTGGATGTTGGTAGATAAAAACCAAATGCAGCAGTTGTTGGTGAAATGGCTTGGCAACCCCCTATAGTACGCCAGTGGAAATGTAGTTCAGTTTCATGGGCTCGCATTGCCAATATTCCTGAATCTAGACTTAATAAACGTTGCACTCTGGGCTTCCGGGTTAGCTAGTACAACATGTAAAAACTTTTTGCAGTTGAAAAGAAGTTTTCTGCATTCAATTCAATCTTGATCAGTTTTGTTCAATTAATATTCCAGTTCATAAAAATAGTTTGGTCAATAGCGTAGTAAAGAAGACCATGGATTGTTTTGCAATTGATTGGTTAAGTTCAATTAACAGTATTACTGGTACTTCAGGCACTGGTCGAAATAAATAAAGAACTTACAGATTATTTAAACAGGAATTTTGTGTTGAAAAATACTGTAAGACAATGTCAGCAAACATAGATCAGCTTTTAGTAAATTTAGATGTGGAGTTGCTCCACTGAGGATTGAGACAGGTAGATATGAAAAGTTGAGAGTAGAGGATAGAAAGGGTTGTTTTTGTACTGTTTTAGAAGATGAAATGCATGTTTTAATGGACTGTCGCAAATATGAAAATATTCGCAGCTGCTTGCTCAGCAAATCTGAAAATGTCTGCATTGGTTTTCAAGATTTGCCTATCATTGATCAATTTGTCACTTTGTTTACACATCCTATGCTTGTTCGTCTATGTGCCAAAACCTGCCATGATATTTTACTTAGACGTCAATTTTATTTGTGTAAATAATGTTGAAATAGAGGATAATTGTTGGTTTCGGTGTAATATCACATTATAATTTCACCAAGTGGGCATCGAAAGTGATGCTGCGCCACTCGTGAAAATAACTACTTTTGGTGTTCACGAGTGAAATTATCGTGATACTACACCGATATCAACAATTTTTCTGTTTATTTTGTGTCTCAAACTCTACTTTTGTCGAGTGTTTTTCAATAAAATGTCGAAAATCTCGGGAAACGTCATCAAAAGGCATCGACATATGGTTTCTGGCATTCATTACGCTCGGTATACTTTTTGACGTTAATCCGGGTAACAAATTTAAATAATTTTCACTGAGCGGGCAGTGAGTTTATCGGGATATAATCCACTGTTATATTTCGATAAACCACTGAGGTGAGTTTATCGGGATATAATCCACCGTTATATTTCGATAAACCACCGAGTAACATAAAATAATAGATTTTCTTTAACATTCACTCTGTATATTTTATGTTCTCCTATGCAGTTTCTGCTAATCAGTTTATTTCTGATCTGATCAGAGGTAACAATAGTTATTTTAAAACATTTTGTAATTGCGCAATAGTGCTAATTTTCTCGCATCAGTGTTTTATATTGTGACACTTTTAATTAATTTTTAGGTTTCGAGTAGAAGAAGGTGCATAGTCTTACCTGCATATTTTGTATGATTTCCATACATATTAGTATGGTTTTATTTGTTGTCTTTAATCTAGATGACATTCCTTTTAGGTGTAAATTGAATATAGTAACTGTGATTATTTGTAATTTATTATGCTTATAGTCTCTTATAATTCTATTATAGAATTGTCATGTGCTTGATATTATCTGTGATTTTTATGCATGAATTTCATAAATGTGTATTATGCAAATGAATGAGACTGAAATAAACTATTAAACTATCAAACTTGATATCCGATCTACTCCGGATAGGTATTTGCTTAAGGTATAAGTTAAGCTTGGCCTCCTTAAAAGCTTTGGGGGCATGCCTCAATATCAACCATCACCAATTTCCAAAATATTTACATGTCAGTTTGTTTGTGGGCCCGCTGTGATACTTTGTATCACGGTTTTTCTTGTTTCTAATTTACCACGAACTAGACAAAATACGTCGTGGCTCAGTTACGCGTATACTGTCAGGCAAATGAGTCATGCAACATTCAGTACCTTTTCAGCTAATGTTTTTCATCACCGAAATAATACTGCAATGTGTTTGTAAGAAATAAGCACCAAAGTGATTAAGTGGCCCAGTTACCCGAATTTCCCCTATATGAAATCAAAGCAATGAAAGTACCGGGGTTGTGTTGGTTTATGTCAATTAAATTTAGGCAAGCAATACTGCAATGTTCAACTCCAAGTGAGATACTGAAATGTTCACTCCAAGACGTGGAAATGTTCACTCATTTATTTTGTGAAATTCTGTGAAACTACTAAGTGAGCTCAACTCAGAGTCTTAACTTCTCAAATCCAAGACGTTTAAATCTGAACACAAGATGAAGGCCAGTGTCAAGGAAATGAAAACTGATTTGCAATTATCGCAAACTTGTGTTTCTGATTGCAAATTTGTAAATAAATTTACAATGATATTGGGCTCAAAATGTAGTACCAAACAGCTAGTGTTTAGTTTGAAGAAACTTTTATAACTTCAGTTAAATCAGCCAAGATTTTTTTTTCACGATAGTCTGACAAATACAGCACCGATACTTTTAAATACATGAACTGCCAGTTAATCCTAATATGTATCAAAACTGACGATGTGTACGACCTGCAGGTCTGTGGAATGCAAGTAATAATATGAGCTAAAACTCCATACAATGTTGTATTTACGCACTTTTAGTGTATCACATGTCAAATAGAATAACATACTTTTTTTGATACAAGTCTGTATATTCAAGTCAACTCAGAGTTCCTTAATTTCAATTATTTCACTTGACTTGTTTCTTCACTAAAACTTGATAGTAATGTTTTAAAATTTTATAATCCTTTATGACTGGTCATATTTTTCCACACATCTGCTGCGAGTGTCAATGCTAAGTCGAGAATAAACATTGACCAACTACAGATATAAACAGCGACAACTATTTTAAATTCAGTTTACGCTATCGAAGATACGTAACGATAGTCTTTTGGTTCCTTTACGTAATCACCAAAACAGACAAACACAAAGCACACTACTACACATAGCAATCTAACAGCAGTGAATGCGCGCCTGCAGTACAGGTTCTATACAGTGCTCTAATGTGTACCTGTGTAGTACATTTTTCCCGGTAATGGAGGACAGTAAGGTTAATAACTGTCGGTGTGCTAATTTATGTAAAATATACGCAGTCAGAAAATTGAACACTTGTAGCATGTAAGTTTTATGTTGGTAACTCATTGCATTTCTGCGAACATGCAATTTCATATTACCCCGCTTCGAACTATTTCTTTCCGCGGAGTTGCCTGTGTTTTAAAGAACGTAGTAACGCCAAAATCCGTTTATTAATTTGTTGGTCTGTGAGTTTGTTCACTCTGGAACGGCTGTCTTTCAACAACCGTCCTAAAAATGACCGAGACCGTCACGAAACCACAAGTTTATCTAATGTTACTGATCCCCAATTTAACGAGTATTCTAATTATTATAATTCTTGAATGCATATGCTAAAGTAACATTTGTTACTTGTAGACCTGTTTTGTAAAACATAGTGACGGAGGGGTCCATATTTCCTGCTTTCGATTTTTAGCACACCTGAGCACGTTAGAAACTCGTTAAAAACTAGCTCACCAGGTAAGAGCATAGTCAAACCTTGTGTATGCAATAAAGGTTGCAGTTTTCATTAGATCTTCATGGAAATTTGTCAGAATGATCATCTAGGTAAAATCTAACGTTTACAATGTGATAGTTTTTTCCTAAAGACAACGTCTAAATAGTATTTTATTTATTATGATAATGCATAACTTCGATAAATTTGCATTCAGATATATACGTTAAAGTGCAATACAGTTTGCAAGAAAATTTTCTATCTCGAAAAATTTGTATCAAATGGAAATATCCGTCACCTTGGGTATATGTTTTCGGGGACTCGGCAGATCCCCTCGGTGTCGGATATTTCGATCTGAATCGCGTGCGCGTACTCATAACATAAACTATAAGTATGTCCCCTCCCCTCACCCGACACAACATGTGCCAGACGACTCGTGAATTACTTGTGGCGTAACGTTATTAACATTGTGACGTCACTTTTCCAAACACAACATCTGAACAACGTTTTTTTTAATAATACATGTAGTATATATTATGATAATACTTTATTTTGACAAGTTTGAATTTAGAATTGAGAAATCCACTTTAAAGTATAAGACGATATGAAAGGAAAAGTTTCTATCACGAGACATTTGGTTCAGATAGACATATCCGTCGTCTCGGGTAACTGTTTTGCGGGAACTCGACAGAGCCTCGTTCCAGCCAAAACAGTAACCCTCGGTGATGGATATGCCTCGTTCTGCCCGGTGACGGATATTTACGTCTGAACCACGTGCCCATGAGATTAACTTTTTATCCGGCTATTGAAATACCTGAAGTGAAACAAATAGTATCGGGTACTACTGAGTTACAAAAAGGGTATTAATTAAGATATCACTTATCTACAGTACTAATTAAGATATCACTATCTAGTTGGTTGGTTTTAGTATACAGGGAAAGGGAAAAGGATTCGGTCCTGTGTTCACCAAAATGAACGGATTGTACATAATTATTGCTGTTACTTGTATGTATTTGATTTTATTTTATACATTATTCATTTATTCGATTTTTGGTTAAAAACGTGTTATAGTTTTTGTACAAATTGAAGATAAACTGCAAAACTAATCATTTTGGGTATTTTACATATGTTATAAAGTAAACGATTGGTAGAGTTTTTAACTTTAAAATTGACTAAATTAATCTATGTCTCAGAACAAATAAAAAAAAATTCATTAAAGAGGGGACATGTTTTTTGTTTGAATGTGTATTATATACTGGTATAAAGAAGATCTATATTAACAGTTATTTCTGGAGAAGACCTAGTATGTTTAAGCTAAAATAATTATTCCCTTCTGAAAATGTGTCTACAAGAAGACAGATAAACCTATTTGTACAAAAAGCTTTTGACGTACGTAGCTCAATCTTTATTCAGTAGTCAATAATGTTCAAAGTGTTATGTAAAACTTTGCATGCTATTAGGGTAAGTAATAAGGTGCTATGATAATTTGTATATAATATTTATATTCTTTTTCGCAATGAAAAGCGTCACTTATGTTTTGTCAAATGGCATGTAGTTCTTGTATGTATTTTCTGTTCATACCTCATGGGTCATGATTGACTCACTAGTACTGGAATTGAAATGAAAATCATAATAATATATTTTATTATTCCAACTTAAAAGGTTATCACGATTTAATTACAGCGCTCCTACATAAACCATTCGCCTTGTTTGTGACACTTTTTGTTCCACATGCATACCAAACGCCATATGATAGCGCTGTCTATTTGTACATAAAACCAAAAGCATTACCAATGTTCAACAAGTTTCCAAAAGCAGTACCAAGTTATTATAGAACTGTCGCCATAGGCGCGTAATATACCCAGTTATATAAGATGGCTCTTCGTGTGTAGTTACTGAACTGTGGGCGGAGTTGTGTCTGCATACGGACTCGGGCAGATAGTCCAGTATACGCCGTGGGCAGGGGATAAAATAATCTATTTGTTGATCTAAAGTCAAACAGTTAATTTCACTGGTTTAAATCGTTTACATTGTACTGCTCTTCCGTGGTAACAATTTGGCACATCTGGTCAGACGGGAGGCCTGTGGTTGAAAATAGTTATCTCGCAATAAAATACTGTAGCTCAACGAGATATCTCCTATGTCCAGTAGACATTTTACATTAACATTATAAATATTCAAATAATAAAATAATTCATGCCAGACATCAAAGGCGCCGCAAAGAATTCAGTTTCTGTTTTGTTTATTTTTCTGGTATCAGGTAATGTATTTGAATAAGACAATGTCCTTTTACCTACTCAGAATTGTGTCATTTTGTGAAAAACGCATGAAAATGTTAGATGCAACTGTTAAATCTTCGTACTAGATACCTTATTTGATACACTAGGAGGCTTTTCTAATGCAAAACTTATTAAAACCGAATTTCTTGGAAAAGGTTCAAAATATTGATTTGAAATTATGCATGCAGTTATTTGGCCATATAAGACGTGCAAATGTGACAAAATTATTCAATAGCTTTGTACCTGGGCTGCGCACAATTTTTACAATGTGCACGTGGAAAATATTGGCCGGAAAGAATTATTGGTTATTAATTGCTCATTCACCTTTAGTACACGCCTGGGCACGCCGAAAAAACACATTTATCTTACACTTTTGTCCAACTCAAAAAAGCATTGCGCGAATGAATGTCCGGCATGTTTCAGACAGTCCAATGTTTTAAACATGTATTAATTTAAAGTTAATCGATTTTCATTAATATTTTTTGGTTATTTACCAAAATTCATATTGCAAATATTTTTTGTTGTAGAAAAAAAACACACACTGTTCTTCCAGATTTTATATTCATTTCAATCATATGCATTCTATCCTTTTTCGAATAAATATCGCAATTCATAATTATTGGTGCTGTAGGCTTTGGAGTACCGTACGGTGCTTTCTGAATTATAACCTTTTCAAGAAATTCCATTGACAAATTTTGTTTACATACAAAATATTTACATACAGAAATGCAAATGGTTCATTTAAATACAAATTAACATAGTTACCTTTCCACACCATGTGTTTCGAACGTTTAACTGCAATTTGAACGGATGTTGCGTTAGAAAAAGACTCCAAGTGTAATAACATGCTCTCGTGTTCATTGCAGCATTAGGGTAAATAGTCGGCCTTTTTTATTGATGTAATTTTACACTTTTCAAAACAGGCGTTTTGTTATTTTCATTATGGAAATACGTTTTTTTATGAAATCATTTTTTGGAGACAATCGTTTTAAAAAAAGCATTTAATGACTTGCTCCTACAATGGACTTCTGGCAAAATGTATTCCTTATAAGACCCTACCCCAAGGACGGCGCCAATGATAACACTATTGTTTTGTTTGCAGGTTTTACCAGTGATGCTTTTGCATTGGTGAGTATAGTTAAGTTTATTTTCCAGCCATACTGTTTTCGCTTCGGATGAATTGAGAATACATGTATTCAACAGTGAGACTAACTTCTTCTAGTGACATGTGTAACAACATGTATTATCAAACATTTCTTTGTGGTAATGATTATGCCGAGGTTACTAGATCTATATGAAATTATTTATTTGAGTGTTTATATAGAGGATAATTGTTGGTTTCGGTGTAAGATCACGTTATAATTTCACTGAGTGAGCATCAAAAGTGATATTTTCAAGTGGCGAAGGGCGCGGCCACGAGTGAAAATAACAACTTTTGGTGTTCACGAGTGAAATTAACGTGATATTACACCGATACCAAATTTTTCAGTTTATTTTATGGTTAAAACTCTACTTTTATTGAGTTTGTGTCTATGAAATATCGAAAATCGCGGAAACGTCATCAGAAACATATCGCAAATGACGTCATTTAAACGACGTCATCGTCAAATGGTTTCCAGCATTAATTACGCTCGGTATACTTTTTGACGTAAATCCAGGTTAAAGATTGCAAAAACAGTGAAAAATAAAAATGGTAATCCACTGTTTCAAAACTGTGGATTATCACTTTTATTTCACTGAGAAAACTCTATAATTCACTGGAAAACATAAAATAAATGGCTATAAAGTACAATTTTGTATAAAGATTATACAGCAATACAAGCCGACACGGTTTTCAAAGTTATTGAACGTCTAAATAATCAGAGTCATTACTTCAGCGCGATAATCTTGAAACAGTACTATTCAAAAAGTAATTTCATTGCATCAAAAAAATAAATTTTTGTAGCAACACAATTTCATATACAATGACAAGTCGAATATCAGTACACTATTGCTACAAAACTATTTACCTTTTGTAATCATTTATACTCCAACGTATTTAGTGAACTCGCAACGATATATTTACCGAGCCCGTTGGCGGCGGATCGACATAGTTGTCACCTTGGCGGTTCGGTGTATAATAATAATAATAATATAGAGGATAATTGTTGGTTTCGGTGTAAGATCACGTTATAATTTCACCGAGTGGGCACCAAAAGTGATATTTTCACGAGTGGCGCAGCCACGAGTGAAAATAACAATTTTTGGTGTTCACGAGTGAAATTAACGTGATATTACACCGATACCAACAATTTTTTCTTTATTTTATGGTTAAAACTCTACTTTTATTGAGTTTGTTTCTACAAAATATCGAAAATCGCGGGAAACGTCACCAGAAACATAGCGCAAATGACGTCATTTAAACGACGTCATCGTCGCATGGTTTCCAGCATTAATTACGCTCGGTATACTTTTTGACGTAAATCCGGGTTAAAGATTGCAAAAACAGTGAAAAATAAAAATGGTTACCCGTGGGCATCAAGTTATGACTACTGAGACATTTTGAGCATGCCCCAAAAAGACAACACTATCGAAATGCAGTCTTGTTATCGTTTGACTGAAATGGACATATTACCTTTAACGAAAATGATATATCATTAAGATGATTAGTGGAATTATAAATGCAATAACTGTAATATATTTGGTATGGACCTGCCACCGTAAAGAGAAATACCTTGCTGGTTTAACTACATTCTAGCAACTCCCCAATCTACAACTGTTATATTTCTATCAAAGTGTCGATACGGCGGGGCTTATCAGCATATTGACATCTCTTAGCTGACCAATGCTAGATTATACATTACAATAACTATCAAGCATGAGTTAGACAAATAAGAAACTTCTCCTTTGTGTTTTACGTTTTACGTTAAAGCCCACAATGCGCATATTTTAAGGTCATTTGACCGCGTTACAGTGTTTGAACAAGCAGGGCAATAAGGCAAAATGTGAGAAACCAAATATGCCAGACCTCGGACTGCAGGTTGTTGAGGTAAAGCTTGCCGAAAATGGGCAGCTGAAAGGTAGCATCTATCCATAATCATCCAATCGGAACACCTCGGCAGATTGCTTCGCTTTGCCGAGGACTTCCGATTGAGGTATCATCTATCAATAAGTGTTTAACTTAAAGACTCGGTCATTTGTGTAAAAAAAACTTACAATTTTGTATCGTAATTAGGTTACTTATGTAGACTTACAGTTATGATTCTTGGTGACTTATTGAGTTTAAATAGAATTCATGCCGGAATTCTACTGACCGAGTTCAATCAAAGAACTGAAAGTACTGGAGGATCGATTGTCTCTGAACAATACAGTCTGTACACATACCTCTGTAAATATCAGGGCAACCCTTACACGAGTCAAGTCATAAACTGGAGACACAACTGTCCACAAATTTTGACCCTTAACCATATGTGTAAACTTTACTTTTGAGAAGGAACCCATATGTTTACCTTTTGCATTCAGTAACTATGTTCAACTACCCTATGGCGTATCAGAGCTGTGAATTGTATCTGAGAAGTGGGTTTTGACAAAACTGAACTGAAAATTAATAGTTTGCACAACTTTTAATGTCATTCTAAAGTTATGGGATTTGCCCATATGGTTGATTGTATTGTGCAAATTGATTGATTCTGATTTAACGTCGCACTCAACAGCTATGGTCATATGGCAACTTCCAGCTTTCATGGGGGAGGAAGACCCTGGGTGCCAATTCGGGCATTTTTCAGACACGAGCGGGCACCTGGGTAGACCCTAGATAGCTTCCAGACATAAAAAAATCCGACCCAAGTACGGCACGAACATACAGCCGTGAGGAACAAGTGATCATCAGTTATAGACCTTAACCACTCGGCCACAGAGGCCATTGTATGATGCAAAGCAATTGTCTGAAGTTTCAAGGCTTTAATAGTTACCGAGGAAGTGAATAGAAAAGCTAAAAATGGATAAATCAATCTTTTGTTATTTATTCAGTATATACCAATTGTAGAACAAGTACTTGCAGCTTACATTAACTATCCCGATGAGTGCTTCCAAAATACTGCGAATAGCAATATACCGGGTCTATTGCGCACCCCTAGTCATTACAAGCCTCTTTACCATGCTGTATTAAATTTTCATAACTTGTCTAAAACAACAACTGAATGTTTTAGTCGCAGGCTATTATCTTTCATATTTGACATAATATTAGACTTTAGTAGTATTTCATAACAAGTAATGATAATAATGATAATAATGATAATAATAATAATAATAATGATGATCATGATCATGATCATGATCATGATACAATATCATTAATGTATGCATGAATGTACCCGCCAAAATTAAATGTAGCAAAAGAATCATGGTAAAGTTTGAAAGTTTTAGTTACAATACAATACAATACAATAAATCTTATTTATATTTACATTGAGTTAATATCTGTTCTTTGTAAATGACAACATGATCTAGAGAAATGAATTTGATTTTCCCTTTAGATTATTGCATTTCTGTCTACATTTACAAATCGTATTTAAGACATGTAGACCTATGTGATTTCTTAGAGTTATTCGAAGCCAGGTACGAACCGACTTGCGGTATTTGATGGTTGAATGCGGATTTCGATCGTTCTTTGAACGACACCCATGATTACACAAAATACACACAGTATTAAACAACGTGTTTATTCGCAGCCTTCGCATAACGGAAAATGCGGTCATACTTTGTTGAACCACCTTACACAAGATACAACAATCAGTGTTAATACCTAAAATATGTTGTCATATTTGCTGATAAGTTTCAGTGTAATACCTAAAAGCGTATGTTAGACGTTTTTCAGACGCTATATAGTGTGGCATATCTCTAAAGATACATTTTTGATGATGGAGGCGTTATCGTTCTTTTTTTATGTTGAGTTTTGAGTTTTGTAATTTAAAATTCAAAAGGACCTAGTGGTTCCATAATGTATTACGATTTTCCGATAGTTTATGATCACAAAAACAATATCGGGTGAAAGACTTTAAACTATTTGGCCTAGTTTTCTTTTTGTGTCTCCGGATTGACTAGTTGTGATCAAAACCGCGTAGGAAAATAGTTATATACAGAACAGATACCTCGTTGATTTTTTTAATTACAAATTTAAAGAAAAACAACAAAATGATTATTATGCTATTCTGAAATGTTTTGAAATTATTTAGATCTGTTACTATATAATTTTTAAAACAGAAGACAGTATAATGCGTAACAACTGAATATACGGAACTAATACGGAACCGATCGAGAAACAATCGATCCAAAAAGGGGAACGGTAATTTAGAGGTTAAGTTGTGCAGGTTGCAGGTTAGAGACCCACTCCTCATATGACACTAGTACTGATTTTCACTGGAATCGGACTCGAGAGTGACTCAATAAACTTGAAGTTTCCTTCACGATCGAGCTAAAACTAATATAAACTATTAAATCGGGTTAGAATCCTCTGGGTAGGACTCCAGCTCTCTATACCAACACTAAGGCGCCTCCATGATTGTATTTACATATATATATATAACCCCATTAAAAATGGGACTATAGTTGGTTTAAACAGTATTTATTTCAATTTTGTGTATCATATACATACAATCGATTGTAAAATACATATACAAGATTGAGAAGTAAGTAGTAGCAACTTTTGTTATCTCTCTCCTGAAAATAGACATAATATAGTTACGTAATAGTCAACATATTTACTGCATTATACTCGAAAACAGAAAAATGAAAATAAAGATAAACGGTGATTTAGGATTGAGAAGGGATATCAAATTAAATCTAATTTAGCACACATTATAGTGTCTCTCCTTGGCTGAAACAAACGCTGGAACAAAGGCTGGTCGCATCTTGAATAGGGCTCTTACCGGGTTAAGTGAAGGCAAAAACATAAGAAAATAGGCAACAATAAAATAAGTACATTTAACATCAATAATATTTACTGAGAGAAGCGTTTATTTTTTGTTATGTATTCTGGGATTGCTTTAAAGATATATTTGTTGTTCTCCAAAGAGAGACTGTTGTCCCCAAACAATAATGTCTAAATGGTAGGTTCCGATAATGCTTGGCCTTTGCCCGTGACCTATATACCGAGGACATACAAATAGAAAGTGCGCGGTACTTTCAACTTCACCGCAGTGCCATAGTGGATTTTCGATAATATTCTTGGTAAACAAATGTTCAGTGTGTTCTCAATCGCGTATGTGAATCTGAAAGTTACTTATTGATAAGTTTTTAAGGGACGAAATTGGCTCGGACTATAGTTAAAAACTTGAAAAAAATAATATTAACATTCCAAAGCAAGACAAGAAATTTTCAAAGAACGCTGTAGCAACATTCACTGTTTGTCCGAGCACTCTTGTAGCAATATTCGCTGTTTGTCCGAGCACTCTTGTAGCAACATTCACTGTTTGTCCGAGCACTCTTGTAGCAACATTCACTGTTTGTCCGAGCACTCTTGACGTGAGAAAGTTTGCCAGCTTATTACGGAGGATGGCAGTGTAAAAGTGGTCCCTGTTGCGTAAGCGTCCCGAATATAAATAAACGAACTTATATATTTAGTATTGTTAAAACAGGTCACTAACCCCAGAAAAATGTGCCGCTAAGACGTTAATCTACAAACATCTATGTCACAAACTACATGTTTATACGTGACTTGATTTTCACAAAGTCACGTGGATACTCTTAAGTTTGTGTTATCCCCATAATTTTCTGTAATTATGTATTTAAATTTCCTTTCCTGACACCAAATTCATGTCTACTTTAAAGTTCCAATTAGTAATACAATAAGCAGATAGGTATTTTGAGAAGAAAAACACTAAGATGTGAACTGTTCATATATTTAAATTAAACATAATGATAGTTTAGTTTTAACAGATTTCCATTTAGTAAACATGTTTACAGCTTCAAGTTCAGTTTATAACTTTGATGATGTGTATCAGAATCATATTCAAAAACATTCATCGTGACTTAACATTGACACACTGTTTTACAAGCTTTGAACATCGGTATATTACAGTACATGTGTACGCTCATTCAAGGTTTTGGTGTAGTGTTAAGAGCAATGATATTTTTCTTACAATTTTACATAGTTAAACACGCTAGATAGGTTTCCAGAAAGAAACAGTGCTACCGATGGATGTAATATAAGGTTTGGGGATTATAATTACATGTTTAAATGATATAAATACTGTTCAAGTGGGACCATACAATCAATTTTATAATTTATATAGTTAATCACGGTATTTATAATATATATTGCCATAGTTCCATAGTTGTAATCAAAATATACGAATCTGCATAACAATTTTATTCCAACTACCTGTAAATTTAAAGAAAAATCTGATTTGTTTTTGACAACCCGAGCCAGAAATTGTAAATTTCAGCCTTTCTGTCAGTTATATTTTATTTATATTGTCAATAAGAGAAATAACTCAATATAGCCATTTTGAATGGTAAATACATATTAAAAGACCGCCCGAAGAGGAATCTCGTTTTCAGTGTCACAGTCTTGGATAGTTTATAAAATTTTGGTAATTGATTAGAGAGAAGTAAAGATTAGTATTAAATCAAATAATCCATCATCGTATGTGTAAATAAAGATTTGATTTGAAATGGCTACATAATTACTGGCTGTGAAAGAATAGGGGTCATCTACCGGTCATGACCAACCAACCTACCAAGATTGAGGAACCTAGGCCAAAGCATTTTCTAGTCATCGCTAGAACAAGTTTTGAAAGTCATACTGACCTTGACCTTGGACCTGTTGACTTCAAAATCAAGAAGTTAAAATCGTTTTGGGCTCAAACTCAGTTGCCGAGGTGAAAAAGATGTAGGTAGATATGTTAAAAATACCAAAAAAAGATAACCTGCTCACTCGAAAATTTCCGCCGTTGGTAACGTCTACCGTATTATTTCTCAAATGTGCTTAGATGTGAATAATCTGAATCGAGCGATTTTTTTGGGCAAGTGCCAGGCATAAGTGTTTTATCAACATACGTTATTTCTGGGACAAAATATTTATAATTATAACACCGCAGATAAATTTGATTGATTCTGATTGGTTAAGAGCCCCTGTATGTGAGCCCGTTTACACCGTGAGCAATTCCGTATATACCGTCTCACATTACGGACCTCATCGTTTTTCCTTTTCTGATTACAATCAAAACAAAATGGCCGCCGTGCCACCGATTCATTTTTGGTCATTTTATCGACCTAATTAGCGACGTTCCCCTTACGGCCGAACGCACAACATACAAAAAGTATCCATATAAACAGTTGTTGGTTATAGCGATTTCGTTTTGAAAATTTATAGTAATAAATCTCAATAATTTAAAAACATTTTTGTTATTGTTTTAAAGAAAATTAAACTTACATTAATACGCCACATTGGACTACAAATCTATAACAACTCACCATACTATATTAGGCGGAGATATAGCAGTTGGTAGAGATGCTGGAAATTGAGTTTGCGCTGACTTGGGGCGAGTTCAAACCCATTTCCTTTAATTTCCTTTACTTATAATTTAGACTTTAACCATTTTAAAACAGCTGCCATCTTTATTCAAACTTATAAGGATAATGTTAATAAGCATACTGTATAAATGTATTCTAACTAAATTCGGCAGTTGTCAGGTTTTGGGGGGGGGGGGGGGGGGGGGGGGGGGGGGGGGGGGCGTTTGTACAACCCGGGGGGGGTTTTTTGGGGTTTTTTTGGGCCCTGCCTCCACATCAATCATCACCAATTTCTAGAATGTTTACTTCAGTTTTGTATGGGGCCGGTATACTTTTTTAGCTATTAAGTCTGTCTTCATGTCTGATGTCATTGTCAATTTAGGGTAGATGCATTAATTAACTTTGAATTTTCAGTTCAGGTTTGTAAAAACCACTTTACAGTTCCATTCACAGTATGATACTTTATTGGGTAGTTGGACATACATGTAGTCACTGAATGCAAAAGGTAAGCCTGAGTTCCTATAAAAGTAAAGTTTACACATATGGTTAAAGGCAAACCTGTGGACATTTGTGTCTCCAGTGACTCCGTAGGGTGCCCTGATATTTACACATGTGTTCAGAGACAATCGACCCCCCAGCACTTTCAGTCCTCTGATTTTTTAGCAGCAGTGCTGTTACTTCAAATTTTTTTTTTTTTTTTTTTTTTTTTTTTTTTTTTTTCCGGCCTATTTGTTCTTTTTTTTTTTTTATAAATGTAACTGTTACATTTGTGTCCAATACTCAAAACGCTGGACAAACCAGTTTACTATCTACTTATATAGTCGAAATTATTAACGTTTAATGAGACTTCTTCAACGCAACACACTTCCTGATTGGTTACCTTCAACTGATAACAAATAAAGACATTTCCCGTCTCAAACATTTTATTTGTTTTACTCATTTTTGGTGCAAGTCTCAGTACAGTAAACTCGCGCATTCCGTCAATACTCAGTACACGTTTAACCAATACCCAGAACTGTCATTAATATGTTTCAGGAACAGTTTCTACGCTATACATGTACTTTCATTAGAATTTATGAAAGTTGGAACATCAACATGCGCTCTTTGGGCGAATGAATCGCCCCATTCAGATTATTCACATGCAAGCGATTTCCCAAATAAAACCGCAAAATTTGCTAACGGTGGAGATTATTCAAGTGAGCAGGCCATCCTTTTTGGATATCTTCAACATTTTAACGTATATTATGTTAAACCTCGGTATTACATTCGACTGGGATAGTCATTGAAGTATCTAAAACACACAAATAAACACAAAATAATGTTTCAGGCTGAAAATCGGATTTTAACTTAGCCCAGTTGCATAAACGTTCCTCGCGAAAACGAATTATTTATGCTGAATTTCGCGCCAATATCCGGTGGTCTTTTTTCTCAAAATCCCTGGGTACATTGGTTGTTAGAAATATAATTTCTGCCCGCGAAATCATCATTTATTTGTACAATCAAATTTTGCTTTTCTAATCGGTAAGCAAGTAAGTAATTGTTAGAAATACTTGTATAGCGCAGTATTTTTCAGTGCTATTGCAAAAACTAAGAAACGCTTTCTGGCAACTCTTTACATGTATATACTTAAACACGAAAGCAAGGCATAGCGTCGCCTTATTTCCAGAACCCCATTAGTCGTTTTTTTGATGTTTTGACATCCTGGTACCGTTGTACTCGTCTCATCAAGCTCTTTATGATGATGTAGTCTGTTTTCTTATGGAACTGATATAACTCGGGTAAAAGCTTATTCCATAAACCCGTAAATCACTGATCTTCATTGAAATTTCAAACTTCAAAATCGATTTTCTCAAAACTTAAGAAATTGACTTACGGTTTCTGGAAAAAGGCGACGATAGGTCAACATTGTTTTAGAGTGAATAGAGCTCAGTTTTATCATTCACCTATGTCTATATCAGTCAATTCAAAGTGCTCATGTGACTTAAAATCTCGTTGTAATGTAAGCCAACTAGGCAGGCAGTTAGCTAAGTCCTTATATAGATACAGCTTCATGTTGTTCTATTTCCAGCTATAAACTATAAGTTTATGCCACATATCACACCCTTCCAATATCTGCAGCTTATTTTTTAGCTATCAATGCACGAAAGCTGTCATGTTTTGCTGAAAACTTTGGGTAATACTTCCGTTACATGAATTTTAATATGATCGAATGGTACAAATATGGAAGAGAGTAGGTGTCGCAAGGAAGAGCATCAAGGCAATAACTTGAGTTTAAACGTTAAATTAAAATTTTCTGCCATAGGATTTATACCTCTCGGCCATTTTGAAATTCATGTATTAAAGTAATACCCAGTGTCATCATAAATGCAAGACATGAAAGCTCCCGTGATAGCTAAAAGTAAGCAGATATCGGAAGGGTTGGTGCGTATTATCTTTAAACTTATATTTATTTAATAAAAAGATTAAAATATTTGATGGTGTCGTATATAACAAAGTCTTTCATTACTCCAGACCTGTAAACAAGGGGAATGCACCTTTTTTTGCGAAGATATGAAGACGTGCACGACAACTGTCGAAAATGGATGTCAGGTAATGTACATATATCATTTCTGATCATGTAAAATATATTCAACAGTATTCGAGAACTTGTATCAAGCGACAGGTCTTAGCGAGAGCTTGATGACTAAAAAGACTGGCATTTTAAATTTTTCGAGCGCCAAAACACTATGTCAATGTGAGAGGTTTTTTTGTTTATAATATGAGGAAATAAAGTTTATTATCTATTAAGCTCTTTCCGAACGCAAACTCTTTTGAAGTCGGCACCAGAGTAGTACTGAATGCTGTCACGAGACAGTCGTTGAGTATGGGGGCAATATTACTGCACGATATTAATGCTTTACGATTATATAATGATGCCTAATGTAAAGATAGTAAAGCGTTTAAGCGTGAAATTATTGTCACGAGCTTAAAAAATGATTTCTGTGCGCTAACAGGCACTCATTCGTGTGATGTATTAATGTTTGTATTTATGTTCCTCATATGTTCATGTACACCATGAAGTGAATGAATAAAAGGATTTTGACTCGACTATTTGACTTGTGACGATATGAATCTTACTTGATTGTAATTTTCTTAGTATATAATCTGATAACTTTGCAAATATTAAGTCGTTAACTAGGTAATTTACATGAACGTGAGATAATTAACTTACGGCAGAAATATATATACAATTGTATTAAAATATAAAAATATATATATATAATAAATATATATATTTTTATTATATATATATATATATGTATATGTATTTCTGCCGTAAGTTAATTATCTCACGTTCATGTAAATTACCTATATCATGTTGCACAAGTTTACCACAAGACAGACTGACGGTATGTTACATTATAGAGCTAAGTAGCAGTAACAAATCTTACAATAAAATAAAGCTAAAAGGAAATTGGAATAAAGCACTGAAAGCCAATATAAACACTAAGGTTGGCTGATTTCTGCCACATTCGGGGTGAAAAGTCACAAACATGACAACTCGGGCCCGTAAGCGGCACTCCATAAGCTAGCTGGAGAGCAAATGAGAGGATACTGAAAACAGTAGACTTGGAACAGTGAGGCCCTAAATTGAATATGGCTTCGCAGGTTGACGGCTGCAAAGACAAATCAGCAAGTGCAATATAAGGTTCAGTACTTGGCCTTATGAATCATTACTGGAGCAATGCACACAACTCCAATTAAGGCACTGGAGGAAGTCACTGCTATTCACCAACTCGGTAATAAAAGGGATGTGAAGGCACTCAAGCAAGCAAAAAAATGCCAGTTCTAGTCAGACAAGACGTCGTGTTTTTGCTCTTTCGACTTTCGGGACGAGCAATTGATTACACGAAACCTCGACATGTAAAGCTATTTTGTTGTATTTTAGACTAGTCGCAACGAAAAGTAGAAAACACAACAGATAAGAGATGAAAACACGACAAAGGACGAAAACGTACGGAATCAAAACCTAGAAAGAAGAGAGACTTGTCGAGTTTTCGTGGTAACGACTTTCGCCTTTCCGAAATGACGAAAACACGACCAATAAAGGGTGAAAACATGACATGTTCAAACCTGCCAGCTCGACAAAATAAAACGGTGTGTTTTCGTCCTTTGTCATGTTTTCGCCTTCAATCTGTCGTGTTTCGGCTTTTTGCCCTACGAGGTCGAAAAGTCGAAAACACGACAAAATAGTCGGCTATACGACTTGGCAGAAATTGGACACCATACACTATATTGCAATGCTCGTAAAGGATAGAATCTGATCTGATTTAAAGAGTGTCTGTCGAAAGGTAATTATATATTATATCTAAAGATCTATCACTTTAGTTTGGGAGAGCAGGAACACACATGTGTCAATTACAGGCGATGTAATAATTTAAGATTATTTTATTTCAGAAAAATACAACAACGGTATTTGGTTTTGACGTCATTCACTATAGTTGCGCCGATACTCCATGTATGCCATTAATTACAAACATGAGTTATATTCAAGACATTTTGTTTACCAGAGATTGCTGCTATACAGATAAGTGCAACACTGAGTCAAGTACGTTAGAATTATTATAGTCTCTAACTGGTCAAATACCACTGGACACTATAGGTTTGCTCGGTTCCGTCTATCCGTCTGTCCGTCAGTCTCTCAGTCTGTCCGTCTTCACTAGGTTTTCCGGGCTTTAACTTCTATTTGCATGGACCTTCACACAGTTGTTGCCCCTAACACAAGGGTGTGTCATGCACCACCTCTAAATGGCTACAATGTACATCCAATGCAAACGTATGACTCAAGACCTAACATTTAAGATTATATACCGGTACTTTGTGTCCGGGCTGCATCAACGGTTGCTTTCTGTATAACTTCATAAAATTGCTGCCTGTACCCAAGAAATGTTTCATGCACCAAACCCAGTGAGCTACATTGAAGGTTAAGGTCACACTTTAGCTTAAAATTTGATACAGGGCTATCAACCACCAGTATTCGCGGTTGTAACTGGTTGTAACTTCTAGATGCATTGAGTGATTTACAATTAACTTCACACAGTTGTTGTTCATAGGGTAATTACGGGTTATATTCTGGTATTTTGTAACTGAGCTGTAACTGCTACATAGACTAATTTTGAAATTACTTGTCACAGTTGATACCCATACCTTGTCTTCTTAAGATCAATGCTACACTTCAGGGTCAACGTCATAAGACAATATTTCCTAAATCCCTGGACCTATTTTTAATACTTGTGTCAAATGTTAACCTCATTGAGATCATATGCAGAATCCGTAACTCCCCGCAGCGGTTACTTCCCCCTACTGTATACGGAAGTCAACCAGTCAAATCGCTGTGAGGAGTTTGGTAGAATCAAAGTTTCAACGAAGCCGTTTCAAGGACAGGGCTTTAAACGTTGGAAGGAGTTTTAAATAAACTGCAGTCAACTGTCAATCTTATCATGATGTCAAACGTAATTGTCACTTGGTGTCAAAGGTCATATCACTATATCTCCCAAACCTCTCGAAGGATTTTCATGAAAGTTTGGTCAAATATTAATCTTATGGCCGGAGAGGACGAATGCAAAACAAATTCAAATGTGCCTGCTCAATGTGAAGGTACACATTTAAGGAAAAAGGCCATCATAAATTAATCATCTAAGCGCTTTAAGGATTTCCAAACACCTGGGGTAAGTTTTTATCATAACTGTTTACAAAGTTCAAGGTTACTATTCACAAGACTAAAGGTAATAAAACTATCTCCTTGCCCTGTTGAAGAATTTTCAGAAAAAAGTTTAGTTCATCTTTGTATTGCATGGAAAAAAACTCCAATTTCTACATATTTTATATTTTCCAAGAAGTGTAAGCCATGCTGATGTCTGTTAACATATTCTTTTTAAAAATAGAAATGCATTGTTTTGCGATTTTGATAGAGCAGAATATCCTAATGCTTTAAAATTAATACTACTGTTATAATGCTTATAAATACTTTCTTCTCAGCAGGTAAAAAAAAATCTACAAATAAATGTATATTCCAATAGTTTACAATGTGGCCTTCTACTTTCAAGTCGATCCGTAAGTAAGAAATAAAATGTAATAAATGTATTCTGCTGTTCAATTGGTGACTTATTTCACAAAATTATTCTCCAGACAGACACACCGAATTAATTTGATTATAGGAATAATTGAATATTAAAAGGCAATGAATAGATTTGTATGGAACGCCTTGACTGTCTTATTATGACTTGTTTGCTTATATGCAACGGTAGATAGTTCATTATGTGCATTTGAAAATTCGTTATTCGTGGTACTTTTTTCTTTATATCACATCTCGTGTGAAACATCTGGATTCGTTATAATCCGGCAATATACGGTATCGTGCGGAAGTAGATTAAACATCTCATCATAACGACGTAACTACCGCATATAATCACTGCAGTATATAATGAAAATACTACCGCGTATAATACTGGAAGCACATCATTTAAGGAAATCGCACGTACAGCATATTATGCAAGATCCACAGCGTATATAAACGAAAGTACAACAAATATGTTATTTGCACTGCATATAAGGATAAAAGCACCACACATAATGGACCCAGTCACTACCACATGTATTTCATTTTGCACATCATAATGTAAAAAGCACCACGTATATAACGTTTCATCTACTATACACAATTACAAAGTTACTGCATATATTGGTCTTTGTACCACACACATAATTGGAACTTTGCACTGCATATTAAGACAATACCACCACATATAAGAAGAGTCTTACTACATATAACAAAGATTGTACAGTGTATAAAGAAAAAAGTACCACACATAATGGAATTTCTACTGCACATAATGAACTATCTCACTGCATATAATACAATATCTACCGAATATAATACAATATCTACCGAATATAATCAATCACACAACAATACACCGAATATAATGAAATATCTACCGATAATATAAGCAAACAAGTTATAATATCTGACACCGACCCGTATAAAGAATACTTACGATAACAAAAGTCAATTGTATGGAACGCCTTTACTGTCTTATTATGTTGTATTGTATTATACGCAGTCCATTTTCATGTATACGAGGTACATATTTCATTTGACATGGTACATTCTTCATGATATACAGTGACTTTTCCGTTATATATGGTGGTAATTTAATAATATGCAGTGCAAAAACTTGAAGGTACAGTAGAATAACCATTATATGGTGTGCAAACAACGTCATAATATGCAATACAAACAACAATATATTCAGTACAAATAACATTATATGCAGTCATGATTTCCATACATGCGGTGGTATTTTAATTATATGCAGTAGTTTTACCTTTATAAGGTGTATGTTCGTCAATAGGTGTGATACATGTTTAAATATATTAGTGCTTGCGATTAATTCTTACGTGGTGAATTATTAGTTATTTGTTCATAAAACACAATGTACGCAATGCATTTGGTAATATATATGGCGGAAACGGCATTTCCTTTTATTATGTTCGGTCCATTCTACTATATACATGGTGTATACAGCATTATATGCGGTGCATTTTTCATTACGATGATCATACTTTCCGGCATTCTCCGGAATTATTGATCCGGAAAATACCGAGTAAAACCAGGAACGTAGAATATACAGTTGATTCTACGTTCCTGGTAAAACAGATAGATATTACTATAAATAGCGGTCACGTCATCAGCCATAGACGTGCGTAATGTACAGCGCTACTGAGTTCATATCTCAATAAATACTTGATGTATTGCATTGAAACTAAAATCATCAAGTAAGATAACTATTTCTTGTATATAATGCAAAGTATGGCCCTTTTTTCGACAACGAAGTTGAAATGCAATACATCAAGTAGTAAGTGAGATATGGACTTTAAAGCTGCTCGCTCTGAGATTTTGGTGCAAAAATAAAGTTCTTCAAAAGTCATATAAAAATGTTCCAGTATAAATTCATGTAAAGTATATATGTATATTTGAAATAATACGCTACCAAAATTGGAAAGCATTTCACGCTTTTGAAATTCCAATTTAAACATATAGTGTAAAGGTGCCGTAAAACCAACATATTCAATCGATTATTGCAAATTCCTACCTAGATTTTCACTTGTGTTGTTCATTCTAGCCTTTAGTTTTTTGTTCTATATATTAGTATATCATTGTTTAAAATTAAATTTTCTCTACGACAACTATGAGCGAGCAGCTTTAATGTAGTTGCATGCAAAACTTTAACCAGAATTTCTTAGTCGGAAAAGGGACATACTTTGCATTATATACAAGATATAGTTAACTTACTTGATGATTTTAGTTTCAATGCAATACATCAAGTATTTATTGAGATATGAACTCAGTAACGCTATACATTACGCACGTCTATTGTTGATGACATGACCGCTATTTATAGTAATATCTAGCTGTTTTACTCGGTATTTTCCGGATTAATAATTACGGAGAATGCCGGAAAGTTTGATCATCGTAATGAAAAATTCAACGCATATAATGCTGTTTACACCATGTATATAGTAGAATGGACCGAACATAATAAAAAAGAAAATGCCGTTTCCGCGATTTATATTACCAAATGCATTGAGTACATTGTGTTTTATGAACAAATAACTAATAATTCACCACGTATAGAATTAATCGCAAGGACTTAATATATTTATTTACTTTATATATGTTATCTACTGTATCATCAAGTTTTTGCACTGCATATTATTAAATTACCTACATATATAACGGAAAAGGCACTGTATATCATGAAGAATGTACCATGTCAAATGAAATATGTACCTCGTATACATGAAAATGGACTGCGTATAATACAATACAACATAATAAGACAGTAAAGGCGTTCCGTACAATTGCGCTAACGTTAATTAAATTGTGTATATGAACTTTTCCTACTATTAGTCAGAAAAAGAAAACACTATTTTGCGAAAGAAGCACTATTTTTGTTTCAGTGTCATCGGCGATTATTAATCCAGAAATAGTAAGTGAGATTTTGAATATAAATTGAGAAAAACACTTCAGCAGTATTTTGCATTTTATTTCAGTAAATATTTTACCTTTATTCTTAATCTGAACACCAGATCTGTCTTATATAGCATTGCCGTCACACTCCTATCCCTTTTAAGAAAGTTTTTAGTATTTAAAATGATCCTTTCCAGTCAGATTAATAGAGGCTAACTTCTCTTCACCTTTGTTTTGTGAACTCTTGGTTCCGGGATGAATTCTTTATTGAAATTCAAACGGTTTCAGGATGAGTGTTACAGCATTATTTGTGATTCTGGGAAGGAGTGTATCAATGAAATGATAACCAATGAAGATGTTCGACTATGCACAAAGCCACAAAATGGTGCTTGTGAGGTAACAAGTAGATTTTTACTTTAACGTTAGAATGATCTGACATGTACATATATTTTAGTGGCTTTATCCCGTGCCGGTAACGCCCGTTTTTTTTTTAGGGGGGGGCACAAAAAACAACACCCCCCCCCCTTTTTTTTTTTTTTTTTTTGGGGGGGGCCGGAAAAAATCACAACTTGTGAATAGATCGGTTTTGTATGATGAGAAACTGAAAGAACAGAAATTACCATCAGTGCTTAAGTTCCCACGAATGTGTTCAGGTGCAAGGATAAATCCCCATTCTAGGCAGTGCCTTATTTTATTTTATTTGATATGGTACAAATGCTGCAGAAAAAAATGCAAAGATTGGTAAAAGAGTAAAAGAGCAACTATCTCTCACAAAGTAGACGCTAAAGTGAATACATTTCTAAATACGAAAATATTCAGTAAGTTCATATAAACCCATACATGGTCATACAAGAAGTTTGTCCCCCACCCCTCCGAATAGCAGCATGTGTGAACCAGTTCCGAAATCGTAAATAAATACACTGTACATTAGTACAAGGCATCTCCATACGAAAAGATAGGCAAGACGTATGCATAGCTACAATATAATTACAACGGAACGGTAGAACTACTAGATGAGTAATTTTGGTCTGTCTGCTGTGTATCTCAATTTTAAAGTCTAATTTTATTTTACAGACAGTTGACTTATTCAACGCGGGTTCTGCAATGCATATTTCTTCGTGCAAAGAAGATGAAAGGGACTGCAACGACCAGGCTTTTTTCAACAAGTCTTCCAGTGAGGGTTTTATAACGCAGTGTTGCCTGGATGACCTCTGCAACAACGGTTTGTTAACACTTTCTAATTTAGTATGTTTGTTTACAGACACATCTAATAATGAAACAGTCTTCTGCATGCAGAAACCCCTGTTTTGTGTTAAAACGGAATCAATGTTTGGTAAACGCATTATATCACACATACATGTATACCGATTAAAGCAGACGTTTAAGGACATAACTAAAATTCAATGCTAATATGGTCATACTTTTTGCAATATTCTTGTATGCTTAAATTAACACATATCTATATACATATTATTTAAACGATTTAAGACGCAGGTTTGGAAGTCATAATGGTTGAAACGTAAGCAATAATTAATAATTGGCAATTTAGGGGATGGGATGGTCGCGTTTCTACAAAGAGTTGAAGGCGTTTATCGGGGTATCGATTACAATGAAAGAAATAATGGTTTGCATTTTCAGGAACATAACAGTGTGAACAAAGTTCGTTATCAGCAATACGGTTAAGAAACAGATCACACTGAAGATCGCTACAGTTATGTTGGGTTGTAACAGTGTTCAGGTGAGGTAGATGCGGCCGGAAAAGGCGAGGCTCTGCCGAGCCTTTTCCGACCGTATCTGCCGAACCTGATTCACATGTTGTCAAAAAGGCAGTTGACTAATATTCTATTTATCATGCAAATCTTCATATTGTATATTTTTGACACTTTTAGGGGCCTAAAATAGAATAAATACGGTATTTATAAAAGAAAATGATTTCAAATTACTACATGTGCCTCGAAAAATAGTTCTACATTTCAAAAGGACAAAAAAATAAAAACGACATAAATATAGCTTTATAATTACCTTCATGAGACTATTTATAAATGTTTTTCTGTCCTAATGTAATATATTGTTTTGCAAACAAAATATTTGCAAAGACACACGCAAGAATTTCCAAGTAAAACACTGACATTTAAAAATGGCGGCGTGGGCTCAACACCACTGGGGTAGTCTAATTGTAAACAAAAGAGGAACTTGAGAGTTGATGAGTGAAAAGTGAGCGGTTTAAAGACAGTTTTCAACTTTTGATAGGTAGCTGATAGGTTTCAGGCCATTTCAACCACGCATTAAGAACTTACTGTAAAAATTGGATAGTGATAAAAAAATGAAAATCAACTTTTTCTCAAATTTTGCCTCAAAATTGCTGTAGATGGATAGCAAATGATCTAACTAAGAAAATGAATACCAACAACCCTATGTTTATTTCAAAAATAAAAATTCTACAGGGGATTTTCAATTTTTATGGTGCTTTGCTGTTCGTTTTAAATCATTCAATGATATCATTTGGGCTGTATTTTTATGCAATAACTACATCATTAACAATGATTTGTAAACAAAAATACAAAAATGATAGGATAAATGAAATGTTTTGATTACTTTTTCTCTGTGATTGCACTTGAGGAGTCTTGCTTGTTGAACTTGAAGTAGTCCGGCATGTGGGCGTGGTTACAAAGTGTTATCACGTCAGTGACGTGATATCATTTTAAAATATCGGACGGGTGTTATCGGTCAGATTTAATGCTAGTTGCATGATAAATTGCGTAATCGGGTATGAATTACTGACAGAAATCGCGTTCCATGAAAGAAATAAGACGGCACTTTGGTTACCGAAAAAATGGTGCGCAAAAGTTCACGTTTGAACGCACCAAGCGCTTGTATGTTTCGTACTGAGGGTAATAGAGAGTTCCATTCTTTCATTACCGAGTTTTCTAAAAAAGACGTTCTTTTTGGAATAGTTACAAAGTCATCATTATTTCTAAGATTGTAAAATGTTTGCTCACCAACAGATCTTGTGAAGAGGTCACTGAGATAACTTGGAACCATATTATTTTTCATTTTAAAAATTAAAAACAAATTTCTGGTATTTTCTATCGGCAAGTGTTAACCAGCCAATATCTAGGTACAGATTGTGTAAGCTTACAGGCCGTGTAATCCCAGTAACTAGCCTAGCTACCTCAATTTGTATTTTCTCTAATTTATCTTTTTCATATAAGGCCACACCAATTTAATTTCTTGGTCATCGGAAAATATCCTAAAAAAATAGGAGCGAGCGAGCGAAAAAAAAAAAAAATTTTTTTTCCAATTCAACAATTTATGGAGCGGGCGAAGAGCGATTTGTTAAAAAAATTAAAAACCCCTCACAAAAACAAATATTCACTGTCAAAACAGGTAAAAAAGACTTGGAAATAGATTATAAAAGAGCTACAGACACCTTAAATATAAACTGCCAAAAGGGTGCAGACCACAAAGTGACTCCTATATACACCAGTACTAAGTTTACAGGGGTATAATAGTGTTTCTTGCAAGAAAATATTTTTATTCTTTTAAAAAGACCATATTTTGTTTTCTTACATACATGTACAGCCAATACAACAAGTCTTTTGAAAGAGAGACAATTTTTTATCATTTAATAAACCATCAGACTAATGTGTATTTCAATTTATGCCCAAACACTTTGTAATGAAACCCATTTGTTAGTCATATCAAAATAACTCACAGAACAACTTCTTTAGTTAAGTCAAGGCATATGCTCTTTTACTGCACTTCTTCTGATCATAAGTGTTTTGACTAGAGATAATTGTTCAATTTCACAATGCTAAAAACTTGCTAGTTTCTTGATTTTTTTCCTTCCCAAACTTTTAGCCTCAGCGCCATTATCAATACAATTTTTACACAGAGAGCACACTAAATGTCTTTAAATGTTTCCGAGTTGTCTGTCTGGACAGCAACTCGTCTTCCACCGACGTTTCCCTGGTTTATGATAACAATAAAAAATTTTGGGTGCATAGAATGACCGAAAAAGACCGTAAAATACAAAAAAAAGACCGAAAAAGAACCGAAAAATGATTTATCTTTACCGAAAACAACTTTGTTTCAAAAGATAATGTACGGTTTATAACTTAAGTATTAAATAAATGCAGGAATTTGTATGTAATGAATATTTTTTGTTTGTTTTGATAAGTTCCTGTGCTGCATCCATTACAAAATCTGGAGTGCTAATTTTCAGAAAGTTTTCGGTCTGCAATATTTGTTTTTCGATCTTTCTACTTGATTTGTAATACAATATTTACAAATTTCTTCATTTAAACTGTAAGTTGTATATACTCTTTTGAAAAATAAGTTGTTTTCGGTCTTCATAAACTGTTTTTCGGTCTTTTTCGTTTTTTCGGTCATTCTATGCAACTGGTGGCTTCCATTTTGACAATATGGTAGTCATGATTATACAAATAAAGTAGCGGGAACATGTTCTGCTGGCGTTTATAATCGAATTGTAGGTTTGAAAGTACTAAATTTACGAGTTCTCCGCGACAAAAAGGCCCGCTTTGAATTTTTGGTCTTGGTTTATAAAATTGATGCGGGCGGAAGCTCAAATTGAAAAAAAAAAATTTTTTTTTTGATTTTGAAAAATATGAAAAATAATGGAGCGGGAAATCCGTTGACCAAGTAATTAATTTGGTGTGGCCTAAAGTACAATTATCCCATACAACCGAGGAGTATTCGAGTAATGATCTCGTGTATGTAATGTAAATTTGGTTTAGTGTTTTACGTCGAACAGTGAATTTCAGTTTTCGCGGGGAGAGTTAACAACCTGTGTACTATGGTAACAGCTGATTTCTGGCACTTTTGGTATTTACCGGTTTTTTTCTCACTTTTCGTGCTGCCGCCATATCAGCAAAAACAACATTTTAACATTTGTTCCCGTCTTATCTACATGCTTGAATTAATTCTTGAATTAGGGTTTGTCGTTGTGGCGGGCGACAAAATGACAGGACAAAACAACAATTCGTAACTTGTACTTGTTCTCTCGCCCCAGCCAGGAAAACAGAAAATCATGAATTGTCGTTTAGGCATTCTGTCGCCTTGTTATCCTGCTAAGTAGCAATGAAAGTACCATTTCGACACTCGCGAAAGAGTCGTTATTAATAGAGGTCGTTTTGGTACCTACATGATTCGTTCTGTCATTTTGGCTTGGGGAAAGACGCAAAGAACGCCCAATGTTAAACTGTCAAATTCGTTGTTTTATGTTGGGGCGAAAGAATGACAGGACGAAAAGAAAAAAAGAAACAAATTCGTTGTTTTTTTGGCGAGAACGACAAGATGAAAGTGACAGAAACGAGCATTTCAAAAAGAATATTCGCATTCAATCTCATGCTTAAATAAATTAATTCAAAACTTTTTGTATTTATATCTACAGGTTTGATAAAGAAATTTCCAGAAGTGGTGAGTTTTTTGTTTTTTCTATAATTAACGGGAACAACAATCACATTTTGTTGAAAGAACTTAAAATTTGTAAAGTCGTTAATTGATTTGTATGGGCATTTTTCCAAGCCAGTTTTCATGTTTGTTATTAATCTTACCGTATTGTTTTGAAGAACTACTGCTACATGTTGACTTGTATTGGTGATGGGTGTGTTGAAGATGCTATAAATGCCGGAGTATTTTTGTATTGTCCTCAAAGACAGCGAAACTTCGGCTGCGAGGTAAAATAGTATTTATACTCTACCATCTGTAAGCTTTCTGACAGTAAGCGAACGTTAAGTGACTAGAAATAAAATATATTTTGTGTTTTCCTTTTTGTTTTGTTTTGGAATGTTGTTGAAGCGAGAACTGTGATAAAGGTGATAGGAGGGTCAGACTTTGAAAAAATACTTTCTTACCGTTTGGTTTGTTAAAATACTAATCGTGCTGTATATATTTTGGTTTGGGAGAGTTTTGGAAATTTACTAATACGATTCAAATATCTCAATATTCAAATTATGAGAATACATTTGTATAGTTGTCAATTGATCATGAATGAATTACATGTAATAAAGCTAATGATACGGATTTAGAGATAGCTTATGAGTTATGACCTCGCATAACGATACGTTACATTCACTTTATATTTCTTTCAGGCGCTTATGTTTGACGGGGTGTATTATATGGACTGTGCTTCGGAAAAGTGTGAAAGTACAGATCCTGGTTGTTGTCGGGGCGATCTTTGCAACAATCGCACTGGTAAATGGTTATGATATATACCTTCATGCCCACATAGACATACTATTTTACATTGTGGAATGACTGTTCGTCCGTCGATACAATAGCTTTACTTGTATTTTGAACTACGATATGCACGTAGCTTTTTTCGAAATTAAAATACTTAGGATTGGCAAAATTATTTAACATACAGACGACTGTTCGAACATAACATAGGTGAAAAGTCGTCTGTGACATGTTAAAACACTTAAATGAGATTCATGAGGTCAGCTGTTTCATCCGGGCATTCCATATACATATCTCTTGATTATATATCGAATTTCCATTAAGGTTATGTATAAATAAGGCATTTAGATACTTACATCAAATGGCGAGTTGTGCTTTTTTGCGCCTGAAAGAAACATATAGTAAAGGTAACTATCTTTATACAAGATCATAACTCATAAGCAATTTCTTCTCCGTATTATTAACTTTACTACAATCATTGTCAATTTACAATTATGCTCATACTTCTTCAATACATCCCTCGACAGTACAGATTAATTCGTAGCAGTTACTCTTCAAAAGAATACAGTAATATTTATAACAAACAAATGTAAATCAAAGCGCTGAAAGCACAGAAAGGTGGAGTCATCATACATTCATTAACACTTAGATGCAAAACATTTAACCAAAAGTTTATGACAATCCTTCAAGGGGTTCGAAAAGGATAAGTAGTTTAGTAAGTATGCCCTGTATTGTTTCCTCTGCACCTTATTTCTTGTGCCGTTGCTGTCCATGTGACCTTAAAGAGATGGCGACCGACTTGACCGACTGCAAATGATAGGGATGTCTATGAGAGGGAGAATTCGTTTTGCATCACCTCCTGAAAGTCTTTGAGTCTTCCTGAAAGTCCCGCAATCCAATGAAAAGTTCCCTGCTACGGATGTATGTGGGAGGAATAACTTGTTTGGCAGCGCCTCCTTAAAGTCTGCTGGTCTTCATGAAAGTGTCACAGATCTATGCAAATCGATTATAACCTTTTGGAAATAATCTATGGGAGAAAGAACTCGTTTAGTACCGCTTCCTGAAAGCCTGCGAGTCTTCCGGCAGACCTATATGACCACACTGACTAATACGAGATCTATATCACCACTCTCAGACTGATGTAATATAAAAATCTTTCACTTATTGAACATAGTAAATCATAAGTAAGCATAGATTTAAATGAAACGCTGGAAGCAAAAAGTTGCTATACATGTACTTAGTATCTGAATTATTTAACAATATTCTTCATACGCTTATAGTTCGTATAACTTGATGAACCTTCCGCCATTGGTTGTTAACCATGTTAGTATTTTGTGTTTAGATCTGCTGCCACTGCTTTTGCTTGGTACCTAACAAACTGAAATTACCTTCATTGTTTGTGTAGATGATTTGTTCTTGAAACGAAACGGGTAAAACCAAGAAGACAAGTTTTATGTGGCATTATCCTCGTTGTATCCTTCATGCGATAGCATCAGTGTACTTTTAAGTGACCTAGTTCGTTTTTGTCGTGATCTGTGCTGTGATGTTTGCATTTGCACACGAAATGAACAACCTATGCATAAGCCTGTGTGTGTAAAGTCTGCAACGTGTTAGATTTAGCTGGAATCGGAGACTATGATAATAATAATAATAATATTCTTTATTTAAAGAAGGTAACTCAATAAGTCCGAGGACTTATCTTCCTCGAGGCCTTCCTGTAAACATTACATTCATAATACAAAAACAGTTAAACATAAAAAATCATGATCACTAAAACACATACATGCAGTTATGAGCAATGAGTTAGAAAATAATGAATAACAGATGAGCAAAAGAGAAAAGGGGGGGGGGGGGGGGGGGGGGTCAGGAGATCATATTACCGATTAAAAGATCTTCGGTACTTGGGAGAAAAGGGGGCAAGAGTAGATGCGTTTCTAATATCAGAAGGAATGTAATTCAATACCGCCATACCGGCGTGTTGAAAAGTTAGTTAAGTATATTTCGATTGATTGGGTGCCGAATATCTTTTTATTTCTAGACCTGAGGCTAGTTGCTGAGATCGTAAGATAAAAATTACACATGTATAGTGGTGTAAAATTGTTAATCGTTTTGTATACTAAAATACCGGTGTGATATTTAATTCTTTCGGAAAAGATAGCCAATTTAATTCTTTCAAAAGTGGGTATGAATGTGACGGATATTTACTCAGTTAAGTGGTATATAGTCATGACATGATTATCTCCCTTTGAAGCTCCTCCTCTACAAAAAGATCGACGTACTTTTAGTGCCCTAGGTATCTTTATATTGTAAGTATTTTGGTAATTTAGCAGTTATTTCAAAAGAACTGTTTAGGCTTGTATACTATAGATATATTTGTGTATGTTTTGTCATGTATTAGGTGAATTTTGGTCACAGCCAAAAGACGCTCATAAAATCATATAGGATCAAAAGGCGCTCTTTGAAAATGGTAGTAAAAGGTTTATAAGCCAATCAGAAGCAAGTGTAATATTTGGTTCGGAGATTCTGCCTAGTATATAAAGCTCGCCCAGTGTTTGAAAGTCAACGGGGTTCCACAAATTCAAGCTAACATATTTGCTCTGGACGAACCTTTATAAAATTTGCTTCAAATCAAATCATGAAAGTCAACGGGTCGTACCGATTATAGCCTCTGTAGAGGTTGGTGGACCTAATAAGCACAATTACAAAAAAAATTGAAAGTCAGTCTTGTGGTTGTTCTTGCAAGTGTCGGATCGAAGTAGTGGTAGTATTTACTAATGCGCAGAAATCTCAGATATCTGACATTAAAAATATATTGCTGCTTCAGTAAAACCTCTAGGACAACGTTTGGTGTTTGAATTCAGAATCATAGAGATATTTCACAGTTGAAATATATAGCTATGAAGTTTTCTGAGATAGGGTTGTTTTGAATGTTTGGGAAAATGAGAAATAGTTGCTGAGAAAAGAGTCGGAGAGTCATTCTTGTGGTTGCCAGATCGAAGTAGTAGTAATATTTATTGATGCACAGAAATCTCAGATATCTGACATTAAAAATATACTGCTGCTTCAGTAAAACCTCTAGGGCAACGTTTGGTGTTTTAATGGAGAGTCATAAATATTTTACAGTAGAATCTATGCAAAGGGAAAATCGATGTTCTGAGATATCATTAGGGCTTATCAAAATAATACTAAAGAATTATTTTGAGGTTTAAAGTGTTTTAATTTCTTTGAGATATTGTTAATTAGTTTGAAATAATAAGGATAAGAATCCTAAGACTAATTGTTTTTCTTAAATATATTAAATCTATAGGCGAGGTAGCCCGAGAAAAATTGCATTGTATCTTTGTATTTTCTGCATATTAGAAGTACTCGTTTTATATTGTTGCATAAGTTTTCTCTACGGTTACGCGCTACAAGAAGAAGCATCAAATTTCTTATCAAGAATCATTCTTGCAGCCCTTTTTGTGTATTAATGATTTTGTGCAGTAATTTTTGACTAGCTGTACCCCATAATGTAGAACAATAATCAAATATTGGTAAAATGTATGCGTTGTGAAATAAGATTCTCATTTCTTTGTTTAAAAAGGGTTTTATTCTTCGTTAAAGTGAAAGTTTGGAATTGAGCTTATTGTATACTTTTGATATTTGTAAATCCCATGTCAGTTTATTATCTATGAATATCCCAAGTAATTTTTGCTGAGATACACTTTCAATATCCAGACGCATACTTGATGATTTCATGGGATTTAGTGCCATATTATTTAGATCACACCAGTCTGCAACATGTTTTAAATCAGACTGTAAATCTGCTTCAATATTTTTACTGACAAGTCAAACGTGTATAATGAGGTATCGTCAGCATACATATCAACATAGGTGTGTTTCATATGCAATGGCAAAACATTGATATAAATGAGAAAAAGTAGAGGACCTAATATGGACCCTTGAGGAACCCCTGTTACAATTGTCTCAAATCCTGATTCAAGTTTTTCTACCTTTACCAATTGCTTTCTATTCGTTAAATATGAGTTAAATAAATTAAGACAATTTTCCGAGAAATGGTACAACAGCTTTTCCATTAAGCTAGGCTTATTTCTTACTTTTCCTTGCAGTCTCGACCAAATGTGATTGCCTTTCAATATATTTCATTCTGTTTAGACTAAAGAAAATATGTACTTTATGGAGTTGCAGATATTTAATTCTCTGAATGAGTTTTGCTGTTAGTAGCAATTAGAAAATTTCATTTTTAATACATTGCTGCTTTTGTGGGTTATTTGTAACATAATACCGTATATGATTATGAGAAGAGTTTTATACATTGATAATGCGATACATTGTAATACTTGACTTTGAAAAGATGTAAGTGAGCTTATGTGTCAATACGTAATAAGTATACATACATGAATATTTAAACTATTGACATGAAAAACACGTGTAATATCAGGTAACTTGTATATTTCAGTTTTGTTTCAGACTTCACTTCTTTAAGATCTTTCGTGTCAAAGTTTTTTTGTGCATTGTGTTCAAAAGAATAACTGATGTGTTTTCGTTTGTTTAAAGAAATTTGCTGCCTAACAACGAACCCTTGTTTAACAGTCACTGTGCATTTTCTTGAAAAGAGTAACAGTGCTGTGCATGTGCTTGGTCATAGAATAACTTGCTGTATAAACTTGGTAATAGAATCTCCAAACCTGATAAACAATAACTCTCCAAACCTGATAAACAATATCTCTTTAAACCTGATAAACAATACCTCTCCAAACCGTAAAACTGTTCGCTATACACGATAAAAGTATCATTTCATTCTCATAAAACAAATGAGATAATCGTTTATTTAATGCGCATCTTAAAAAAAATATTTGGACCATCATGAATGGATTTTCTTTTATTCATGGTGGCCATCTTGGACGCACTCTTGGATTTTTCGGAATGCTACCATTTCTGTCAGTTTATGCCGGTAATTTCATAAACTATAATCTATAACAAACATTTTGTTATACAATCCAGCTTGTTATACGTGGGTTCAGGTTCATATGAAAGTCACCCTACTATTAGAACAATATGTCAAATACGATGATATTCAGCACGGGTATTTTCGTAATTGTCATTCAGTAATTGATTGCAGCATGCAGTCGAGCATCTAGATTCTTAATCTCAAATTCTATTTTCAAAATCATCAACTTTTCATCAGGTTTATCTGTTGCAGAAATGTCAGCCTGGTGGTAGCTAAGTTATCATTGCTCCAGTTCCTTTCCCCGTATATACACACAGCTAAAATGTAGCAAAACATCATACAAATACAACTGTTATCATATACGAAGCCAATGTGCTCGATCACTTGTTTTGCCAATTTCTTGAAGATGAAATAGAAGTAAGAAAAATGAACGTAACGATTTATTTAATTCTTAAAAATTGAAGGATTAATTTATAAGTGAAAAATATTACACCAGATTGCCTGAAATAGCTGACTTTGAAAACGTCTGCACTGAGAGAATCAACATGAAAATAAAAGACAAGATGGCCTACTGTCTTCGAAATTTCAATTATAATAATTATATATTAACTCAGATAAACAATGTTATTATAAATAATGTACTATCATTGGTTGCTGTACTTTCATAATATTTCATTTAAGATCTCGCCGTCCCCATGACTACAGCTAGTGGAATGACTACATCTCCCTGGGTAACATGGTCCAGTACAAACAAATGGTGGGGTGAATATACAGGCGATGAAATGTCACCTGCGTCTCCTTCGTTGAACACAAATGAATGGGATGGAAATACAGAATGGAGTGAAATTACAGACGTGGAACTGACAAACACACCTCCTGCTAGTAAGGAACATAGCAAACAACACCAATCACTTAAATAAATCTAAACCGTTCAATGGGTGACTTAATTCCCAAAAACATTTACTCATGTGACAGGCAATCAAAATTTATTTAATGATTATGATCATTTCATATTTAAAGAAAAATGAATAAGTTTTTATTGCTTCATCAGGGATATATAGCACTGTGACCTACTGCTCTCTTATATAGAATACTTCCGGAATATAAAGAAAAAATGTAGTCAGTATTATAAAGACATTTACCAGACATATATTGCCTCCACCTTGTTAAACCAACACCAAATTGTACAATGATGTCCTAGTGATGGTGTATAAAACAATCGAGACGTAGAGGATATTTGTTTGTTTAGAGTGGATATGGAATATATCTCAACTCAATGTGATACAATTTTCACATTTTAACTCGCGCTCGTTAAAATATTACAATTGCATCACTTTTCGATGAGATATATTTCATATACACTCTTAACAAAGTTTCCTATTATTTTATGCTAACGAAAGCTACATTATGTATATATGCCTCACTGAAAAAAGTAGTTCCGGCATACCTACGAGCTCGTACATCACCCACACTGTGACTGATATGATATATCACCACACTATATTTCACTGATAAAACACAGTATTTCATTAATTAGCATAAAAGAAACACAGTATTATATTAGTTAGCATGAAATAATTAGTATACTGGTATGGTATTTCAGTCAAAAACACTTTCGTAAAAGAGCATTTTGAAAAACAATGCGTTTCCTATTTTCAGTGTCATCGACAGAGAGAAATCCAAAAGGGGTAGGTGACGATTTGAAGACAAACGAAAGGATTAGCCGTATACATTGTATTTCATTGGTTTAATCATTTTATCTAATTTTAACTTGTGCTCGTTATCTCAGCAGACGATATTTTTGCTTGTATCTTTGTTAGTCACGTCCCTCCTCTAACGGAAACTATTGACTAAAATGCATCCTTCCAAGCCAGCTAAAGAGCAGTTGACATTCCTTTCGGTTTCGAGTTGAAAAAAGTACTTTTTCCAGACAACTAAAACAATAAATGATATTCAAACGGTTTCAGGTTCAATGCTACGACGTTTTCTGTGAATCTGACAGTAAATGTGTGAATGAAGTAATAACCAAAGGAGAGGCACCATTGTGCACAATGCCAACAAAAGGAAGTTGTCAGGTAACAATTATATTAGTAATTTAATGTTAGAAAGAGCTACATGTTTGTTCTATAAATGCAATATTTCTATTCCATAAAAATATTCATCGACTAAAAAAGAAAACATTAGTTCTGACGTAACGTCAAAAATTACGACCCATGAAAACTTTGTGCAAATCATCAGCTTATTTTCATGAATAAGTGCGTAATGAATATACAGATTTTCATGCGATACATACTAAAATGCAGTATTTTAAATTCGCTATCAAATGATATTAAAACTTAAATGCTAATTACGCCATTTCGAAATAACATTAAGGGTTAAAACACCATGAATATGCTGAATGTGAGTATGTAACCTGTTACAAAAACCATTGACGGTACAACCTGTATTGTCTATAAATTATTTTGTGTGTGTCCAAACAGCATGAAAACTCGGCGTAAATGTCCTTTGGTATGCATATCGTGTTCCTCTTAACTTGGCTGTTTACGATGACATAATAGAAAATACAAAATCGTTTTCGGGAACGAACAGTGTAACCTTTGCTAAAATTTGTACTTTTTTCAGACGAGTTTGTGTTCAAATTAATTCTAATATCTTTTCATTTGATACGAGGTTCGCCTTAGCAATAGTAGCCGTAGTTGAAAGAAGATACTTCCTTATTCTACTTACCAAAATATCGCTTAAACGAGTTCTTAAAATTTTCCCCTTTCTGAAAAATCTTATCGTAAATGTACCCCGATTCCGAATTGTATTCGATTTCTTCCAACAAGGGTTTACTTTTATTTGTTAAGTACAATGTTGCATGAATGTATTTCGCATTAATCAAGCTTCAAAGTAGTGACTTCTTCTTATAAATGCACACACAATCATGCCAAATGCTTACTCGTGAAAGAGTGTCTTTAAAATGTCCGGTTGAAGAAAATGACGTCAAAATTATGTTTCATTGACGGAGAAAGTATTTCGTCTAGATCATTTGTTTTGTTCCATGGTAAAAGAAAACCACTTAATCAGTGTACTTTGCAAAGAGAAAATCTAATTCTAGAGTGGTGGAACCTATGCTGGAGGTATCCCTATGCTGGTGGTATCTCCGAAAAACGGCTATTTACAGAAAAACAGATGAAGAAAAATTTTCAGGGTACATTCAGCATTGACAGTCGATGAAATGTTTATACAGCAAACGTTGTGATAGCCGCGCGTGCAGCTCTGTGACGTCACAGCAGCCGATAAAGTTGTCCTTGATCCATTTCGCTAGAAAATTTCTTAAAATTAACATCAAAATCACCCAGTTAAAGTTAGCATTTTTGATAAAACTTATTTCTTTTGTATAAAAATATATATTCTATGGAAACTGTTATATCTTGTTAATTATACTTAGGTTCTAAAAACTGTTTCCCACCTGTTGGTTGTCAAAATCACATACCGCCAGCATTGGTTCCCTTCGAGGTGAAATTTCAAGTTTTGACATGTGTCGTGTCAATAGCTCCCAGAACGACATAGTCAAATGATGAAGCACATCAACGTCTTGTTTCGATTTAGCAGGGATAACATTATGTTTTCGCTGAGGCAAATCAAAATGGTTACGCTTTCCTGCTTTCTGAACAGCTGATATACATTCAAAATACCTCCAGCATAGGTTCCCCCACTATAGTATATAGAGAATATTAGGCTACTGTCTTTTGATATCATGTGATATCAGGTGAGGTAGATGCGCCTTTTCCGACTGTATCTGCCGAACCTGATATCACCTTTTGTCAAAAGACAGTTGACTAATATTCTATTTATCATGCAAAATCTTCATATAGTATATTTTTTACACTTTTAGAGGCCTAAAATAGAATAAATACGGTATTTATAAAAGAAAATGATTTCTTGTACCTCGAAAAATAGTCACACATTTCAAAGGACAAACAATATAAAAACGACATTAATAATTTATATAGAGGATATTTGTTTTTTTCAGTGAAATATCAATTTTATTTCAGAAGTGAACACCAAACATTGATATTTTCACGAGTGGCTTAGCCACCCGTGAAAATGTCATTTGTTTGGTGTTCACGAGTGAAATAAAATTGACGTTTCACTGAAACAAACAAATTTTCTTTTTATTTTATGCTTTTTTGGCAAAATATTCAGTAAAATTTGGAATTATAGTATTTCTTATTCCCCATGGAGAACCCCAGAATGATTACTACCATCATAACTGAAAACTTAAGACGTCATTTCAATCTTTATCATACAGCGAAAATGATACATCAATTCATTAGATATAGGCCTAAATTGATTTTTTTTTTATTAAATAAGTCTGCACTTCGTCACACCATGAATCGTGGCGTAATAATCAGTCAGCTGTTCATTCATTAAAAAATGCTCAGTCCAGGGCTGACCTAAGGGCAAAATTTGTGTTGTGAATAATGAGCGATTGTAGAGGTAGTTTTCCACTTTTTATAGGTGACTTATAGGTTTCAGACCATGATCATACAAGTATTCAGAAATTACTGTGAAAATTCACTGGCACCAGAGTACTGAACTGTCCTGTAATGTTAACAAAATACCAAAAGTATACATAAATAACACCCTATCATGAAAAGAAAATACACAAAAAATGTTAAAAAAGTCATTTTCTGACAAACCCCCGTATACACTGTTCTATATTAAAGAACTGTGTTTACGGGGGTTTGTCAGAAAATGACTTTTTACCATTATTTGTGTATTTTTTCATAATAGTGTGTTATTTAGGTATATTTTTAGGTATTTTTTGTTAAAATTACCGGGCATTTCAGTACTCTGGTGCCAGTGTGAAAATTGGATGGTGGTGAAAAAAATGAAAATCAACTTTTTCTCAAATTTTTATTCAAAATTGCTATAGATAGATAGAAAATGATCTAACTAAGAAAATGAATACCAACAACCCTATGTTTATTTCAAAAATAAAACTTTTATAGCCATTTTTCAATTTTATTTAATGTTCTATCACCGATAAATGAGGGGAAATTATGTATATCATAGGTGAGAAATTGGATAAATCTAAGTATTTTAACGTAATTAATCACTCACTGTCAATAATGTGTATAATACTTTTGTATGGAGGACAAGCTGGAGATCCTGGGTGTGAAAATATGGTACTTTGGTTTAGAATGTGGTTAAAAAGTAGTTCGGCAAAAACAGTGAAAATAAAAATGATATTTTCACTGTTTTGAAACAGTGAAATATCAATTTTATTTCACTGATATATACGGAATATTATAACAGTCGGTTGATCTGCGGCGTCGTATCTTTTGAGTTGGCTGTGTAGTTCCGGATCACACGAGAGGCGGATCCTGTGAGTGTGATCCTGATCTATGCAGCCAACGAGAAAGATACACACGCAGATCAACCGACTGTTATAATATACCTTTTATTATATACCTTTTACCGAATATCATATGTTAACTTTTATATAAACGTTAATTTGTGTCATTAATGGCAAAAATCAACATAACGCGCTATTTCGTGTCACGTTTTATATGACGTCGATGACGTCACTTCCTTCTTCCGTGTATAAACAAACATTCTAGCATAAAATGTGCTGTTTTTGCCTATTTTGCCGGTGTTTTAACAGGAGATAAAACGTGTGTTAACGGGGAGATTCACGTGCCGTTATAACCCGTTTTCATTTATGCGCAGTACAGGGCCATTGTAAACAATGGACCTGTCTCCCAAGTCTTACATCATGTACGGCGTCAACAGTGCCGGGCTTAAAAACCGCTGGTGACGTCATAAATATGACGTAAACAACACGGACGTTGTCCCGCGCATTAATGAACGTCGTACTAATAACAGCGTTTCATTTTTATTTTTATGATTTTTGTTAAGCTATTTATGCTAGAATAGCGCTAACGAACGTTTTTTCGTGTTATAACACCTGCAGAAACCCTCGGGATATGTTGGTGCCCTCGCCCTAACGGGCTCGGGCACCAACCATCCCTCGGGATTCTGCAGATGTTATAACACGAAAAAACGTGCGTTAACCCTACAACATTAATAAAAAGTAAATTCAAAATGTAAATCATCTTTCTGGTTTATTTAATGCGAAAAAGACGTTGTATTCGGGGGCCACTCCGGGCTTGAATAAAATTGAAAATTATGGCCTAAAGAGTAAACTGTGTTAAGGGGGTACATGTCCACTGACGGGTATACTAACAAATGGTAAACTTGTGTTTCATAAAGCAATAAAAAGTTTTTACGTCCTAATTATTTACAGATATGGCTTTAAAAAAACGGTGGGGCTTCGCCCCCCCCTCCCTTACAAAAACTTGGAGTACTTCGATTATGTCCCTAGCTACGCCCCTGTATTCATTTGTCTTCAAGTGTTACATTAAGAAAAATGTGACGACAATGAAACTACACTTATTTTACTGCATCAATGTGGATCTATTTTTCAACATTTAGCGTAGGAATATTATATGAATATGCATTTGTGTACAACTTACACGGTGGACAGATAAGATACGGCTAAATCATCTGATACGGAAAATTTGATACGGGATGTTGTATTTTACTGCACAAATACTAAAGAAAATACCTACATATGGTGTACAAAAATAGTAATGGACTAAAATGTAAATACGGTGAATAAAATATTTATTGGCTGATATGGTGGAGCGGGAAGATACCCTAGGGGTGGGTAATTTTGTCCCGTCTCCTGTATGTTCTAAAGTCTACTTATATTTTATAGTCTGTTCTCACATTTGGCGGTAACAGTAATAATATACAGATGTCACAGTGCCTGGAAAATGAATGGGAATGCGAGCACAAGGCTTTTTACAACAGCACTGCCAGAGCCGGTTATATAATACAGTGTTGTGACGATGACCGCTGCAATGACGGTTTGTTATCTAGTTACCAAGTCTACATTTAACCTTTCTGCAACATTGACATAGTTATTAACAGTCTACTTCAGCCTTATCATGCAACATGAGAGACGTTTTCGGATAAAGCAGGCTCAAATCTTCAAATTCCATGTAAATCAATCGTTCAGTTGCCATTCAATGTAATTCAACGACACGCAATTAAATAATTAAAAACCTTTCTTTTGGGATAAGTATATTCAGTTTGATTTAGAATCATACTTCTAACATCATAATTATTTTAAAACAGAATGATCGATATTCGGTCTTTGAAGTCAAAATAATGTAATCGTTTAGTGATGAAACTTTATAGTAATTTGGAAGTCTGATCCAACCATGCGCCTCATTTATTTGATTTCTTTCTGCAATGTAACAACATACAGATAAATCTGTAAAGCAACTACAAATTCAAAATGTATTTACATTGTATTAAGAAAAAACGACACTTCAGTTACAGGTGTCGTTTTAACATTCTGGTGGTTCTTTAACCACTGATAAAGAATGAATGTCATTGGTAACGCAAATACCGGAAACGGTCCCTTTTTAATCATTTTGAATTTATTTCTGTCATAGTGGCGGGCCGACGAAACGCCGCAATGATAAACATTTTGTAATATGTACAGGGCGTTCTGCCTCCCGCCACGATGACAGAACGATCGACACGATCATTGTCGTTTTGCTTATTTTGTCTTCTTTAAAAAAAGTATGTTTCGTTTTGTCGTCTTGTGATCCCACCTTCTCACAGAGATTAGACTGAGCGAGCTCTGTTCACACAACGAAGGGAAAATGTCACGTGACGGCATGTAAAAAAAATTACGTTTGAATTAACTTTTTTAATTTGACTTCTTGACCTCTTGACACAAACATTCTAATTTGAATTCTTTGAAACTTTAAAAAGACATGTTAAAAAAGCCTTGTGTAAGCGGTGGGTTTTGTATACGTACTGTAAGAGGAAATTATTGTTTGTCGCCGTACAACAAGCAAACAATTATAAGCTGCCGTTTTGATAGTTTTTCCGTACTGTCGCTTACATTTTTCGTTCTGCCAAAGCAATGGTTTTGTCGTTGCAGCGAAGGGATGAAAAAAAGTTTTGAAATATTGATATTGGATTTCATGTTTACTATTTCCATTCAAAACGTTTTTGTATTTCTATCTGCAGGAACAGTACAGAAATTCTCTGATGTGGTGAGTATTGTATTTTTACTATGTTTTATGTAAACTGTTATAGGTAGTTAGCGATTCAAAAACACGAGAAATTGGATTTTTTAGTTAAATATTGCATTCTTATCTAATATTTGGCATGCCTGCTTAAAATGTATATACAAACTCTATCAGAATACAAAATGCAGCAATATATGGAATATTCTACGTAAGATATTTGTCAATCTATTTGCAAGAATTATGTAGGTTTTCTTCAATAAATTAAACAGCTAGTTTTAAAAACATAACTTTTGGAGTTTAATCATCTTCAGTTAATACTTTTGATTCTAACAGAGATATGGAAAAAGCTATGTTATGTCCCAAAAAGCCTTATTGTTAAGAGTTACTCACGCACGACGCATTCACATGAGCCAATGCCATATATACGCTAAAAGCTAACAAAGAATCAAATTGCTGACATCACGGTAGTTGTTCTAGCTGATAAAAGGAAAACTTGATGAGCACTTTACAGAAATTTAAAAAAGAGGTCGAATTGGCTATTAGTCGCTCATCTGCAAGTTGAATTTTAAGTGGTCAAAATTTCTAACAATTAAATTTATTTCTAATTCCTTCTTTCTATTGTAAGTGACTCATTTTGATCCACCTCCTGGCTGATTGCCCTTCTTGTTGAATATTGAATGTAAGTTTAAAAACATATAGCTACATATAATACAGCCCTTAAACTTTGTATATGGGAGTAAACTCGCAATTCAGTTGGTCGGCTCCATACCAGTACTATACAATGCCCCGTATTTGCATTATTTCCTGTGCAACTTATTTCCTGTGCCGTTGCTGCCCTTCGTGACCATACAAAAATTGCGGCCGACCATACCGACTTAAAATCTGCAAATGATATAGGGATGTCTATGAAAACAAAAACAAAAAAAATCAAACAGGGAATGTCCCCGGAACAAAAAGCTAACTTATGAGTCTTCCTAAAAGTGTGACAGACCAGTAGAAACGAAAAGTTACCTGTTAGGGATGTCTATGGAAGGAATAACTCTTGAAGGTATGTGGGTCTTCCTGAAAGTGTCGCATACCAATAAAGTAACTTATGAGTCTTCCTAAAAGGATTATAGACCATAGAAACGAAAAGTTACCTGTTAGGGTATGGAAGGAATAACTCTTGAAGGTATGTGGGTCTTCCTGCAAGTGTAGCATACCAATGAAAATGGATTATAACCTTAAGAAAATACCTATTGGAGGAATAACTGGTTTGGCATTGCCACCTGGAAGTCTGCGAAGTCTACAGGCATCGTTCTGTATAGGTGCAACTCCTCCTCCTCTCTGTCTGACTGATAATGGTTTCGTTATTTCCAGTGGCTTTTTTCTATTCGGAATTTTGTCAAACAAGAACTTTGTACTGTTCATCGCACACTTCTTCACTATCATAGTCATCGATCACCTCTAGATCGGATACATATGAATAAGATCACCAAGAAGATAATTGATCCACAGTATATTGTCACTAAATACTCTTGTCATCGTCTTTCTATATGTTCTTTCATTTCGTGAAAAACACGTTTCCTTGCAACGTCTACCGTCACACCACATGGCTGAAAGTGACTCGTAAGTAATGCGGATATGAGTACAACGGATGGCGAAGGTGGGATCGGGTCGGACGAACAGAGTGATAAGTAGAAAATGACAGACTTGTTAGGCGAGGAGTATGGGGACGTGCGGGAAAAAATATTTCAATATCGCAGTGGAAATACGAAGAGAATGCCCAAAGTTACATGTAGTCCGAGGGTGTGACGGTAACCGGTAATTATCCGTTCAGACTTTCAGGAGGCGGTGCTTAAAAGGTTATTCCTCCCACAGACATTCCTAGCAAGTAATGTTTCATATCCACAGGTCTGCGGGACTTTAAGGAAGACTCGCAGATTTGAAGGATGCGGTGCCAAACGAATTCTTCATCCCATAGATATTCAAGGTTATAATCCATTTGCATTGGTCTGTGACACGTTCAGGAAGAGTTGCAAACTTAAAAGGGGCTGTGCTAAATTAGTTATTCCTCCTATAGACATCCGTAGCAGGTAATAGTTCGTTCCCACTGGTATGTTGGGTTTTCAGGAAGACTCGCAGACTTTCAGGAGGTGGTGCAAAACGAATTCTACCGCCCACAAACATCCCTTTTATTTGCAGATGTTCAAGTCGGTCAAGTCCGCCGCCATCTTTTAGAGGTCATAATGGAAAGAAACGGCACAGGAAATAAGGTGCACAGGAAACAATGCGAATACAGGGCATACTTACTATACTACTTATCCTTTCCGAACCCCTTGAAGGATTTTCATGAAATTTGGTCAAATGTGTTCAATAAATTTATGACTCCACCGTTTTGTGCTTTCAGCGCTTTGATTTACATTTGATGTTTTTTTTAAAATAAATATTGCTATATTCTTTTGAAGAGTTGCTACGAATTGGTCTGTACTGGCGAGGGATGTGTTGAAGATGCTATAAATGCGGGAGTGTTTCTGTATTGTCCTCAAATAGATTACGCTGGTTGCGAGGTAAAAAGAATATGCTGAACTCCGCAAAAATTGTAATCTCATACTATTTGAGAGGCATTTTACCTATAAATACAGCGATCATTTAGCAATGTTCACATCTTTAAGCCGTAACTCATTTCAAGTTGAAACGAATTTCAAGAGAATCACTGTTGCACTAAATCCCAGACGTGACAGCTGTTTTCATAATAGTAATTATTTATTGGATAAAATCAAATGCTTTCTGTAGTCGAATAGCTGAAAAGTCGCTTTGCAAATGTATGTCATCCAGAGATTAAGGCTCATGCCTAGACAGATAGTTAAATTTCTCAAAGACTGAGAACATGTACAACACGTTTAATAGAAAGCGTTGGTCATTTGGATTGCCGTTTATTTCTGCGTTTATTTCCATAGATGGCAAATAACTCAATATTAGAAGAATGTGAATAATTGTAAATTGACAATGATTGTAGTAAAGTTAAGAATACTGATATGAAATTGCTTATGAGTTATGACCTAGCATAATGGTACGTTACCTTTACTCTATCTTTCAGGCGCAGATCTATGACGGCGTGTATTATATGGGCTGTGCTTGGGAAAAGTGCAACCGTGCAGAACTAGGTTGTTGTTGGGGCGATATGTGCAACAATCGATCTGGTAAATGGTTACACAAATATGTTGATAAGTCATTAAAGTTAATACATAAAACTTTCAGTTGTCGTAGGCATGCGCGTCCGTCGGAACATCTAAACAATACATTTACTGTCCTTTAAAACTACTTTATGTAACAAAAGTTAATCGAAACCGAATCACCTGGTTTGATTAGCAAAATGTCTCACCATACAGACAACCTTTCGGACGTAACATGGGTGTACAGTTGTTTGTGACATGTCAAAACACCCAAATGATTTTCATTAAGTCACTGGTCTCATCCGAACATTCCATATACATGTCTCCAGATTATACATCGAAATTCCAGTTAGCCCCTGTATTAAACAAATAATGTCAACTTGTTGGACAATAACTATTCTTGAGAAAAGAGAATTCCAAATTTTAGAGGACATTTTCGCCAGCGCTATGGGGCCTGTTATAGAAATCAAGTTAACGCCCGTACGAGTCGTGTTTGTTTGGTCATTTTAACAGGCAGACAATCTATGAGAGGTTATAGTGATTTTAAGTCTCGACAACGGAGGCTGACATTATGACGCCCACACTAATGAACATAGAGCCCGGGCAACATGTCGAAAGGACAAAAATAAAACTGGCAAAAACTTGTTAATGAAATTACGGTGTTTTTGCTACTATGAACTTGTTTCGGGACGGCGACGACAAAGCATATGCGAACAAAAATAATAATTACTGGTTCTTTATATGCAGTGATGCCATAATAGTTTATCCAAATCAGTATCTTTTAGTTAAGACAAGTTTACCACCTTAAGAATGAAAGTGGTCGTTCACGGCTTTGAACCATATATCAAATCTATGTTTCAATACTTATTTCACCAATGTATGATAATATTCAGCAAGTTAAAAAGTCCACGGTATTGTCGTTCCTATCTTTTTTATTTTTCTTAAAGTAATAGCAGGATGCAGTCAGGTTATTAAATACATGTACTAAATTTAAAGTTTTATTTTCAAAATCATCAAAACATTACCATTCTTATTGGTGGCAGAAATGTTAGCATCACCTCTAAACCACCGCTCCCCTGATTGATTATATATTAACACACATAAAACCTTTTAATGCAATATCCGTGATCTCTGCCCTTTAATTACATTTGATTCCAGATCTTGCAGTCACAGTGACTGATTTCCAAACTACACCCGAGCATACTTCTACTGTGGGGAGAAACTGGGGAACTTCAGTTATGAATGAACAAACCACTTCTACGAATGATTGGTGGCCTACATGGTGGTGGGGCCCGACTTCTGAAAATGATGCATCTACAGAAAGTTTACACACAGATATAGTTTCTTGGAGAACACGACGGGAAAGAAATACTGCAAGTGTGACGATGGATACATATTCAGTGACAAAACTGCCCGATTATACGGAATGGGGGACATATGCAGATGTTATTACAGATGCATCTACAGCAAGCTTAGCGGTGGATACGTCCCCTTCGAGAACATGGGAGGACACGAATACTGCAAGCAGTATAGTAAATACATATACATTGACTGAACAACCGGAGTACATATCTATTGTCAGTAGAGCCACAGATACAGCCACAGATACAGCTTCTGCCAGTATAATCACAGATGCATCTACTGCAACTGTAATGAAAGATACATCTACTGCCGTTAAAGTCACAGATACATCTACTGCAACTGTAATGAAAGATACATCTGCTGCCGTTAAAGTCACAGATACATCTACTGCAACTGTAATGAAAGATACTGCTACTGCCGGTATGACCACAGATACAGCTACTGCAACTGTAATGAAAGATACATCTACTGCCGGTAATGTCACAGATACATCTACTGCAACTGTAATGAAAGATACATCTACTGCCGGTATAACCACAGATACATCTACTGCAACTGTAATGAAAGATACTGCTACTGACGGTAAAGTAATAGATACATCTACTGCAACTGTAATAAAAGATACATCTACTGATGGTATAGCTACCGATACATATACTGCAAGTGTAGTAACGGACACAACTACTGAGGCTGTCGTAAGAGATATAACTACAGCGAATGTAATGACTGATACACATGAGAGTGACGCGCCTCTTACCGTTAAATCCAGCAAAGGAAGAACTAGCCAAGAAACCACTGAAACAATCAAACAATCTACCAACGAAGGCTTTACAGGTACTACAAAGAAAGAAGTAAAAGAAAGCTCTGGAGCCCCAGGTCTTCGATATTCCCTGTGTGTTCTCGCCATGGTTCTATTCCTTACATGATTGAAATCTCTCCAGACGTGTATATAACAACTAATGTGTGCTCTCGTAAATACATACGCAAGAACACATTATTGAATGTCAAAGCATCAGATCATAAGTCATTGCATTTAAAATAGTATCCACATGCTGTCTTTGTAGATCCATGTACGTATGTTATTCATATTATATATATTATATACATGTATGTGTAACATATTGTTTTGTGATAAATAGAATGACTCAGCACAACTTCAATGGCACAGTAGAACAGCACTATCCTTATTTAATAAAAAGTATTTATACATACAATTTACACTAAAAGCTGCAATCTCTTGGGTGTGTGGCTCACTTAATTCCACTAGACTTGGCTCTGTATCAAGTACAGTACTTTTCTCATTTTCTGAAATCAAAATGTTTTTTTTTCTCAATCAAATTCATATTTCAAAATATGCTGTTTTTAATAAGTACTTGTAAATATCATCAGCGCCTTCTTGTAACTGTCAAAATATTCAACCGACATTTTGCAATCATATACTAAAGTTGTCAGCTCAGTAAAAAAATATTAAAATGCTAGATTTAGATCGGTGTTGGTAACTTGCGGTACCGAATATTTCATTGGTTGATGGAAACATTTTGGTAAACAGTCGAGTCAAGTTATGATGCTTCTTATATTATGTTTACGTGTATTCATCTATATATGCTTTTATTTCTGTAATAATCAAAGATTAAGTTTATTATGAACAGTTCTAAAATTTAAAGATTATACAGTATTGGCTTTACAAAAACCAACATTTAACATTGTTGCAGTGCACCAAGTAAAGGTGACACGTGGAAGAAAACCACGTGTCACGTGGTTCTAGCAGGTACATCCTTTCACCAGTTTGTACTTTCATTGCATAATTATCTAAACAGAAAATAAAGAAACTTATATCTTTTTAACCACTTGCGTCTTCGTCTCTAGCACTTGAGTTCGACTTCGTTTCCACTGAGACTGGTCTGCCTCATTGAAAACTTGCAAAGGATTAGTCAGAAATCGTCAGAAAATAATACAAAAATATGAGCTATTTCGACCGTTCCCCACATAACACATACATAACAGTGATATAGCTTTTTGTATGATTTTGACGTCTTAAACTAATTGACCAATTTTGACCAAACATCACAAGAATGTTCATTAGAATGGCTGCTTCTCGAACTGGTCACGATCCCTTCCATTCAGGGAAATACAGTGATCTTAAAATACAAGAGCTATGTTGGACATGACCAATCCCCGGCCCAGGCAAAGACATGATCAACCCCGGCTGAGGCAAGGACATGACCAATACCCGACCGAGGCAAGGACATTGCCAATCCCCGGTCGAGGCAAGGACATGGCCAATTTCCGGTTGAGACAAGGACATGACCAATCCCCGGCCGAGGCAAGGACATGACCAATAACCGACCGAGGCAGAGACATGACCAATACCCGGCCGAGGCAAGGACATTGCCAATCCCCGGTCGAGGCAAGGACATGGCCAATTTCCGGTTGAGACAAGGACATGACCAATCCCCGGCCGAGGCAAGGACATGACCAATAACTGGCCGAGGCAGGGACATGACCAATTTCCGGTTGAGACAAGGACATGGCCAATCCCCGGCCTTGGCAAGGACATGACCAATCCCCGGCCGAGGCAGGGACATGACCAATCCCCGGCCGAGGCAAGGACATGACCAATCCCCGGTCGAGGCAAGGACATGGCAAATCCCCGGTCGAGGCAAGGAGAAAGCCAATTCCTAATCGTCGAAAGGTCTGTGTGTGAAAGTGGCAAAAGAGAGCAAGTAATGTCTGAAAATTAATCATATGCTTATTTGTTAGCGCAGCTGACGAAGTAATTGTCGTAAAACTTCGCCCAATACTTTCTCTCCATACGGATTTACTTTTTTGTCCTTTTGGAATTTGAACAAAGTAAGTTTTGAAGTGGGGATAGGTAGTGATGTTACAACTGAGCAACAAGCATAGTGGTAATGTGGGATATTTTTCGAACACGAAGTTGATACATATACAGTATGTAGAAAAAAATAAAATCAAATATTTGTAAAAGATTATCGAGCCAGAACATTATGGCAATGTCTTAGTAAGTTTTCCTTGAAGTTTCATTGAATATTCCATCAAACATTGAAAAATAGCGCAGATACAAACGATACACTGAATTCTAAACAGTGGTTGCGACAACAAGGTGGTATGATATAAGCTGAAATGATCAAACTTCCCGATCATGTAATGATGGACTGTAACATTCTCTGAAATGTCAACATGTTTCGAGTTCTTTTCAAATCTATTGAACGGCTTTTGAGTTCTGCTCGGATCAAGCATAACGAAATATAATAAAAGAGATATAAAAAATCACTTGCCGTAAAATGCAGACTGTATGGATATCTCATACTTTAATATTTTGGTTGAATTCTATCCGGTGTTTCCTGAGAAGTATGTGCACCAGCATGTTCTGGTTCAACGCTGTTAGCTCCCTTTGTTAGAAAAGTTTCGCATTCATTCAGACAGGTGCGGACAATAGCGTATTTCCAATTGATATTGAAGCAGTCTATGAAGTCTAAACATAAGTACTCACAAAAGACAAACACCGGTTTACAGTGGGCAAGACTTGCTATATAGTTGACGACAGATAAGGCAATGAACAATATGTCATATGTGATATTATTACATGTAGCACAATGTACAAACAGAAAATAACAAGCCTACTTTCTTATTATGGCAGCATTGGTATACACTTACTCTAATTCACATACAGGAACAAAAAATTAAGCTATACACAAAATGAAATAATTCTACAAAACCGCGATAAGTAATAAACCTCTAACAACTGACGGTTTATTCGAAAAACACCATGACAGAAATAAACCAATATTTGTAACAATAAAAAGGTAAACTCAGTAATATTTAACGAATATACATTCTACCGTCTTAATCCGCTGAGTTACTGTTTGAAGTGAATATAAACATGATTGCCGTATATGTATATTGTACCCGATATGTCACATTTATCCATCTCAGAAACACAAAAACCGCACAGGAAAAACTCCTTTTTTCCTGGAAGAAACCTGTACCCGTGGCATGCAAAGCTGTTTCTACGGACAAAGGATGACGGGATGTTCACATCCTACGGCACTTCGTGATACTGGACACTTAAATATCAAAGCCGCTATCATAATTATGAGATTCTTTATGCACTACAATAACAAAAGACACAGCCAATGGTATTCACATGTACAATAGCGTAACTTGTGCGCTGGTTGCTTAATGTTGTAATAAGCCTAATACTAGTAAACCGAATTTGAATAAGGTGTGATATGGGCTAAGTCAAGCCTATAACAAAGCCCGCTAAATGTCACATGACATACTGATCAAGTGATTCGCACAAAATCTTGACGCCATTTTGTACTGCCTGTAAGTTCACTGACATTCGTTCTATGCTTTACTGTGCATCGCACAAAACTTGCAATTCGTGTCAGTGGTTCCCGAGAAATAGTCTGGATAAGACTTCGGGACTGGCGCATTGTGTGACCATTACCAAATCCCACTCCGAGCAACCTAACACATTAAGATAGTTATCAGATCAGCTGAAAAATAACTTTTAAAACGCGCCGTTTTCTGGAGGGCAAGTAAGAGAGAGAGACTAGTTCCGATGTAATCAACATATTACCTCAAAGTTGGGAAATGTTCTGACCTTATAAACAACTAAACCACAATGTGTGCCTTCTCAGCTGAGGGATTCGTTCTTCTGCATCAGTGAGTTGTGTGTATGGAGTATTGAGAGTTTGATGATTTCGTTATAGAGGAATGTAAACATATTTAACTGTTCCGCAAACTGCAACGCATTCCGACTGGAAATCATCGCCGGACACTCACGGTTGTTTGACACCACTATGTGCGAAGATCATGGAAGATTATGTTTGTAATAATATAATAATAATCTTTTTTTAAAGACGGCAAGATACAAATAACAACAAACATTAGCTAACGGCCGCGCATAGTGGCCTTACTTTGTCTGCGGTTGATTCAAAGTCGCTGACTTGATCATGACTGGCGTGTCATCATCGGAGTTCAAGCCCTGCTACCGACCACAACTCTTCAGTCATGTGAGAAAATTTTAGTTTCATACGGAGGATAGGGCTTTAGTACTGTTTCTTCCTCGAAAGATAATCAGTTAAACTGTCTGTATAATTAAGCCCTCACGAAACGAAACAACGATGATTGCATTTATAAACATATAAAGTTGAAAAATACAGAACAAATGGTCGAGCAAGTGACATGTTAAAAGCAATACGAGAGGGGAATAAGTCGGCTTTAATAACCATTGTCCAAACTAGATAGTCCACAAGCCTTTTAGGAATCTGAACGTGCATCAGCGTCTGGAACATATTTGGGAGAAATTGAAAGCCTCTGTGACAGTTGAAGAAGAAGGTAGTTGTAGTATATCGGGGCTGCATACGAAAGAATGTGTTTCCGAGGTAGAGTTGCTTGTTCTCGACAGATGATGCCTAGATACCGGTACCATTATCACTTTGGATGGTATAACAGATGAAGAATATATCTAGTAAACTTTTTGACGAGTCCGAACAATGGTTTACATTTGTAACAAATGTTCTTTCGGCTTTTTTATATGCATTAAATACCGGTAGTCTTTGCTAAAGCATTCTCTTTGTGGGCACATGTCTGGTAGATTATACGTCTGCTTTACCTGTGAATGTTTAGGCGCGTAACATATGACCATATCAGAGTACAAAACACCCGACTGTAAAATATTATCTAGTTTGGTAACATTACCAACTTATACATAGAAAATCAGCCATAGTTTAATTAACTTAAAACATTTAAAAAATCTAGATATAAAATTTAATATGTAAATGGACTATAAATTTCCTTACTTTAAGTCTGTAATCTTAATGTGTAACAGAACCGAACTATTTAAGCAATCCATAAGAGAACCACCAACGGAACATTCCTAGGCAGATTAGTATAACTATATGCAGTGGTTCAGCAAACCTTGTCAACGCTTTTCTTTGTTTAGCTGAAAAGATCAATATGTGTCAAAGAGATCGACAGTGAACATGGTTATAATCTACTAGTATTTAGTGGTGTAAAAAGAGATGTTTTCTCAAGTTTTTTTTATTTATTTCTAGCTGTGGTGGCCATTATAATCAGAAAAACAGTGTAGTTTGAGCGATTTCAAGATGATCATCCAATTTCTGCAAAGTTTAGTTAAAACTCGTCGAGTAGTTTAATACGTTTTTTTTTATATTTTAACTAAAGTGGTCACAAGATGAAGCAAAGTTGAACCATTTGAACTATCCGAGACAAACACTCTGACGGCTTCATTTCACTATAGTAAAGCTTATACTAGCAAACACTTCCATCACGATTTTCAAAATACTCCTAGCCATTCCAGACAAGATGGTCATGATTGCCCTATATCGCTCACCTGATTACCACTGCCCTTCACACCATGGTCACAAAAACGATAAAGGGCGAACAAGATTCCATTATGTCGAGCTCCTGTGACCTTGACCTAGTTACCCGAAACCTGGACCATACACAACTAGGCAGGGTACTTATCACTTCTGTGAAATATTATTAAATTCTGATGAGGGGTTTTGGAGATAAAGAGCACCCATAAGAATTTACTATCTAGCCCCTGTGACCTTGACCTTTGGCAGTCACCCGAAACATGGACCGTGCACAACTAGGTATTTATCACTTCTGTAAAGTATCATTAAATTCTGACCAGGGGTTTTGGAGATAAAGCGCCAACAAGATTTTGCTATTTCGAGCCCCTGCAGCCTTACTCTTTGACACCTTGCCCTAGTGAACCGAAATATGGACCTTGCACAACTAGGCATGGCATTTATCACTTTTGAGAAGTATCAATAAAATTCTGATCATGGATATCTAAGAACCTCATCTCAAGCCCCCCGTGACCTTGACCTTTGACCCGAAACATGGACCATGCACAACTAGGCATTGCACTTATCACTATCAAGTTTTTTCCTTTGAAGGCAACTCTGACCTTTGACCTCAAAATCCATATGGGTCATCTACTTGTCATGACAAACAAACCTACCAAGTTCTGTTTAGTTTATACTAATCTGTCTTAGCTCCATTGTGAAGAAAGCTCATTGCTCATCGAGTCACTCTCGAGTCTGCTTCCTGCAAAAAACAGTACTGGTGTCAAGTAAGGAGGTAGGTATGACCCGAGAGGGGCTGGAACCAGCAACCTCTGAGATGAGCCACAGACACCTTTACCTCTACACCACTGCTCAAGTTTGACAAACCTAGACCAAAGTGTTCTATAGTTATTGATCGGACAGGGTTTGATCTACTGACAGACCAACATGTGCAACCCACAACATATGGATGGGGGCATAAAACATTAGACACAACAAGCTGTGTTCAAAAGAGACATTTATTACTCTTTTACCACAATTGGATATCACATTAAGCTTAGCACAAACATGTATCTTAACTTAAGAAAATAAATGGGCCAAAAGTTCACTCATTTAGCCAATTTTGAAAAACTGGCTCAGCACAGGCATAAAATTCTTTCCGGAATGATAAATGACATGCCATACAAACTGCACTGAAGGGAACATATATCATACATCACATATACAAAACCAAACAATCTACACTTGTGCCTAATCTGAAAATACATCAGAACTCTGTAAACATGCCAACTTTAAAACGTTCGAAAATACTAATCACACCTGCCTTGACAGCTGAGCTTCGTTGTTTGTTCATTTGTTGACAATTTTATAAATCAAGCATTAACTAGCAACATTTCATGTTGCAATGAAATTGTTCATGGGTTTGTGCCATAAACACATTTTATACAACTTGCCTGTGTTACACATTATAAACGTATGTACAAATGCATGTATCATGTCACCACCATCTTATGAAATGCATCAACTTAAAAGTAATGTCAGCAGAAATGGGTCCAGACGAGTCTTTGTTAAGTTTGTTCAGAAAATGCGATTAAAGTTTTATGTCAGAAATTGCGTCCATTTATTTTCACTAACTTGCAAGTTATTGCAATTTTCTCAGCTTTTCAAATATATTGATATTAGAAATTTAAAAAAATACAGCATTCATAGAGAATATTCCTAGGTTTCTCAAATTAGCATTTATACATCTTACTTATTTTTACATGCTGTTTTCCTTTTGATACATTGTGATGTAATATGCTACATAAAGATGACATGTAATTGGAAAGTTGCACTAAAGTAATATGATAATTTATCTTAAATCTAAAGCATTTCCCCAAGTTTCCTGTAAATATATTGTATAGTATTTATTATGCCTGTCACAAAAAAGAGCTAGGATGGCCATTTATTGCTAATTTGATTTAAAATGATTCATGAATGGAAACAAAGATTTGAATGTGATGAAAACCGAATACTAGCTTGTATAAAATGTCGAGTATTTCTCAAGTGGTCACATGATAATGCTTACACTTGACCTTGTGGCCTAGTTTTTTAACAAATAAAGTCTAGGCTTTACCATTCTAAACAAAATTTCTCATGATGTGGAATAAAATATGACATCTAGCATTCACGTGGTGTTTGATGTCACCTGCTTGCAACCATACTAGTATAACAATAGTATAATGTTTAAAATTTGAAAGATTACTAGGTGGAAATGCTTTTATTTGTTTGGTAGACTGTGATTGTTGAATGTACTATTTGGTGAAATGCAGTACTAGTAATTTTCAGATGATTACTTTGTTCGAGCAGTTTGAAAAGTATCGATAATAGGCGTAAAAGGCCAAAGGTTATGGGCATATCAAATATCGGCACATAGTAAAGGAATTGTGTATATGTGCTTTTCAAATATAAGTGCATAGAAGTGTGCCTGTGCTTATTTACCAGATTCCACAGTACCATTTACTGATTCTCCTTTGTCTATGTCACATCCTTATCACTATAACTGGTAGTCCACAAACTGATTTGGTAATAGAGGACAATGATAAACAAGAGGGCCAAGATGGCCATATATCGCTCACCTGTGACTTATGACAATATGTGACCAAACTTCAACTCTAAACTATATATCATAAACACAAACATTCTGTTTGACCTTGACAAGGCAAACCTTTTGACCAATTTACACCATGACTGGGTTGTAAATGTCACCTGTATGGCATACACAAGGGTTTTAACCAGGTGACCTAGTTTTTGACCTCAGATTTCCCATTTAACACTCAGCGTAAATTTCATCAAGACAATCATACTGACAAAGTTTTATGAAGGTCACAACCCTTTTGTCATAAGCAATACAATTGAAAAGTTTGATGAAGAAATCTTAAGAAAGGGCACAAAGTTATAGCCAACAAGTTTATGAGACTGACTGACAAGACAAAGCAATCCCCATGTATCGCACAAAAAATTATGTAATGTTTTCTTCAGTAAATGATAAGTCATTTTTTATGTACCAAAATTCCAGCAATACAAACTGATTATAGCATGCTGAATTTTAATTGCAAAAATGCTCCTTCCATGCATGCATAATTTAAGCAAGAAATATAAGTCACACATTACACAATGATGGCTTTCTGAAATAACAAATACCCAGTGCATATGATGGTTGTACAAAAGACTGTTGCATCATATACTTAGATAAAATACGTATGTTACAACAACTCCTAACAAACAAAACTTCAGCTGCTATGTTTCACTTTATGAAATAAACAATGATATTACTGATACACGAAAACAAATTTTTATCCATGATACTAGCCTATGTGTTCAAGATACTTGTCTAAGTGTCCAAAAATAAAGTACTAGAAAATGTATCCAAATACTAGTCAATGTATCCAAAATACCAGTCAAAGTTTCCAAAATACCAGTCAAAGTATCCGATATCTAAAATAACAGTCAAAGTTTCCAAAATACCAGTCAATGTATCCGATATACCAGTCAAAGTATCCGATATACAAGTCAGTGTCCGATATACCAGTCAAAGTGTCCGATATACAAGTCAAAGTGTCCGATATACCAGTCAAAGTGTCCGATATACCAGTCAAAGTGTCCGATATACAAGTCAAAGTGTCCGATATACCAGTCAAAGTGTCCGATATACCAGTCAAAGTGTCCGATATACCAGTCAAAGTACGGTATCCGATATATCTTAACAATGAGTGAATGAATCCTAAGCATCTTTTAGTGAACTCAAAATGAACTTTAACATATCCAGAATAAGCATGAATCAGTCCTAGACACCTTTATGTATCTCTGATTAGCATTTATCACAAATTGTTAGAAATGCACTAAAACAATTGCCACTTCCCAAGTATAGTGTCTTTGATAGCATCAACATATTGTGCTGGTACCCAGTATATCCAGTACCGAGAAGCTTCAGTGGGACCCAGCTGTAAAGCCTGAAATATTTAATAGAATACTTTTAATTTACACTTCTTGTCACATCATACAGCCTTGTTTTCAACAAAACAGTCTGCTTTTGGTTCTATCCACTAGCTATTTGTAACGCACAATGATTTGTATTTACTTGTTTTGTAAAAATTGGCGAATAAATATGTTTAAACTAACAAAACAGATAAATGACACAAAACTTGATGATATACAATTTGCGAGTTTATTTTATAAGGATCATGCTAAAAACATACTTACAATTCACAAAATTCTCTTTTGAGCATAAGACATAAATGTTTCACCCATGTTACTGGTTTTAAAAGGGCCGAAGTACACTGTATGCCTAAAAGAATGACTGCAAATACTTCCTAGTGTTTACAAGAGCTATGCAAGAACTGTATCCGGTTGGACACAAAAAACTTGAAGGATGGACAAATGGACAGCAGGACAGTGCAATTTTGCTATGCCTTCCTAACTACCATATAAGAATATGACCAAACCTTACTCAGAGTGCACTTCATTTCACATCTGAAAAATTACATCAAAATTGCTCCAAAACCTTTCAAAAGTGGTCCAAAATATTTAAGCACCCTAGAATGCAAATGCAGCACTCAGTGATACCTTACTTTTCCCTAGCCTTTCACTTCGGATAGACTTACCAACATATGATATTCTTCATTTCCTACTAAGGGTTCACTGACAACAGCTTTAATGGAATTCATTGGAATCTTCTCTGTTCTCTCTGTAAGAATAAGAGAAAAGTCACTCTGCTATAATTCTGTGTACTGCAACAGCAAGTACTGTGAAAACTCACATGCAGGTTGATGGTAGGATTAAGTTCCAGTTGAAATAAGTGACAGAACACAAGAACAAGTGGGTCATGCTGTGATTACTATGTAAAGTTTTTTACATGCTGCTAATTTTTATGCTTTTTTATGATCAAACAAAATTTGTAAAAATTTAAACCCACAAGATATTGCAGGAAGTAAACTCTATCATGTAGAGGCAGTTATGCAATGTGTTAGCAATATCTGTTATATACTGGTACATGTGACTGTAGCATGGTCTGTTTTCCTGTTGGACCAGTACATTGTGTTATCAGTCATGATAGTGTGTAGAAGACTTTTTTTACATGAATGACCCGTAAGTGCTATATTATGGTATAAAGTTCCGTGATTATTTTGAGAAATACTGCATCAGCAGACAATATGAACAATAAATACAAATTGATCATATAAATATAATTACGAAGTCGGATATGGTCTCCCTAGTGGGTTTTTTCTATAAAATGACCCAGTGAACTGGATTTTAATCCCAGGCAGTCCCATTTCAAACTTGGCTTTGAGTTACTTCTCTAACAAAATGTCAAGACAAAAGACTGTCTCCACCAGGGTTTGAATTAGCACACTCAAAAAAAGCTGTATGCTAAGCTAGAAAAGCAGTTGGATTAAAAATGAGCATACCTTTAGTTCCTAACCAGAGTTGATCTAATTCTAATTTGAATGTAAGCCGAACCTTGCCCCCAGCCTTGTTGTACATGCCTGTGAGCGGACAGTGTGGTAATGAATCTTTATTATGTTTGATACCTGGAAGAGCATCATCTGGTTTCCCATACTTATCCAACACCTTTTTGTGTTGCTGAAATTAGAATACAAACAGTTTCAGACTCAGTTGATGAAATGGAACTACGAAAGTCTGATTTCAAAAGGCAATAGGTAATACCCTCTACAAGCAAACCAATTAACTCAAATACATATCTGAATTCAATGTTTTAATATATTTCAATGTCATGATTCAGATGTCAATTTTCTATGTTTTAATTATCACTGCATTCCAAAATATTCCAACATCTCTTCACTAATTTCCTATAAACAAGGACTTATCCGTATAATAGTGTAACATATATCCAGTGAGTTTAACCTCTGAATACTTACGCAAAACTACTATTGTTGTAGTTTTGACTCTCAGTAATGTTCAATTTGTTCTCTGAGATGAATTTCATTGTCTTGGTTGGCCAATGTCTGGACTATCTCAGAACTGGTATTTCAACAGTTAGCACTGCTGAAAGATAGCAAATGCTACCTGATTAATTGGGCTAACATGCCTTATTTGGGGAGCTAAGTTAGCATAGTAGCATTGGTTAGCTTGGCTACATGATTTGTGAGGTAACATACCTTACAAGGAAGCTAACATGTTAGCTTTGGATGGGCTTTGTAGGAATTTTATAAAAGGGGAGACCTCCTAGGTTTGGGGGGATCTTTCAAGACTATTTCGATATAGACGGAGTTCAAGGTGAGAATTGGAGAGAATGTAGTGTGGGAGTAGAGTTAACATGATGCTGTATATATTTTACAAATAGTTTAGGACTTATTAAACTTTAGAATTCTACTCAAAGGATTTGTTTATTCTCTTATCCGAAATAAATGTTACACTATACATCATGTTAGTTACTGTAATGACTGAAAGTGTTTCTGTATAATGGATAGCAAGAAACTCTATTTCATTGGACAAAATTACAGCTGTGTATCTATAGCAACATACAACAAGTATTTGGATAAGGCACTTATGATATAATCTAGATACATTAATGCTGTGGTCCGCAAGGAATGAGAACAATGAAAATAGACCACTTTATGTTATGTTCCTTGGTTGTTAATTGAAATATAATGCTGGATTACATCCCGATAAACCCACTGTCCACCGGTGAAAATTACCAACATTTTCTACCCAGATTTAAGTCAAAATGTACATGTATACTGGTAACCATACGAGGATAACATCCTTAAAATGGGGTCATGTTTGACGATGTTCCCCGCGGTTTTCAACATTACAACAAACTCAACAAAGGTAGAGTTTGCGACATAAAATACACAGAAAAGTTGTGGTATCAATGCAATATCACTTTAGGTGCCCACTCTGTGAAATTATAATGTGATATTACACCGAAACCAACGATTATCCTCAATGTGTTGGATTGGCTGACTGCATATAGCCATGGAAGTGTTTGATATGCAACCAGAGTGTCTTTTGTAGCCATTTTGGTTTTACTAACACCTTTATCAATTTCTGTTTAATAAAAGTCATACTTGATCCCAGAATTTTAATATGACAAGAGCACTTATCTTTTGGGCAAATCTTCCCCCACCCCCTGTTTGAAAATGGTTGCCTATCTCACACATCTGAAGTTGTGAGCAAACATAATCTATCATTAACTTTAAGACATATTACTACAGGACAATTATTTCAGCTTGCAATTTGATATGATCTTGTTGTATGATTCAGATCGCTATTTCGAGATTATATAATATATATTGTTACAGTCCTAAAAAGAAAAGCATCTTTTCCTCTTTCAGTTCAATCAGTTGATTTCCATGTACATCACCATAACAAAGGTTACCTTCAGTGTACTAAGTGGTTCTTTTGATGCCGCAGCTTTCTCTTCCTCTTGTAGTTCTTTAGCTGACGGTGTGTTTGTGACTTGTAAAACATCGTTCATCGTTGAACCCACCACCATTACCTTTGCACCTTTGGTTACTTTCAGATCTCTTAATGTGATTTGATCTTTTGCTAAACCTGATATGGATAAAAATACGTACATGCACAATGAAATTTGAATGTACATTACAAAGAACGTATAATACAAATCACTGAAACATTAAAAGGAAAAACAAGAAACATGGCAATGCCACGAAACCAGGTTTTCAAAAATGTTGTTCTGATTCTATACTATAGTTGAATTTGGAATGAAGATGCTAGAATATTCAAAAGATTATAACATGACATGAAGGAAAGAGATAATATTCATGAGAATACATGATAATGAGTAGGATGTAAATTCAGTACAATACTGTCTGCAAGGAGTATACTTAATAATGAGACAACAATTTGAGTTAAATGAAAGCAAGTTTGAGAGGGTTCTATAGATGTTTTAGTACAATCATTGAGACATCAACTGCTGAAAAGGGAAAGCAAATAGATTATATTGTTAAAATGGGCAACAATTTAATCAAGCTATTCCCTTCCTCTTGTAGCTAGCCCACGGCATGTTTGTGATCGAAAATCGTTCAACGGGTTGAAGAGAGACAGCGGACGATTTTCAAGTTAACCTGTGACCTTTGGCCTTACGCCTGAGCTTCAGACTCTCTTAATGTGATTTGATCATTTGTCTAAAGCTGATAAATGGATCAAAAGGTTAAGATACAGAATGGACACAATTTGAATGTACATTACAAACGCATCGCCCGATACACCAATCACTGAAACATTAAAAGGAAAAAAAACCCTAAAATATTGGAAACCAAATAAAAAATCAACCCCTAAAAAGCCCTTAATTGAGTTGAAAAACTAACTCTTTCTTATACTTTGTACCTACACATTTTTAAAGACTCTTTTTAACCTCTACTCATATAAAACAAACTAACCATGAGGCTACTAATGAAAAAAAGAAATAGGTCGCTAAATGCAATAATATGCCTTGGCTATTAGCTTTTGGACATGGCATAAAGGTAGATGAACATGACCCCAACATCTATCACTTGTATTGTGTTCTATTCATTGTTCACTGTTTCAGGAAATGTCACTTGCAAGAGCATAACATTAATATACAGCTTGAAATAGCAAAAATGTTCCCTCAAGTAAAATGCAATAAAACTTTAGGGAGTATACCCCTACATGAAAGCTTTGTTAAAAAGTGAAACATCTTTACAATATTTTCAATCACAACAATTCAAGGTAAAATGTAAATTGCTTTGTTATATCAAGAAAGTTAAGGCAACTTCAGTGTTTTGTTTTAGCCTTAAGCACCAACATGTCTAAGCCATGATTTCACTACAAGACATCTTGTTAACTAAAACTTTGCTTAACATGTCTGACACCAGACTTCTTGTCAATACAGTTTTTCCAAGCTTGTTCCGAAATCATGGGACTCCTCTTGAAGACTCAATCCATGAATGCTTATAACCTTACCTTTAAACATAATTTTCTGCATTGCTGATGGCACACCTGTAATGTCAAAAGGACAAAACCATTATTAGTGAGACAAATCATAAATCATATAAATAAAGAACTCTTAACATGTTGTGATTTCTTGCAAGTTGGTTTTTCTTTTTTTAGGCACATCACACAGTTCATGATTTCTGATATCCAGGTCAATTCATGAGACCATATTTTCATGAACAAGCAATTTGTATGTTTTCAAAATTCATTCATTAGAATAAGGGAAGTGATAAATTTGCCAACAAGTACACTTGCAAAAGTAAAATTCCCTTGAAAATTTCATGATTTACAGTAACTATAGCTTTCATACTCTAAATGTATTCACCTTGATTCAATGACTTTCAGTGTAGAAGAAGGCATGATTTGTTTTCAATTCTAAGCAGTGTTATCACCTTGAACAACTAAATGACACAGCTGTTATGTACATTATGCACACAGTTTGAAAGCACGGAGACATGACTTTTGACCACTCAGTTACATGAAAATTCATCCAATGGTTTAAGAGATATAGCTAGTTACAATATTTTACCTAAGTGAGTAACATTTCTCTGAATAATCTTTACACTTGTCTTTAAAACTGTAAGTAAAACTTTAAGGTAAAAAAAATGTCATAATATAAGAGATTTATAACTCTGTTACTGCCTTATTATCCCCCAGTAATCTTCCTTACTGTTGTTTCACAAATAATCCTAATTTTCATAATCAAAGGATTTTCTGATCAATTTGAAGTTTCAGCTCTCTTGTATATAAAGGATAATTGTTTTGCTTAAAGTTTAAAACAGTGTTCATTTGAATTCTTGGCTTTTTTTAATGTTTGTCTGCTAGACGACAATGCTGCATACCAAAAACAAAGCAAATACCTGAAATCAAAACAAAGCTACATGTATGTTCCCATTAATATAATATACACCAAGCGAAGGACCATTTGCTACATAAACAATTGTTTTGGAGTACTTTTATGTACTTTTTCAATTGTAAGACAAATGGACAACACACATATCAAAACTTGTACATGTCAAAAAGTCATAAACAAAGTCAGTCATAGGAATTTTGGAAATAAGTTTACAAAAATAGTCTAAATTTCATCTCTCTAGCTTGAAAAACAAAAACTAGACCCCAAGGTAAAAGTTGAAATCTGCATTCAAAACTGTAAATATGGTTCAAGTTTCATTGCTATAGCTTCAAAAACAGAAAAGTAGGTCAGGTCAGCCAATGTCAAAGTTGAATACACAAGCAAAACTGTATGCATGGTCCAAATTTCAATGTAGCTTAAACACAAAAAGTAGGTCAACAGGTGAGCCAAGGTCAAATTTGAAAAGTAAATGCAAAACTATTCATAGTTAATTGCAGTAGCTGAAAACAAGAAAGTAGGTCAGTAGGTCAAGTGACCCCCGGACGGCCCAACTTGGACCCAAGGAGTTTTATTTGATCTTGGTACATGACCACTAGGCAATATACATATCTAATATCTAACCTCTGGGCCTAGCGGTCTGAGACAATCAGATTCTTAAAGTTTTCCTGAAAATCTCTATGCCAAATCAAGCAAGCACAGGGAGTGGGGTCGGGGGCTTAAGATGTCAAAATTGGCAAAGTGGTTTAGGAGAAGTTGTTTGAAGCAAACTGTTGGTGGATGGATAGATGCACAACAATGGAGAACCCCTGACCACAATAGCTCAGGTGAGCTAGTAACAGTTATCTTTAAATTTCTGCTTTAGAGGTTTGCAAGAAATATCTACATCTAGATCAAAGATACACGAATTCATTTAAATACTTACCAGTTAATGTTTGTATATGACTTTTTAAATCTAGCACTGTTTTATCCAATGGAAATGTCACATCATATTTCTGTTTATTATAGATCACTTTAAATGTCACTGTTTCACTACTAGCACTATCACAGTTTTCTGAAAATAAACAAAATACATCAGATCAACTAACCCATAATTATATATTCTTTTTTTTGTTTTATTTTCTTTGCATTTATGCTAAGGTTCTTGGGTTTAATGCAAGCATAGTTACTTTGTTTACCTAAACATCATTATTGAATTTGTGAAGGACCAGTACTTGACTCTGCAAAAACTAACTTTCTGTTTTAATGAGTCAGGTTTGTGACTTGCACAAACATAAGCTATTTTGTAAACATGCATGTATTGTAGGGTACAAAAGCATGAAAAGTATTATATCATTTGAGTTCTGAAGTCTTGGCAACCGATAACATTTTAAATTAAATCATAAATGCTTGAAAACATTTTTCTATTCAGTAAGTACAAGAGATGTTTGTAAAACACCTAGGCCCCTCTCCAACTACTTCCCAAGTACATGCAATACAAGAAATTGCTCATGATGTAGTGACCCAGAAGATGTTAAGAGATCCAATGGGGTCATCAAATTCTCAGTAACAATAATCCTAGCAAGTTTTAACACTTTAGGTCAAAACATTGCCGAGTTGTTGAGCAGAAATGTTCAAAATGCAAGGTCACTGTGACCTTGACTAATTGACCAACTAATTGACCAGATAGGTGTCACCATGGTAAACAAGTATTCCAACTTTCAAAGTAATATCTGAAATAGTCAAAAAGTGGATGAGTACGGAAAACTTCACCAAGATTCTAAACTGATATAGAGCCTTCATTTTGAAGAAAAATTCTTGACAGAGTTATTTTATCTTGCTTACAGATGGGTGTCAGGATGCAAACAAGTTCTCCAAGTTTCACAAAAATATCTCAAAAGGTTAAGTCAAAAATGGATTTTACCCATATAAAATTTATCGTATTTTCTAAGTCAAAGGGCAATAATTCTAACAAAAACCTTCACAGAGTTATGTACTCTTGTCTGTTGATGGAGTTAATGATGGTAATTAAGTATTGTAAGTGTCAAATCAGTATCTCTACTAGTTTTGAAATAGATAGGGGTGGTACGAAAATTTTAACCAAGGTGTGATGCAAACACAGATGCGAGTAGGACAGCTCTCCTTTTCTTCAAATCGAGCATTAAATGATCCATAGATCAGACAGAGTTTGCCAATTACCTGTTTGAGCAGTATCTTTTGTATCACCTCCTGGATCTGAGACTGGTTTATCTACTATGGCAATATTTTCGCTATCTGTTGACTGTACTGGTTTATCCTGTGATTTCTTAACATCTTCTCCAGATCCATCATTTTGTAGGTCAGTCTTCTGAGACTCAGGTTCATCTGCTACTCTCTCCCCTGTGGTACCACTGCCGTCTGACATGTCTTCTACAAGATACAAATCAATGAGAATTTTCATAAAAGTCAAAAAGGGTTGGTGACTATCTGCAAGTAGTTCTTTTCTATGCAACTATCTTAAATGTTCAATGTGCTAGCATGTCCTACATACCTTTCACTTTTCAGATATTTTCTTATTGTAATGGAGAAATTCCAAGGGTTTTACCAGTTCCAGTGTATTAATGTAGCATTGATGAAAACATCTTCTGTTAAAATGTATGCTGTGGTCGTCCACAAAATACAAAATATCACGGTATTTTGGCTAACCATTGTGGCATTTTGAGACTATTTGATGGAATGTCATTAGAAAGGCAATGGCTAGAGTTACGGTACATTAACCATGTTAACTCTTGCCTCCAAATCTAGAGTTACCAAAGTTTCTTATAGTAAGTCATATAAAGACTAGTAGGTAAATTGGAATTGTGTTAACATCATTATTTAGCTTAATCAGATCGTGTGAAAATCATTAATACATTTAAATATTGATTATCTTACATTTGAAAGTGCTCAACAAAAATCTGCTAGGGAGGTGCACATCACAGTGAGACATAGAATGCAAACAACTTTAAAATGTCAGCCTGTAAAACCAGTTTGCCTTGGAATGAAAATAGTTAGCCTAATTAATTTGGCATTTCAGTGTGACCCCATTCACAGATCTGATATTTTATAACTGTCACACCTCTACACCTAATTTTAATGTGCTCCATCATAGGCGGAAAGTGAAGTTTCAATATTAGGTACCAGGGGTGTGGAAATCCTATATTTTTTCACTTGTCCACGGACGAGTGAGATGTAAAAATTCACTTGTCTGAGGTCAAAGTTCACTTGTCCAGATTTCAACATGAAAACCAAAGTTAAACAATCAAGGGCCAGGTTTAGATTTTTTATATTAACATCTGAAGGGGACATACAGTACAAGGTCTGGAGGATTATGCAAAACTCAGAGACATATAACGGTTCTTAGAGTGAGCTTGGAGTGCCTGAAGTGAGTACGGAGAAATATCGCGTCACTTCGTGAGAGTAAAATCTCGACATTTCAAATGGTTTTACAGGAAAATTATCACAGGACAGAAAAATCAAATTTATTATATTCAGTAGAAATGTGTTAACACTTGAATTGTTTCTGTGTGGTATGCTTATTAAATTCAAAAATATTTGCCGACCGACCAGGAATACTCTATAGACCGTTCCTGGACCGACATACATTTGTAAAGTGTGTTCAATATATATTTTATCACCAAAAATAAAACTTACTTATAACATTATTTATTCCAAACTATTATTTTTATAATCCAAAATTATCAGACTATTTTCTAAAGCTACTTTTATATGTCTCGAGCTGTCAAATATGTCGGTCTTTTTGATGACGCGTGCTTCACGAAGATCAACGAAAACTCACATGTACAATGTAGCGTCGGTGATTGTTCTTTGATCTTGTGGCACCTGCGGCTTTATCTTTTATGATTGAGGAGGTTGCAGTAAAAATAGTTTATTCGGCAAAGGTTATTCATTTAAATAAATATTAATGGAAAAACGTTGGCTTTGCCAGTTGCTGAAACAATAAATGACACAAAAAATGAACGCGCTGGAAAGCCGCGACTTCTTAAAAACAGAACGTTATGTTTTAAATGAATAACAGTTGGAATTTTTTAAATTTTAATTGATAAATATTTTTTGCATTCACAAATTAACAAACATTGCTCAGTCAGTGGTGTCTCTCAGCTTGGATTTGCAAACAGTTTCGTTATCATTTACGACAGGCCATATTTTTCACATCTATCGTGAGTGACAAATGCTTAGGGACCACTTAAAGCTTTTTTTAACGGAAATAAATATTTTAAGACGACATAAAAGTGATCAATATTTAGGTTCTGATAAGAAATAACACAATTCTTTTTCAAACAATAAAATAATTTTTAAAAATCATAAAACCGTGATAGTATACAGTAGCGGCGATTCTCAACAAAAATGCTTCCGATTTGATTGATCTTAATTCAACAGGTTGCTTTTACAGCATAAATGTTGGTTTTGCAAATTAATCGGGTGGGTCTCGGCAAGATTACGTGGGACTGTCTTACATTATTCATTTCATTTTTCTTTATTTTTCTCTGATTTTGACTTGTCCACAGACAACTTGGGCAGAAAAAGCCACTTATCCGCCGGCAAAAAATCCCCATGTCGGACAAGTCGGACGTAGGAATTCCGCACCCCTAGGTACAACCGGCCCATAGTACACAATTTACCTAGTTCAAATAACAATTTTACGCTCTAAAATGAAGAATTAAATATGTATTTAAACAGAAACTTAAGATTTCATGAAAAATCTCACCACTTTATAAAAATCTGAATCTTAATTTTATATTTCACCGATGCAGATGTGCAAATAGGTAAACTTAACTTGGAATTGAGTAAGTATCACTTCTAAACTTAATCCTACCATGTTAAATCATAAATACATTTAAATATTAGATTTTATTGCATTTATAAGTGCCCAACAGAACTTTGTTGGGGGTGTGTTCCCAGCTTTTTGCACATCAAAGTGAGACGTAGAAGGCGGACAACTGTAAAATGTCAAACTCAGAAACTGTAAAATCAGTCTGTCTTCGAAGTGGAAATAGTGAGACTACTGTAGAAAGAAATTAAACATCTGCGTTCAGCCATGCAGATGTCAGCTGTTTACTGCAGTTTCTAAAATAACTGTTCAAATGATACTAAGCTGTAAATTGCAATGATTCAATATAGTTTGAAAAAAGTCTTGATTTATTTTCAATTTTTTGTACAAACACAATATAACCGTTAATTCTTGACACTGAAATTACATTTTTACCACGTAACACGAGAAACGAACCTTTTGACGCCATTTTGAATGTTGACAAATGGTTATTTTTATCTCCTAAGTAAAGAACGGCAGTGGTGCCGACCCCTTCGGACCATCGACCCTTCGGACCGAATTTTATCAGACACTTCAGACCACATTAATAGACACTTCGGACCACATTGATAGATACTTCGGACCATGAAAATATATTATCGTAAATTCTAAAATTACACTCCGGACCATGAAAATATTATAGCAAAATATTAAGTGACACTTCGGACCATGAAATACTATTGCAAAATATCATCATTTATTTACTTTCTCATATTGCCACCTTAATTGATGATAAATCTCCAAATGTTAATATAAGACCATTGTAATCAATTCAAAGTCAAATACCAAAAATGCTGTCAATTTCAGCCAGTTTAAAAGTCAGATCTCTTTTTTGGAGATAGTTTCTGTTATTATTTTATTTACTATTTAGCAATACATAGATCACAATTAACATTTTCATAAATAAGCACTATAAAACAATATTAACAATACACAATGTAAACATTTAAATGAAAGACTTTAATTACATAGATTAAAAATAGGTGTTCAATAAAGCACTCTAAACAGGCTATACTTATTTCATAGAAGTGAAATTAATTAAAAGCTATCATAATTTCCAGTATTAACTAAGAGATGTTTCATTTAATAGTTTACAATGCTGTTAAAATGTAAACTTGAATTATAAAAGAATCTTTAAAATAAAGAAAAAAAATGTATACTAAACAAAAAAAGAAACTTCTGATTTCTATACACATGTTTTTAATGTTATAAAAGGAAATCAACGTGTCCAATGCCCTACATGTGTTCGGACGAACGATTATGTGTCACATAAAACCAACTATAATTGGATTGTACGCATTACACAAAAAATTAAAAATTCAAAATCTATTTTCTCGTGCATGCACGGACCAGTATAATACGTGTTTATAAAATCAAACCTTTCAGTCTGGTTTTATAGACTTTGTTGTCATTAAGTTTTCTTTCTTTTTGATAAGCCTAAAATTCCACCGAATTTGGGTGAACGTGCAATCGGCATGCTAAATGCTGGCATGGCGACGAATTAGGTTGCTAGGGTTGTTGGCAGTTCTAGCCGTGATATTCGAAACATAAGGCAACGTATTCAAGCAACAGGGCGTAAGGACGATTTACCACGTAGTGGACGTCCGCGGGTCACAACGCCTGGTCAAGACCGCTATATCATGAACACACACCTATGCAATCGTTTTCAAACTGCCACTGCCACTGCTGCTAATACCCCGAGTACACATAACAATCGAATATCTGACCAAACTGTACGCAATCGACGGTCTGCGCGAGGGTGGTCTAAGTGGACGTCGTTCTTACGTTGGCTATGTATTGACGCGACGTCACCGCGTAAATAGTGTTACTTGGGCACGTACACATCATCGCTGGATAAGTCAATATGTGAAAGCGTTCTCTTCTCCGACGCGTCAAGATTTTCTTTTCATCGAAGTGATAGCAGGGTTCGAACACCTGTGGTATAATTTGGACCAGCGTGTAAGACGTAGCCCTATTCCACCGTCGAACATCAATGAACTTACACAAGCCTTAATCCGTCGGTGGAACAACATTTCACAGGCCGAAATCAACACACTTGTCGGTTCTATGCGCCAACGATGTCAGGCAGTACTCGATGTTCAAGGTGGCCATACTCGGTATTAATGTGTGATTTTGGTCTACGACCCCTACCACATTTAACCAACCATTTCATCAGTTTTCCGTGAACGTAGAGCGATAAAAGTTTACACACAAATTCACATTGCAATACTCTTGGAATACATGTAAAAATAATTTAACCCTTCTGTTCATATTTACGTACATCTGCACTTAAACACACGGGAAGTTACTTATTTTGTTCAGTATATATTAAAAATATTGATCTATGGTTGCATGGATAACCCATTAAGCTCGAAAGCTTCAGTTAATCCCAGATAGATAAGGAGTGTTAAAGGAAATTATTTTACAGAACAGATACATGAAAATAGAAATAACCCCAAGAGTCTGTGGCAATGAACTAAGAAATTGGAATTCATGTAAGAGTACTGGTTTAGATGAAATCCCAGCAAAATGTTTGAAAGATGGGGCAAATGTTCTCAAGTTGCCAAAAACATTTATAGTAAATATGTCAATATCTGATAATTATGTTCCTGAAGACATGAAAACTGATCGAGTAAAGCCTTTGTATAAGAAAAATAGTAATCTGGATGTTGGTAACTATAGACCAGTTAGTATTTTAAGCATTGTATCTAAAATCTTAGACAAATCTGTGTATGTACAACTTGAGAAGTTTCTTGTTGCTAACAACTTGTTGTATGAATTACAGTCAGGATTTAGGAGCTCTTATTCAACTGATACATTTTTATACACTTACTTGACTTCATAAGAGATAACAACGCCAAAGGTCTGTATACCGGTATGGTTATGTTAGATTTGCAGAAAGCATTTGACACTGTAGACCATGATATTCTATGTGATAAACTTAAAATCATGGGTGTTAACTCTACAGATTAGTTCATGTCATATCTAAATGGTAGAAAGCAAAATGTGTGTGTTAATAATGTTTATTCTGACTTTCAGCCTGTTACATGTGTTGTTCCACAAGGCAGTATTCTAGGCCCTTTATTGTTTCGTTGTTATGTAAATGATATGAAAGTTACTAAATTGGTATTGATCCAACATGTAAACTGATACTATATGCTGATGATAGTGCAATCTCATTTGCCCGCAAAGATCCAAATGTCATATCTGAAAAACTGGGAACTGTCTCAGAATCATGTTCATCTTGGTTAGTTGACAATAAGATATCACTTCATTTGGGTAGAACTGAGTGTATTCTATTTGGTTCTAAAAGGAAATTAAAAAGAGATGCAAGTTTTAAAGTCGTGTGCAATAATCATACTATTTCTCAAACATTATCTGTAAAGTATTTAGGTTTAAGTATTGATGACAATTTGTCTGGGGAAAGAGTTGTTAACTCTGTTGTATCAAGGGTCAATTCTAGACTTAAATTTTTGTATAGACATGCTTAGGTGTTAGATAATAATACTAGGAAACATTTGTGTTCTGCCCTTATACAATGACATATAGACTATGCTTGTTTATCCCCCCGCCGAAGGCGAAGGGGATATTAGAAATGCCCTTCGTCCGTCCGTCCGTCCGTACGTCCGTCCCAATTTTGTCCGGAGCATAACTCCAATAGTACTTGAGCGATTTTCTTCAAACTTCATACACTGACAGAGCACATTGGGAGGAAGTGCAGTGTGTAAGAACAATAACTCTACCTTGCCTACTTTTAGAGTTATTCCCCTTTTATCAGATTTACTTGAAAAACTTTGTCCGGAGCGTAACTCCAAAAGTACTTGAGGGATTTTCTTCAAACTTAATACACTGACATAGCACATTGGTAGGAAGTGCAGTGGGCAAGAACAATAACTCTACCTTGCCTACTTTTAAAGTTATTCCCCTTTATCAGATTTACTCTAAAAGTTTTGTCCGGAGCATAACTCCAAAAGTACTTGAGGGATTTACTTCAAACTTAATACACTGACATAGCACATTGGTAGGAAGTGCAGTGTGCAAGAACAATAACTCTACCTTGCCTACTTTTAGAGTTATTCCCCTTTATCAGATTTACTTGTCCGAAGCGTAACTCCAAAAGTACTTGAGGGATTTTCTACAAACTTAATACACTGACATAGCACATTGGTAGGAAGTGCAGTGTGCAAGAACAATAACTCTACCTTGCCTACTTTTAGAGTTATTCCCCTTTATCAGATTTACTTTAAAAGTTTTGTCCAGAGCATAACTCCAAAAGTACTTGAGGGATTTACTTCAAACTTAATACACTGACATAGCACATTGGTAGGAAGTGCAGTGTGCAAGAACAATAACTCTACCTTGCCCACTTTTAGAGTTATTCCCCTTTATCAGATTTACTTGTCCGAAGCATAACTCCAAAAGTACTTGAGGGATTTTCTTCAAACTTAATACACTGACATAGCACATTGGTAGGAAGTGCAGTGTGCAAGAACAATAACTCTACCTTGCCTACTTTTAGAGTTATTCCCCTTTATCAGTTTACTTGTCCGGAGCATAACTCCAAAAGTACTTGAGGGATTTTCTTCAAACTTAATACACTGACATAGCACATTGGTAGGAAGTGCAGTGTGCAAGAACAATAACTCTACCTTGTCTACTTTTAGTCAAATAGAAAAATATCATACCTATACTGATAATGAACATTAATATAATTTTGCAAACCTTCTCTTCATTGCCTTATTCTTTTTCCACTTACTTGAAAACTGTACTCAGCATGACCATAACTATACGGCTTTTTAAGGATTTCCTCTCACCAAGTAAAATGTACGAAAGTACAACCTTCAGGTAACTTTTTCCTGGCGGGGGGATTAACCATGTGTAACATGGCTCTTGTTCCTCTTGATATCCTAGTTTAAGTAAATGTTTTAAAGACAAACTTCAGATATGTCAAAATAAAAGTGTCAGGTTTATAAATGATACGGGTCCAAGGGAAAGTGTCGCTTGAAGATTTCGAAAACAATAACAGTTCTAATCACCAAAACGCAGATGATATTGTCTCATCTATTGACTCTTTAATTTCTATGCCCCCGAAGGGTTGCATATTAAAATCGCACCGTCCGTCCGTCTGTCTGTCCGTCTGTGCGTCCCCACTTACACATTCGTGTCCGGACTTTAACTTTGTCATGCATTGAAAGATTTTAAAATAACTTGACACAAATGTCTAGCACATCAAGACGACGTGTCACGTGCAAGACCCACGTCCCTAGCTCAAAGGTCAAGGTCACACTTAGAGTTTGAAGGTAATGGATTCCTCTATATATGCATATATGCACACATTCGTGTCCGGACTGTAACTTTGTCATGCATTGAAGGATTTTAAAATAACTTGGCACAAATGTCTAGAACATCAAGATGACGTGTCGCGTGCAAGACCCACGTCCCTAGCTCAAAGGTCAAGGTCACACTTAGAGTTTGAAGGTAATGGATTCCTCTATATATGCATACATTCGTGTCCGGACTGTAACTTTATCATGCATTGAAGGATTTTTAAATAACTTGGCACAAATGTCAAGCACACCAAGACGATGTGTCGCGTGCAAGACCCACATCCCTAGCTCAAAGGTCAAGGTCACACTGGAATCCTCTATTTATGCACACATTTGTGTCCGGACTGTAACTTTGTCATGCATTGAAAGATTTTGAAATAACTTGGCACAAATGTTCAGCACATCAACACGACGTGTAGCGTGCAAGACCCATGTCCCTGGCTCAAAGGTCAAGGTCACACTTGGAGTTTGAAGGTAATTGAATCTTCTATATATGCATATATGCTCACATTCGTGTCCGGACTGTAACTTTGTCATGCATTGAAGGATTTTAAAATAACTTGGCACAAATGTCTAGCACATCAAGACGACGTGTCGCATGCAAGACCCACATCCTTACCTCAAAGGTCAAGGTCACACTTAGACTTTTTAGGTAATGAAATCCTGTATATGCATCAATTTTTGTCCGGACTATAATTTTGTCATACAGTGAAGGATTTTAAAATAACTTGGCACAAATGTTCAGCACATCAAGCTGATGTGTCGAATGCAAGACCCATGTCCCTACCTCAAAGGCCAAGGTCACACTTAGTGTTTAAAAGAAATGGAAAACTGTATGCATGGTTGGAAGGATTTCAAAATTACATGGCACATTTATTGAGCACATGGAGAGGACACAGACTGTGAGATCCCTCTTTCGGGGACATTCGTCACTTGTGAGGGCATTTCAAAAGAAACCTTCAGATGTATTACAACGCGTTGCAGTTGGGTTTGCCCGATCGCTATCTTGGCAATCGATACAGTTATAATCTTACGTCACTCATAGCGCAATTTTGAAACTATTATTAGAGCTAGTTTATAGGTTAACTCCTCCCCATTCAAGGACATTTAGGTGCGAGCGTCCAGCTTCTTTCTCACGTCGTCAATTTGCTCCGCCCAAAAACCCGCATGGTAATTTTAATGCAAGTGACAAACAGTATTTAATAATGTTAATTATAGGTTTCTTCGCGTATTTTGTAGTGACTGCGAGATAAATTATATAGATCTTCTGTTTTATTTAAAATGTTGATTAATATATACTCTTTTAAAAGAGATCTCCTTCAATTACAGCGATTGAGCTACGGTATCATTGCATTTATATGTGTAGACCGTAAGTTTATGAATTAGTTTACATGTAAATTATGTTCGCGGAACTTTACACATCGGAATTCCATTGCAGTAACATGTTATCCTACACAATTCATAATGACGTCTGTTGAAAAAATATATTGTGATGCATTTTTCATAAAAGCGTTTTTCAGTCTGTTTCTCAACTCGCCTTGTCAATTTTGTTTGCCAAAAGTGGAACAAAATGTCAATGAAAGTAATTAAATTGACGAAATTATCAATAATTGAGTACATCGATGCGTGAAAAATATTTTTGTCTCCGGCGGTACTGGAACTCCTTTATTTCGCAGAGCGTCGCCACAAAAGGTAAGGAAGTCTGCTGACATACTAAGTATCTAATGCCGTACTGTACGTACTGACATAATCAGTGCATCTGCCAAAATCTTTACTTGTACGGACGTTGTATTATCATACCCAAGTTCCCTCTCTACTGCCGACAGTGAACTCGACAATTTTCCCTTGTGAACAGTTTTTACTTTAAAAGCCGTGCGGTCGGGGCGTTGAGTTTAAGAAAAAAATACAAATCAATGAACAGGGGCGTAGTTACTCCGGCCATAAAAATGAAACTGCAGACATGACAGTCAGACCAGTAGATTCATAACGATTATCTAATTTGTTTCACTTTATCTCATATATTTACATGTATTTCAATTCTTTTTTATTCCAACCAATATAAAAATCTGTAGATGAGTGTTGGATACTGCATCCTGCCTGACCAATCCAATTTACCGCCCGTAGCCATACATGAGCGAAATGTTGGACACATGACTGCAGAGTTACACGATTACTCAAAACTTTGTAAATTTATTTCGGCTTTTTCACATTTTAAAAGAAGAAACATTCGACGAATGATAAAGAAAACATATTTAAAGAATCTGGGGAAAACGACAGTCTTACTGAAACATTTTGTTTTGCACTGACCGCTGTGTCATCAGTGTCACTGAAGTAAAATATACACAATAATATTATATATCCTGGATATACTCATGCGTACTAATTTATGTTCAGTGTTATTGTTTTTCAAAAAGGATATCGGTAAAATCACAATTAAGAAGCTCTCGGAAAGTCAACATTTAATGTACATTTGTACATATATATGAGAACTTGGTAGAGTGCTAGTCTAACTATTTCGACTTCGAAGGCAAACCGATTTTATAGGCTGATATTTTCAAGTTGTTCACCTTCTAGTTATAAATAACAGATCTGTGAAAGGAGTCTCACTGAAACACCAAATTAATTAGACTATTGGACGCTGCTGTATATGTCCAACCCATACAGTACAGAGGGGTCCGACATGTCTGGCACAGGACTTTCTGCTGTCAGACAAGCGGCTTTTCTGTCCCGGGTCCAGGTTGTCCGCAGGCTAGCCGAAATGTTGAGGGCAAAAAATTAAAACGAATAAATATTGTACGAAAGTCCTGTTTTACCTAGCCCAGACATTTTAGATCTATTTGCAGTATTGGGATAACATTTTAATCTTGCTTACTTTAAAAGTGCGCTGTTAATGTGTTTTATTTTTATTTTTATGCACATGTGTTACCTCGTGGAGTAGCCTCAGTATTTCGACTGCAAGACAGAACAATTTTACAAACTGATATTACATCTAGTCTGCCTTTGCGAAGGGCGGCCATCGTATGTAGCAAAAAGCACTTGCGTGCAATTAGTTGGGCTATTCGTTGAGGTACGCAATAAAACTTCCATAGTTTATTTCATTAAGTTTTGGGAAAGTTTCATCAATTAGTGTACAGCTGGCTCCGCCGATTTACCAAATGGCACTTTAATATATACTTTATCCGATACTGCTTCTGTTATGACTTTAAATTTTTCTTTCCACGTTCGGAACGTAACGTCAGAATCAAATAAAGACTGATCGTATGCGCCCCTATTTGACCTTTTCAATGAAAGAACGGAGGGGAGGAGTTAACCGATATCTACATGCTCTATTAATAGTTTCAGATTCGCCTTTGTGTGACGTAAGATTGTAGTTTTATTGATCGCTAAAATAGCGAGCGGGCAAAGCCAACTGCAACGCGTTGTACCATACTGTTTATAATGCAAATATTTTATCAATCAACACATATTTAACATCAGAAAAATCATTTTCATATGGGTACATAACATATGTTGGGGGTATCGTACATGAGCATACCGGATACCGTCATGTAATGGCCAACATTTCCATCCAGGTATGACTTCACTAAATCGGTGGGACTTGGAACCAGCCAATTTGTGTAGGGAACTTGCGGACCTATTAAATATATGTGGTCTCTGATTGGTTTAAAATAATTAGTAGCACTAAAGTTTTCTAGAATTAAAATCGAAAGTACAATGGTTGAACATATCAAAAAAATAGTTTATTAATTTTCTGATTAATTTTACGATGTTCTGTGGCTATCTGAAAATACTGAATTTTTTTTACAGAATGTAAACAAAAATCCTACAGACGAGGGGTGATGTCCTACTGGTGTAATTTTCGGCTATAAAGTATCATATTATGTATATAAAAATGGCATTTTTGGGTGTGACTAAGGTGGTTCTACAGATTTATTGGGGTGTAACAATTAAAGAATGTTTTGGTATACGGACCGTGCTTAAATGCTATACAGTAAGTCAATGGAAAAAGATTTAGTGTAGTCATACCTCCAGCATGCGCCTATCGACACAGACAACGAACAATGGAACATGTAGCAGAAAACGAACTTAATTTTCTTCCTTACATATATGATATAATCAAAAGGTACTAAAGAATTGCGTACTTTGTTTTTAGAAGACTATTTTTATTGTATAAGTCTTCTTTGCAAACATAATCTCTTTTGTCATATATTTTCGCGAGAATGATACGATAATTCGTTTTAGAATCGTTCGAACGTACCACAGATGCATGGGGTATGGACTCGCCACCCAGTCTTATATTGGCCCCGTTTTGTACAGGACTTAAACAACTACAGGATTTGAAACTACTGAAAACTAAAATCGCATATTTCAAATTTTCAGGTGGTGGCCGAGTGGTTAACGCTCTGGACTACCAATCCGGAGGTCCCCGGTTCGATTCTCGGCCGAGGCACTGGATATTTCAGAAACGCTTTTCAGTGTTTCCCACCTATCTGAGATGAACTGGTTAGAAACCCAGAGGTAGTCTCGCGTGTATCGGTGCTATACACCGGGCACGTAGAAAAGAACCAAGGGGTCTATTCGTAAAAGAGCTAGGGTCTGGTACCTGGATTCCCTTGTATCTGCTTCTTTCTCTAAAAATAAAAGGACCACAATGGAAGTAAGAGCTTGCTCTTTATTGTGTTATCTTTGGTACTTGGTACTGAAATAAATACAACTACAAATTTTCAAGGCATTTGTGTAAATAAGGAATGCTCGGCTTCGCCATGATGTCATACTGACCAGTTAACCAATCTGATTATTAGGTCGTGTTCATTTCTTCATTCGGTAAAAGGTGAAAACTCGGTCTTTACCTTTGACTCATATGCAAGTTTAAACTTATTTTAAATGAAACATAAAATTATTATAAAAACAATCTGAGGGTTTCTCGTTGTCTTCTTTTATTTCTTATCTTGGTCATTGTATTATTCAAAGTTAAAGATGCATAGAGACCAGCGATGACAGCTGAGGAATCACCTTTCCTGAATGTAAATAATTTATCAATACCTGGATGTGCAAAGCCGAGAATAGCCCATATGTTTCTTTCAATGCAAAATAATTTTCTAAATCAAATCCCACTCCAAACTGCATTGAATATAGTAGGAATAAGATAATTTTGAGAACAAACACTTCTGTTCTCCACAAACCACATCTGCCATAAACATGACGTTTTAAGTCAGTTTCTTGCATCTCGGTATATACAATTATTGGCGTTTGATATTCACTGGTTTTAGTTTGTAGTATGAGTTATACTTCAGTGATCGGTATTGCTGGGATTTTGTGCCAGCATTGAACACGGCTATACAAGAGCCGTGCTTGTGTTTAATAACCGCCGGAGGCAAATATTTGGCAGCAAAATTTAAAAGTTTTCCCTACCTCCCACCCGATGGTTGAAAAATTTATTGAGTTTAGTATATTTTCTTGCCTTTGAAATAATCGACGTAGTCAGTCGCATAACCGTTTATTTTCTTTCAGCACAAGAAGTGGATTAGACACGTTAATAGATATATCATTTTAATTGTGAAATATACACTTCAATTTTGTGTTGGTATGGTTTCAGTTTCTGAAGTAACAAAAGTGTTCATTAAAGCCAAACAGTCAACATACCACTAATTCAAGGATCAACATACATGGAATGCTGAATTAACTCCACGATACTTTGTACATATTTGCTGCCAAATACAAGCCTTAATCAAAAACTTGTTACTTATTTGTTAATGTATTTTGTTTTAAGGTAAATATAGATTAGAGAATAATTAAAATAATATACTCAAAACTTGAGTACGTGATTAAGTTTACAGTGTGGATTTTATCTTGGTACAACCTAGATGTATCTAAAATGTTTTAATATATCGCAGCACTATAGAAGCGTCTTCTAGTGGTTTTCGACCAAAAAAAAAAGACCTAATGGGGTGATCAAAATATGCATGCATCTGTGTATGTTTTCTATAGAAAAATGTCTTAACTATTGTATATACATATAAGCTAATAGTCAACCCTCAACAACGCATACTTGACTGTGTCACACAATAAAAATGACAAAAACAGTATCCCTTAGATGTGATAGAAAAAACAGGGTTGTTTCAAATCTTGTATTTGTATATGTCCTGTACAGCATGGGACCAGTATTAGACTGGGTGGCGAGTCCATACCCCATGCATCTGTGAAACATACTGCTTATATAAATACCACCGGCTTATCCAGGATCATCAATCTGAATCCCTATTTTGACAGAAAAGTGGTTTTTATTTTAAAGCAGGCGTGTTGTCAAGTTGGTCCAAACCTTATAGATTGGCAATAAGGAATTCAATGTCATTTCCTCAGTGGCAAATGAGCAGTAATGGTTTCTCTTGACAATGATACTTGGACAATGGTTCTTAACATGTAGCTTAACTCCTTGAACCAGTACAGTTTTTTCGTTAAAAATAACTTAAATGTTTATTCTTTAATTTTAGGAAGTGGCTAGGTAGCTCGAACCGGCTTCATAGAATTTTGGTCTGTGTAGCCTGCTACACATATTGTCTGTTATTATGATTTCTCTTTTTTTCAACTACATTGCCATATTATCTATCTACCGGTATCTATCTATTTATCTGAAACTGGCTGTATATGAAAATTTAAATGTATTTGGCTCAAAGAATTTAATGATCACTCTAATATCCACCTCCTGCCCACAACCAAACCCAGTGGGACTAGACATTTAAAAATGCTTTTAATCTGAAAGGCTCATCAGAATTTGATTATGTTTGGCACAAATAATCAACTTTGTAGCTTCTATTTCTAACAATTGAAAATTTATAATTTCAAATTTGATAGTTTTTTTTTTTTAGAAATGAGGCCCACGGTGGGGGTGGGGGTGGGGGGTGGGGGTAGTGCTTTCTAACTTTTATTTACAGAAAATTTCATTTTCTGAAACTTAACATATGACTGTAAGATGCCGAAAAAAATTACCCCTCGGTCTTAATACATAAAACTGGGAGAAAATCCCCCTTATTTAAACATATAGTAAATAGGAGTGACAGCCTTACAAGACATTATCATGCATATATTATAGCATCTTACATGGCTTTATAAAAAAGCCTGTGTTTAGAATCTGCCGATTTTCGTCAAGGTTTACAGCAGAATCAGAACCCATGATGGCATGACAGAAAGAAAACATAGTTTGCATGAAAGTGAATTGACAGCTTTGAGAATGGAGAAATTATTTGTGTTGGTATCTATTAATAGATACAAAGGGGCATTAGTTGTTTCCCCAGTGTCGAGGTGCTGCAATAGAACTTGTAAGAGATATAGAACTGTTATTATAGCCCCCATTTTGATGATAACAGTCCACTTGCCTAAAATATGAATTTATTGATTTCAGTATTGAAAGAGATTCAAGAGATGTGAACCAGAAGATGCTTGACTTCCGTAACCAATTGTTGAAAGCAAGAGAATGTGTCGAGAAAATGCCAGGCATCCAGTACAGTAGACAAGATCAGCTAAGACAGATAGACATTCTTCAACAACAGCTAACTACAAAAACTCAGCTGATTCAAAAATACAAATCTTTGCAGTCCTTTGATCTGTCTTCTCAGGCACCAATGCAACAATAACAGCAAATCTACATTGAAATTTGAACTACTGAACAAGAATGTTTGTATGATTAAAAAGTTACAATGACTTATAAAAGGGATAGTTGATATAAGACTTAAAATTTCCTCTTGGTACCTGTATTTACTGTTTGAAGATTTAGTAGACGGTATTTTGAAAATTTAATAGTTGAAATTAAGGATAGTTACATTGGAGGCATGGATGAAGAGGAATTACATCCAATATTCACGAAGGATCCAGAGGAATGGATACAGTATATTTATAAGAAGGTAAAGAGTTTTAGTCTGTTTTCATGCTTTATAGTGATATACGAGTACATTGTATAGTATTTAAGTAAATTTTAATTCAGAACATAATATGGGTTTAAACCATTTTGGAAAAAAATGATGTTGACTATATTACAATTTGAGATGTAGTCAAAGATAAAATCATAGGAGCCTGAAGTGAGATAAATCTTGTCTGCTCTTCATCTCCTGAAGCATTTGTTGGATTTTTAATTAACTTTTAAAGAATCGTCGGTATGAAATCTAGTTGTGCATGTTATAATTTGGAGCAGACAAGTTAAAATGGACAGAAGGCAAGGAAAAAACAATCTTTTTCCCAGAGACATACTATTTATTGGTGCAACACTTACACTAATACACAGAAGCTCTTTTTACATTAATAAGGCTTTTCCACATTGCTAACACTTTTTGATCTATATGGTGTATATTTACCAAAATTGCAAGGGATGTGATTTCAGTTATGTCAAAGCAAGGCGTAAATGTGATCTTATCACGTTTAGGGGTGATAAATTAAACTGTTAGTCTAAGAGGCCATTATGTATTTACTATGATTTAACAAAGTTACACAAAAATGTAAATGTTACTAAGAAGTTGCATTAAATATGTTACAGGTCAGTATTCTACTGGATGATGGCGAGGAGTGTTGTGGATACGTATACACAGTTGATCCTGTCTCCGAGACTTTTGTACTCGTCAACTTTATTGATGACAAAATGAAACTACAGCTGGTTCTCCAGCATGCTGTCACTTCTGTTACAGTTCTTACTGAAGATGTTGAAGTGAATAAACAGAGGCTTGATAATTTATTCAGACCCAAAGGTCAGGAAATGTTAACAGATGAAGATCTGAAAATGAAACAAGACACCGTCAAATCATGGTTGTTGAAAAATCGACTACCTGTAGAAGTTAATGGTGAATTACTGAGTGTGGCTGAAGCCCTGGTGGTGCAGCCTCCATATGGAGCTGACAATTGTATCAGCACCAATGAAATCATTCTTGGAAAAATACAGGGCTTAATTAAAAACATGCCACCTGATCAAGATCAGTGGTGATCTGTTATGACTCAGCATTTCCTGTCATTATAATTATGTACAATCAAACTTTTTGAAACAGCAAGTCAATGTGGAATCTGAAGGAAGTGTACACTCAAAAGAAGTGACTGCTTGATACAGGTGTATATAAAAAAGGCAAATATGGATACATGAGTGCAGACTGCTTAAGATAGGTGGTAACTTGATTTAGGTGACAACTAACAGGTTAAACTTTTAACTGTTTTGAGTTAGAGAACAACAGACTGAAGTGTTGTTTCTATGCCAGGCATTATTTGCAGTGTGCCAGGCAGTTTTACAGTGTATATCACATCCTGTACTGACATTTCAGTAAAATTACACATCCTGTACAGACATTTCAGTAAAATTGCACATCCTGTACTGACATTTCAGCAAAATTACATGTCCTGTACTGACATTTCAGCAAAATTACACATCCTCTACTGACATTTCAGCAAAATTACACATCCTGTACTGACATTTCAGCAAAATTACACATCTTGTACTGACGTTTCAGCAAAATTACACATCCTGTACTGACATTTCAGTAAAATTACACATCCTGTACTGACATTTCAGCAAAATTACACATCCCGTACTGACATTTCAGCAAAATTACACATCCTGTACTGACATTCAGCAAAATTACACATCCTGTACTGACATTTCAGCAAAATTAGTTCAATTTCACATAGTGTCATTTTGAATATTTGTAATTTTGCAGTGTCCTTTTTCTTCATTTTCGAATTGTCATTTAAAAGGTTTATGATGTGACTGTTGCATATAATTTATGTATACATTCCCATATCTCTCTGAGGGTTCAGGTCACAAGGAAATAAAGGGATTCAACAAGTTTCCATATTTATGTAATTGTCATATATATTCAGTTCCTATTTCTTTTGTAAGTCTAAATCGCATCCTGTAAAAAGTAGAATTTATGAATTACTTCAAGACAGTAACAGTTAAAATTGTAAACAAGATTTGGATAAAAAGAATTTAACCAAATGTATTAATAACCAAATAAATTAATAAGTGATATTGATGGACAAGCCAAGGGGATTGGGACAAGGGAAAACCTGGATTTACCTGATCTGTACAATATAACTGTATGAAGAATTATAAAAGATGTAGTTGGAAAAACTACATCTTTCCACAAGCTGTGTAACCGTCTTACTGAGTGTGTGAATTGAAAAATCCCCCCAAGCATGAGAAAGGGTGGGATGTTTGATCAGGTGTTAGAAATATATCAGTCACCAGTTGTTCTGATTCCCTTTACACACCATTAGTTATTGAGAGGATATAAAAATAGATGTCACCTGATATGATCACATGAATGAGTTGTCACAACTCGTGCAAACATTATTAGGTATAAAACCACTAATAATTAGGAGAAAAGGCGATGCATAGGGATCACTTTGTCCGTCGGTCCGTCCATCACACAAACTTAAGGTTGGCTATAACTTTGCCATTTCTTAAGATTTCTTCATCAAACTTTACAATTATATTGGTTATGTCAAAAGGGTCATGATGCCGCCGAATTTTGTAGGTCAAGGTCATATTTGACAGAGTTATGCCCCTTTTTTGTACTTGGATTTTGTCACAGAATTATTGGTTATTCTGACATAGCGTAAGAGTACTACTAGTATTAAAACTGTCTTAACTAAAACTTGCTGGGATAAATATTTGGATTACCACTGCATAAATACATGATTTACACAGACACTACCATTGAACCTTCAAGTCAGTCTGTCTATTCTTGTTATTTTATTAAGCTTACTTACGTTGTATCATCTTTTATGCATATTTTTGTGACAGAACACAATAAACATTCATACTTCTGTATTTTGTTGATTTTACTGTTACTGATATATATATTTCTGTATGCTAGACTTTTCTTAGGGAAGTCTGTATTGCAGCTAGATGTTGTTGTAGGAGGTCCATTCCAACTATATTTTGGTAATTTTAAGCTGTAATGGACCAAGTCCAAGAGAGCTTATGCCATGGTGGTTTGTCTGTCGTCCATCCGTCTGCCCATCTGTAAACTTTTGCTTAATAACACTACAGGTTGCAATTTTCATTTGACTGTGATGAAACTTACTGATAAGGATCCCTGTAACTTGTAGATGTTCCCTATTGTTTTTTGGGGTCAGTGGGTCCAAGCAATTCCTTAGTAACACTACAGGTCACAATTTTCATTCACCTTTCATCAAACTTGCTCAGCAGGTTCCGTGCAACATGTAGATGATCCCTTTTGTTTTTGGGTCGGTGGGTCAAAGGTCAAGGTCACAATGGCGATGTTAGATTTTCCTTGATAATACTCTTCAGGTCACAGTTATCATTCAACTTTCATCAAACTTCCTCAGAATGTTCCCTTTAACATGTAGATGATCCCATCAGATTTTGGGCTAGTGGGTGATAGATCAAGGTCACAGTTACCCGAACTTTGAAATTCTGTTCTTCTTGATATCTTTAGATCTATTTTACCCACACATTTTAAACTTCATAGTATGATTGGTCAGTGGGTCTAAGGTCATGAACTTATATATATTTTCATTCAACTTTCATCAAACTTGCTCAGAAGGTTCACTGTAACATTATATGCTCCTATCGATTGTTGGGTTAATGGGATAAAGGTCAAGGCCACAGTGACCCACTTAGCATTTCCCTGACAACATTGCAAAAGATTTTCACAAAACTTACCCCGAACTGACCAGTCAGACCAGTAGAGCAATACTTGCCTCTTGGATTCTCTGCTTTTTTGACAGGCAGGTTACCTAACCATTGTTCCTGGGAATAACCAGTACAAGACTCCTTTCCTTTTTCCCCAGTGGTAGAAGTCAGTATGGCTAATACCAAAAGATCAAAGATATTCAGTTTCTCTTTAACCTAATGGAAATACAAAGCTAACAACATTCACCTGCCACAAATTCAGACATGGCCGCTAGAAGCTTTGCTTAAACTGATAACCAATACTAGGAATATATTTTTGCATGTTTACGAAAAAAGAATGATTGCGGTTATTTCTTCAGGACCAAACTTTGATGTTTTCATGTTAAACTGCACAAATTGGAAGTACATTGTATTCAAAGTTTCAGTGTTTCTTATTCTATTTCTATCTTAAATTTTCTCAGAAGCTTTGATTTGCTTGATTGGTCATCACTGAAATATATTTCAAACAAGGAATTAAAAAAAATTACCTTCTTTTAAAACTGATAAAAGGAAGAAAGTTAACAAGTTACCAATGTACACTGTGCTTATAAAGTACAATTATGCAGTAGTAATGCTTGAAATGTATGTTTTGGAGCAAATTTCCCATAAAGATTATTTCTCTTCACAGTATTCGACAGTGGATCTCGCCTAATAAATCGCTGACAAGAATGACAGGCCTTTTAATTTTATGATGTCTCCCAAAACACTCGGGAAGTAGCTACTTTACAGAGTGATAAAATATGCAGACAGACAGATATTCTTATCTGGAACCTTGTGCTTACAGCGGGTGCTCTATCATGTTTCTTTAAACACCTTCATAAACATTATGAAGAAGTGTTAGAATAACAGGTTTAGGTAAACAAATCCATTCTTTGAGTAAAATATAAATTTTATTCTGTAAAAAGCAAGTAAACAACATAAACTGTTTCTTAAATAACTTCTAATAGACATTTCATACAGTCCATATGTAAATGAAGTCATGTATTGAAATAAAACCTACTTTATTTTGAACATTAGGTTATATGTAACTATATTAGTAAAAAGAATATTGAAATAAACTTCAATAATTGACACAGTTAAACTGTAAATAAAAACACAAAATACACAAAACATATCATCTTTGCAATACATATAACCTTAGCAATACATATCACCTTAGAGATTGCCAATAATTAAATTTTACAAGCAAATTCAGTGAACTTGTATCCCCTGCAAAATGATATGAATAATGAGAAAGAACAACTGAAAAGTGTTGGTTTTTCTGTTTCAGAAAAAAAGTATTATTAAATTCCACCACCCCATTTGGGCCTCATCTCCAAGGGGATATTTTCTTCAAGTTACACTCAGTACAGTCATAAAGAACTTACTTGTAAGTTAAATTAAATAAGTACTAGTTTCAGGCAACAAGAATTCCTTAGTTTCTATACAGAATGATCATGTAAGAATAGTGCTATATCCCTTAAAGGGCCTCATTTCTGTAAAAATCCATTTTCTAAATTGAGAATACAAAATTGATTATTTGTCAAACAAAATCAAGTTCTGACAAAATCAAATTAAGAAAAAAGCATTTTATTTTTTTAAAAACTTCAGCACCCCATTGGGGCCTCCTCTATGAGGGGATACTTATGTTTTTCTGCATCTTACATTGATACTGAACTCAGTTGTTGTAAGTTAGATTAAATTAGCACTGTAAGTGTCAGAAAACAAACATTCTTTAGTTTCTATATAGAACAATTAAGAAAAGCACTACACCCCATTGAGGGCTTTATTTCTAAAAACACACAGGCACAGGGTATGGATATAAGAAAAAGTGATCATTTAATTATTTTAGCCAATTATAATTAAATTTTGATAGAAGGTTCCAGGGAAATAAAATTTTAATGTTTTTATATGAAATATAGATGAAAATAACAAAGGGCAATAACTAGGGATGCAACGATACGCCCATCACGCAATACGATACGTATCGATACGTACAGCCCCGATACGATATTTTCCGATACGATACAGATACGCAGTGTCCATATTTAAGACTAATCAATATATCAGTTAAACAGAAAGTTAAAAGATATTTGTTCTTTTATATTTATTCTTGTTAAACAAGAACATGTTTTCAACTGAACTAAAGAGCCATCTGTCAGTGACTAGAAAACTCAATACTAAATTAAAGATACAAAATTCAAGAAAACAGTCTTTCTTCCACTAAGATATCACCCTAATATCAACAAAATACCCAAAATGATACATTAACTAAGACTGAAACTTGTACAGTATGCTAAACTGTTATTGGTTAGTTTTGTTACTATTACAGAACCGAACATAAATATGAAAAAAGCTCACCAAGACAAAAGTCTCTACACATTGAACAATACAAAGGAACTATTTTCTTAACAGTCACAACACCAACTACATCTGTATATAACACAAAACACAAAAAATAGTCCCGATAACATAAAACCAAACTTTAACATTTAGCGAGACAACAAACGCTGCTTCGTCCGCCATCTTGGCTCTCTCAACGAACGTTATGTTGTTCAGGGAAAGCTGATTGCGCCTTATTATAAGCGACCAATGAAATTGCGTTTAACATTTCGGTAATAGAAACTTTGGGCACAGTAAAAATATGTTCGAATAAGTGTGTTGTATCGATACGCTCGGCTTGTGTATCGATACGTATCGGCAGCAGTCCGTATCGATATTGTACCGATATTCTCTGTATCGTTGCATCCCTAGCAATAACACAGATACTAAGCCAAACTTGAAAGTTGTGCATGCACCGCGGCATTATGCTATCAAATACACATTTTCAGTTTCATTATATTCTATCCATTGGTTTCTTAGTGTTGGTTCCGGGCAGACAGACAGAGAGACTGACGGATAACACCAAAACAATATCCTTCCGCCTTTGGAAGGGGATTGTAAGATACAAGAGAGTGTTGACCACCAATAATTATTCTAAATACTTCTTGTAAAATTCCATAAAAGAAAAGTATTTGAAATGAAAATGTTTTTATTTAATTGATCTAAGGAAGTAGTCAGAATGCGTATGAACATAGAAGTGAACAGGTTTCTTTAGACAGTGCGGTTGTTAAGCATTTCTCAGCTATCATTGTTTCTATGTGTGTACATGTATGTTAAATGTTCAGTTATTATTTGTTATTCGGTAAAACTAGTCATAAGGCCTGACTCACCCTGTCATGCTAGTTGATTTCTGCTCTTTATATCTATTTTAGTTACGTACCGTTTTGTTGTTTGACCAACTTTTATTTTTAAGTACCAGTATATAAATACATAGGATAATATTGAACCCGACCTATTTTATCTGTTTTGCGCTGAATAAAGTAAAAAAGCAGGTTAAAGCATTTGAAATTATAATGTATGTTTTATACAGAATTATTATGGTATGCAAACAAAAATACATCATCATTATTTGTCTTTTGGCTTTGAACAATGAAAGAAAAAATGCAGGAAAAGGATAGAAAAGATTGAATATGTTGGTTGTTACTCAGATTTCCTGAAAATGTAACTAAATGCATTTTCATAAGGAGGATATACCTCTACTGATACAGAAATGACTTGTAACATAAAGTCATTTACAGACCTCCTCCTGATGTAAGAAGTCAAACACTCGGGAGCATATTATCTTATTCTAACTTGTCAGTCTCTACCAAGCCTCTTCTTGACCAACTGATCTCACATTTCACAGAACTGATTGAATTTTGCAGAATACTTTCATCATTGAACTGCATAAGCCAGTCGAACTTGGTACGGTTTCTTAGCAAAACATTGTATACTGGAGGAACTGCAATGAAAATAAAAATGTTTTTGTTATTTATCGCAGAGATAGGAAGTTCGTGGATACACTTAGAATTAGCTGACGGGTTGAATTTGTTGACGCAATTCAACATGTATCAAGTTAGCAGATACCAGTTACTTGAATTTTGGACAAATACAAGTTCGAAGCAAGTTTAAAGATTTATTTTGTAGCCAAACGAGCTTTCGGATTTCTGTGATTCTACACATTGTTATTTGCTTATTCAGTTGTTTACCTCATTTCTTGTGAATTGCGCGACGTCCTCAGGTCCACCAGATTTCACTTGTTGATCTTTGAATATTCCTGGAACAAATGCAATGACATTCTGTATTTCCTCTCAAAACAATTACTAGTATTCGGGTCAATGAAATGCAGATCGAACTTAATGTTTCTCCATGCCGTAGACAAATATGGTTAGAATTGAAATGTAGCAATTTCTATTTCCATGATGTTGAGCAAATCTTATGTTATGAAGTTGCTTATAAGTTTGCTTACCGTACATCACTGTTAATTTACACATGACAGTGATGAAATCTTCCAGGTTCAGCCTCCGGTCCCTTCCTCCATACCGCCTCACAATGGACGTCAACACCATCCGACTTACAGGAAACCCTTACGAAAAAGGACAAGTATCAAATAAAATAATTGATCTCCACTTGTGATATAAACAATCATTTTACATTTGGAACCAAGTAAAAAGCAATGCGAACGTATCCAGAAGACTTGGTACAGTGTAAAAACTTGCTACAGCTTCAAAATAGTCTTACCGAGTTTGTTGAAGACAGATCCTAGTTCCATCGTATCTATGGAGTTGGAACGGTTTGCATCGAACATTTTGAACACAGTCTAAAATACAAGATGTTTCACTGTCAGCATTGGCTACGGGACTGGATAACTGAAGCTTGAATAATTTTGAGCTCTAAACGTCAGAGGTGTACGAAACTTTTTCCTTTTATTTTACAATTACATAGTATCGTGTTTTACTACTTTTATAGTCTTTGTGTCCTGGGAGAAGAAAACAACCCTGTCAGTCGAAATGATGATTACCACTGATTGGAGCATATTCAAGGGGACATTGAATACACATTGCACACATACCTTTAACCGAACAGAAAACAATACGTTTAGCAAATTTAAATGCAACCCAGCGTTTGGTTGCCATAATATTTTGCAAAATTTAGAGTTATCCAGTTTTATCGTTAATAAATACGGTTTTATATATCGGGGTATATGTATTAGTAATATGGCATGCAAGCGAACAGTGTGACTTTCGGATATACTGTATTACGTATAATATCGTTAGTGAAAGTCTCGATTATTCTTATACAGTAACTGTACACTTACCGAAAGTTGTTTAATATTAGGCCTACTTGATTTCAAAGAATGCACACTCTTGACTTACAAGCAATAGTTATAAAATACCGTATATGCCTTGATTTCTTGTAACAGGATTCTCGCCTCTTCCCAGTCTAAAAAGCCGGAGCGATTTTTCTTGTTAGGGTTAAAGAAAATTTATGAAATTTCTAGATTTATCATCTATGTAGCAGTCGTTCGGTCATGTACTGGCGCACAGTTTACCTAACCATCGTTCCTTGGAAGGACCAGTACTAATCTCCCACCCTCAAAACTTTAAGGGGGAAGATAGTTTATGGAATCGGTTGTGGACATTTATCAGCGAGAACGGTGATGGTAAATAGACTAGGCAGTACATGCAACCTTTAAATTAGCAAAACAGACCATGAAGAGTTCATAGTTGTTGTAGACAGGCACGAGACGACCATTGTCAGGCCATACTGATTCGATCAATAGTTAGTTTAAGATTATATAACTAAAAGGATACATCCATCATTGTCACTAAACTTCTGCAGGCTTCTCTGTTAAATGATATAGACTCTTTTAACTCTGAAATAATCATACATGTACATAGATTTAAAAAAAACGCCAACTTATATTTAAGTTATAGTGTTCTCATAACTCTTAATCATTTATTTGCATCGTAAAATTCAATTCGGACATGAATTTAATACACAGCCAACGGACATCATTTTTCTTTAATAAATTAATTATAAATGTTTACAGAGGAAATTTATATTCAATATTTGTACGGCATAATATGACCTTTAATTCTCAACGAGACGAATTCAGTTCACATAATATAATTATTGATTGTATTGTAGGTATGCTGAGATATAAATCAATAACCTTTCAAGGTTGCTTCAATGAGGAATTGCCGTAGTTCTTTGTAGTCCATTTTGCCGTCCTCTCCAGCATGTTTAGAAAACAGAAGTGCCATAGAGTCATGTGGTACTGGAGAAGGCTGAAGTAATCAAGGGAAGCGTTTTTTTTTTCATTCTAATGATGTATCAGACAGAAATATATTGCCATCTGTTACTGAGTAAACTGCATATATACAATGGTTTACTTTACCCTGGTATACCAGAAGTGGTACATTAAATGTCGAACGTTCAGCATAACTTCGATGAATGCGAGGAAACAGTTGTTTATGCACATACGCAAGTCAAAATAGACGAGAGAATGTCGGAAAAGAAATACAAATACTGGACTTACATGCCAGTATACACATGGTAGCACGATACCCTGGTGGACACAGACTTATCTGGGATCTAAAGGCGGGGCATCCACAGCTATCTTCCTCGACAACTAATACTTGAGAAATGATACACTTCTTAAAAAATGAAAAACATCTGACCCAGTTGCAGCTACCATGTTTGCAAATCAACACAGCCCCCTATTCCTTAGTTACATTGTATATCTTAACCGTTTGTCATCACTAGAGCTTGTACAAAGACAAAAAGAGACTTATGCTCATGACCACTCTTACAAAAACTTATGAAATAAAAACCATACCACAGTTGGTCCATTATCTTCGTCCATTACTCTGAAATTAGAATGACTTCGCATGATTTAGAACTTACAGGGGACAGTCTTTAATTCACAATAATATATGCATGATTTACCAGACATTATGCTTTTTTCACGAGCAAACAATTTATATAAATAATTTGATCGAATCGTTTTCATTCTCTACTTTTCAACAACTTTATGCAAGTTGAACTTACTCGGACTTCACTTCTTTTTCTGTGTATATTCTCAGCAGAAACTCTGACGCTTCGTGTGGATTGAACGTGCTTGGAATGATTACGTAATATCCGGGTGAGAATTCAAATCTTATGGTCACTTCTCGGTAGAACTGATACTTGCCGGACCCTCGTTTATGAATGAGTGCAGTTTGTGGGAACGCATCGTCGTCAAGTGGTCGTCTGCGGGAATCCCGAACCTGTGTAGTCAGTTTAATAAAACGGGTTAGTGCAATGCCACATACATTGGTATTTATGTGCGAAAAGCTTGCTAAGTGTTGATTGACATTGTCCATACATCTTGTCAATATTTCGATATCAATTGAAAAAAGTATCATTTTCAGAGGCAAACATAATTTATCAGGTAATTTGTCTTACCTCGTAGACATCAAAACCAATGGCAATCTTACTAGAGTTGTCCTGTTCTTTCTCCATTAAGGATACTATCATGGTACATTTCTGCTTGTTGTCGGTAGTATCCATGTCTTTGAGGTGTATAAGGAACTGTGGGTTCTTCCAGTATAATTCTACAACAGAATAATGTTTTACTAGTCATACAATTGTTGCTACCATATTTCAAGACACCAGCAGTAGTAATTATACAGGCAAAGATTATTTGTTATTAAAAATATAATCCTTTCTGTTTGTTGATTATACATGTTTATAAACAAAGCAGCTTCATCTGTATTTTTTTTACATTATTCCAAGGAAATAGATATGTTACTTTCGTAAGGCCTGTTTCCACATCCACCAGCTGTAACTCCTTTTATCCACGCATCATGGTACAGGGTCACACTCCAGTTCCGTTTATTCTGCAATAAACATGTTCATGTTTGTTTTGGCATATTTCAGCTTGTGTAGCTTGTAGTACACTATAATCTTATACAGAAATATACAAATAAATACAAAACATGCAAATAATATGCGAATGACCAGTGTAGAAGACGTAATAATGATACACGCTTAAATGAATGTCAAATGGAAGGCCATGAACTAATTTACATATCAAAGAACGAAGTAGAACGACTTAAAATAGATGTTTTAAACAAAGCAAAACACTGTAGCAGTATAGAAAGAAAGAATTTACCACAATAATTAACTATCACAAATGTGAAGTACAATAACATTCGGCTAAACGCCATAGTATTATTTATGAATTCTTACTGTATCGACGGCCAATTCTTGTGCAGTGGCGTCTGGTTGTAGATGGCACAGTTGAACTTCATCAAAATTATCTAAAAAGTCTTCATATGATATCCTGTATTAGAAACGATGATCATAGTAGGGTAGCTTATACAAATGCATGGTCATTAACCGTATTATACATATAAAGCTATAAGTACTTTAAGAATAAATAACAACTGACAGTTGTAAAAGTGTTTTTCTCTTAACATAAAACATGTTACACCGTGGCTATGATTTGAACACACTTGTCGATCTTAAAGGATTATCATTATCCGTCACTTTGATAAAAGCACCAAAGAACCGATCATTGTGAACTACAGGCGCTTAAACAATAATGAAACTGTATTTGATCAACATCTCATATAGCTGGTGTCTGACCATTGCAAAACATGCAACAGAGTTCAAAGATATTGAAGTATATTATCGCACATGAGTGGTTAAACAGTATAAAGTTATAAATACAAATATTAAAATAGGCACTAAAATGCTAAGGAGAATATGTAACCTATCCTACTCACCAGAACTCTCCATCTTCTTCGATCACTATGTTAAGTTTTCTTTTTATTTCCATGGGCAAGTTGCGGATTTCAGGGGAACTGGAAATATACTGATGTGTCAAGAAAGGATGCATATGACACAAAGACACATACGACACGTGCGCAAATTGTAATTGCTGATACTGATAATTGCTGATTAAAAGTTAGGTGATGCCTTATAGCTCACTCTTAAAAATTACACTTATACAATCTGATCTAGTAATGCATTATATATTGTGATATAACCTTTAACACAACGCTCCATTTAAAACAGTAACTATAGACTTACGAATCAGACCAGGGTCCTTGCCATTCTTTCCTGCCCCATGGATTTCTAACACGCATTAGTTTTACTGAGGAGCCCTGCCATGGCACCTGTCAATGTGAAATGATAGCTCAAATAATATGTAATGCAGTAGAGCACAATATTTCATTTTCACAATGGTCTATGCCGATATGTTCGCTTTATATATTATATATATAGTAACCTGTACAATCAGATTCTGGTCTGCACTTTGAAATGGAGCATGCCCGGTAGTATACAGAATGAAAGATGGCCACGTCCTTGTTGCAAATGCAGCATGTGTGCTCTTCCCCGACTCGTTTAGTGGTATAACCAGGATATTTCAGAGACAGCAACATTCTAGTAAAAAAGCGAATATGCGAACGACCGACGTAATATGCACATTAAAATTAAGACCAAATACATGGCTGAACTTGGAAGGCAAAGTTACAAATTAAAGAACGAAGTAGCGAATGTATATTCCATATGATGTACCAGTAACATTTCTTACCACAGATAGAGCTGTAATACTGTAGGCGTGACCCATATATAAGCCGTTGCTTCTTCGAACCTCCGGTCGGATCGCACCTTCCGGTAACTGTAAAGGTATATTATACATTGTACGTGAAACAACTTTGAATAATTTTGATTTTGCAACAGTTACATTTTGTTGAAGAATTAAATGCAGTAAATGATAGGTATTCAAAAGCGACATTTCGTCTGTTTCTGTTAACGAAACATTGTTTTAAAGATACCTTATTCAAATATCCGATAATAAAGCATTTCCGAGGCTAGTTCAAAAGTGAAATATCACCAGGGTATTGACAGTATCAAAGCCAGACTTGAGCCAAGATAATGCCCAGCTTAAACCAGACACTCTTGCGGGAAACACTGCGCAGAGTCCAAACACAATACAGCCCACCGCCAATAATTTTCTCATTTTCAGTTTTTTGCACAGATAATTGTACATATAATATAGATAGATTATATCAAACATACAAAGCCATACTAAACGAAAGAGTCTGGCCAGTAGGCATATCATGAAGTTTTTTTTCCAGCGGTCACAAGTGTCAACGCATCTTTGCTATTATTTGTTATACTTTGATATACCTGCACATAAATTGATAATTTAACATACATGTATACTTCCTCCGATTAAAGAATTCATTTGTGATGATTTCCATAGTAAATCATAGAAATTATGAGGTATCTCTGATCTTGGGGAGAGTGATATAGTCTCGGACATTCCACCTGTCATGTCCACCAGAGCATCGGCCAACTTACCACCATCCAAATTGGAATAGCAACCACGTAATCTGAAAAATAGACAACCATGTGATCTGAAATAACAATTTAGTAATATGAAATCTGAAATAACTCAAACATGTTATCAGAAACACGCACGAAGTGGTATTAAGGAGTAACTGGTAAAGTGTGTGAAAAATGAGCTTTTGTAGTGAATGATATTGCAATGCATCGCTAAGTTCAACAGACTTGTACAAAGTCACTTGATACAAACCAGGATATAAATAAAATGAAATGGATTTTAAGTTATGTAAATATTAAACCCCAAAATAACACTGTATTTGTTCATGCACAAAATTATGACATCAGCATTTAAGGTTTTAACGAGCAAGAAGCTCCAATACAAGATATGTCCTCATTCCAATCCAGACCTATGTTTTTCGGCACGTGTACTGGCTAGAACTCAAGACGACAGTTGTCGAGTGAGTACAAACATAGTTTACAATCAATGAGTTTTAAATCGACTTAAAGTTGTATACTTAATGACCATGCATATTTCGCCACAATAAAAGTTTCACTGTTCAAATATACTATCAAATACATTACCACAGTGTGTATCCATATATAATATTGATTATGGCATCAAGTTACAGGTTGTTTTGTATTTCCTTCAAGAATTATTAATGTTTACATATTCTCTGAGCTTCAAGTATGTTCTTGCATTCCGACAGCGCTGTAACTGCACGTGTGTTTTTGATATCTAATAATGAGCCGTGTCGTATGAAGTATAACACTTAGTCTTACCTGGGTCAGCTCGTGAGCACGAGCAATCTGCTCTAGATTCAACTTCCTTGAGCAATCATTTTCAGATTAATACAGGATTATGAAAAGGTGATAAACTGCTAACGAATAGATTTGCTTAAAAAAGAAAGTTGTGCATAAAACATGTGCAACGGAGTTAGGTACCAACAGTTCTGGATAGTCTTAACGGAGAAGCACTCCAGTAACGTTTCGGTAGTTAAAATGGTAATTATGTTTTTTGAATTACCATCAGCATTTCTTTGCTGGATACAGGATCGAACTTACTTTGCATATGCTTTCTCGAGCAGAGCTCCCCAGAACTCATTTTTCTCCTCCCAGTTGGAACAGTAGATGAGTCTGTTTCCATCTGTAGGCAGGTAGTCGTCAATGATCACCTCTTTCCAGTGACCATACCACCAGAAGTTGAAGCGGAAGATGCCTATAAATGATATAATCTCGATTAAAACGTTACGCGTGAACGAATCATAAAATGTCTCTTTCCATCGATGGGGTTTGTTTTAACTGATATATCAGATTACGCCGAAAGTTACATTTAATTACAGCTAACCGTCATATACCAACATGGTTATTTGAAATTATATAATTAAAACTAGAAAGCGTCTCATTTGACTAAACGAGCGTACACTAGTATAACCTTCGATTTACAATTTTTAAAGCGAACAAATAAGCCATTGTCAGAAAAACCCATCACCATTGTGTTTGTGAAACTTTTTCTTGTTTTTTTATTTCTTTATGTCAAATTTTTAAATGGACGATTGCTCATTTTGTGATATACCTGCATATGTTTCTTGGTCGAAGCCCTGATCTAAGGGAACAACCCTCTCAAATTGTTGACGAGGTCCATTCACTAACAGTGATGCTGCAGCAACAAACCAGCAATTTCCTACAACGACAAATAAGCTAATGTCTGTTAACCTTTACATGGTCACATACAGCCAAAGCTTGAAATGAACTAGCAGGATTTTAGACAAAAACATTTCTGTCTCGCCTAAAACCCCGCCAATACTGGATGGATCCGCATCATCGAACAAACGATCACGACTGTAACTTAAATACTTAAATTTGTAGATTCCCGCAACACAAAAATTGTGACGGACATACGGGCGGACAAACAACAAGTAATAGGCATTTCTTACTACAAAAAGTTCGTGTGTCAAGTACCTGTGTCTTAAAACAATAATTTACGCTTAAATTAAGTGCTACACCATGCCGTTTATGACGTACCCGAATACATGTATATATAATTATCTAATTTTACATGCGCTTTATGCGTATTGGAAACATCCGGTTGCATTCAATAACATGTTAAAATGAAGGTTTTAAAAACATTGACTCGCAAATGAATACACTAAGGAAGACGTGTACTTTCAACCTGCGCACTCAGCGTTAATTTTCTTAGCGATGCATAAAATTTGTTATTAAAAATACATAGAGACAATTGCTTCGTAACAATAAGACGACTTTTCATAAGTGTATGTAGGTTAACTTTAATATCCGGTTGGTAAGAGGTCATTTACATGTATCATTGTATCCCATTTCGAAAAATAAACAATACGATGTAAAAATAACAATTAGATCACACGTAATAACTTGACATACTACGTACAGTGAAGGTTTACATGTACTTTTTAAATTATTTTCCCTCTTTAAAGTCACAGGATCACAATTACAAGCAGCTCTTATTTTACCAAGACAGATGTCTTACCGGAGGAAATGACCTTCATTTGTACCAAAAAACATTCCTAACTTAACGTTTTAAATCGATGTACATGTTCGAAATATAGAGCAGTATTTTTTTCAATGATATTGCAAAAAATTAGAAAGGCTCTCTGCATGGCAACTCATTTTCGTGAAGAAACGATTTGAATACAAAAAAATGAATATGTCAACATTGTTTTGAAGTGAATAGAACATGGTTCTATCATTATCCGTTCAGTATATTTATTTTACAATATCAGTAAATTAAAGAGATCCCGAGACTTTAAATATATATGATTTTGTTAATACGAAAGACAGAACACTCTTTTCTATATTACTGTGACCAAATATAAAGTTGAATTACTATTAAGTACACTGTACTACAACGTAATGTTTAATGTAATACCGTGATGTGTTTCACAAAGTTGCTATTAAGTGTAACATCATAGACTCGGTAATTGTTGTACTGACTGTTGACTCTTCTTGAAGTCTAAATGTCTCTAAATTTGCCTTAATATCTTTTGAGGAATTACATAAATTAGAAACAAGTGGATGATAATGATAACGTTATCTGTATTTTCCAAGTCGTTTAACATCTAAAGTTATCTCACACTAATCGCCATGCAGTGCACGCGTTTACTCATACAAGTTTTATTGTATGGTTGATCATTATACACAATAAGTAGCCAACAAAAAATTAGTTTAAGAAAAGCTTAACAATTGGCTTTAGAATTTGAATTCTATTTTCAGTACTGCGTGGGAATGAAATTTAATGTCGCTCTAATATGCAATATCTTTGATTTTTCCCGAAACGTACGGGTACACGGGTGCAAATCATGACTAGTATTGTTTGCCAGTTCGAATGATCGGGATAGTTGCTTTTCCGGCTATGTTTGTTCTTTTTACATTCATATAGTAAACAGTTAGCTGACAATATATAATATCTTACCACTGAAGTACCCGGTGACTTTAGAGGTAAAATGCGGGAAAATAAAGATAAAGCACTATCCCGACCACGAGGCCTATTAATCAATAAAGTATTTTGGTAAAAGCACCGGCGTCAACAGAAATCACAGACATCACATAAGCCAAGGAGAATGTGGTTAACTATATAACCCTGCCATCACCATGACGAACATGATGATTATCTGCAGACGCTTTTTAAGTGGGTTCAAAATCTTTAAATCAAATAAACAGTTTGAAACACGCCGAAGTGCAGAAACCTTTGAAACTCCTAACATAAACAGGTCTCGTGAAAGCACGTGAAACCGAAAGTAACTCTCCAACGGACACAATAGACAATTATATATCTAATGCTAGTCATTGTAACAGTACATGAAACACTTGTTGAAACCGACTGTTTTTCGAAAAATAATCAACTGCAAAACGTACCCAGACTTCCTTGATCAAGGTCTGACCTTGTGGCGGTGGCCGAAACAAACTTTGGGTTTCTCGACAAATTCTGAAAGAAACAATAAAATTTGTGGACAATGAGGTCATATATAAATATATTCAAGATATATGCATACATAACATTCATAACGTTCATTTATTCTGCATTTATATAATACATTGTTATCTGGCTCAGCTGTTTCAAGACTACTTTTCAAAGCTACACAGCATTCCCATATTTTATTGTACAGTTTGTACTGTAAGTTTGTGTTACAATGTTGTACAGTCATTGATATTATCATCATATTTATAAGTGTTTAGATAAAAATTGTACTTACTACAGGTCTTTTCCATTCGAGTCGTCTTATGTTAGGGTCCCTGCTGATAAATCCTTTGGGGCTAATAGATTTAATATCCGGTGGAAATTCCGGGTCCACATAGAGGGATCGCTCTGCAATAAGTCTTTTTCGTATCGCAAAATATTCCGAATTGTTCGAGCTCATTTTTTAACATTAATTCTTACATGACAGCTAAGCAAAACTGTGTGTACGATAAAAGTGTTTTATATTACTCGTAGTTGAATATCTAACGAACCATGCGGGGGTTTATGGTCTATTTAATACAGAAATTGTATTGTAGAAAAGTTGTTTGTATGGTTTATAGGTTGTGTAACACAGCGTTTCCCCTGATCGATATAAATACATTCTCCCATCGAAAGCGCGCAGCCTACACTTGCTACTTATACCTGTTCACAGGTAAATCATTTGCAAAAACCAGGTTTAACTTTATCATTTACCTGTTCAAATATAGTGGTTTAGAAAAAGAAATGAGTGCATTTATGACTTACACAGTGCAATATTTGATATCATAGCCATAAACGTTTAAATTTAATCGTGTTATAATTTATTCGGAAAAAGTAAAATGGGATTTTACTGTCAAAAATGAGCACAAAACTGGAACTTATAAACTTAATACAAGACATGGAACCACAAACTCATTAAAATAATCTGTATTTTTTCATTTTGATTAAGATGTCTAACCGAAGATCTTTACTTGGCGGTAGTAGAAAGTGATGGCCATGGGTAACTAATTGCAGTATAACGTTACGCGTGCACTTCAGCTCGTATCCATAACCACCATATTTGACCTTTACTAATTACAGATTATGGAGTGGTGTAAATTAAGTATGCTGAACTTGAGATTTAGCAATACTCACTTATTACATATAATAGCATTATTTCAGTAAATTATGGAAAAAATCAAAGTATATCATGTTTGTATTTAAACAATTAATTAATTCATTCAAATTGACCTACGTGCCGGCGGACAAGAACACCCGTTGCTAATGTGGAAATCACAAATTAGATAAGTTTTCTTTAAACATGAACAATGGCTCAACTGTGATCAGGTGATGATTGATATAAGACTGAGTTGTTTCTACCACTCTTTACTAAAGTTAAGTTTCGCAAGATTATTTACATTAGTCTGTCACTTTTTTCTACAAGCGTCAACACTGGCATCCGCACACTGTCTATCACCCCTCCCAATTTTAAAAGGAGCGTGCACTATCGAAATTTGAGAACACCATCAGATTTTGCATCCTAGGTTCGAGGTTAAAAAATATCTTAATTTTTCACTATGCACTGTTTACAAGCAATTGTCAACTTCTTATTCTAAGTATATTCTAAATTAAAAACGATCGTTTTTTCAAGTTACAAACATATATATATATTGAACATGCCCAAAAGGCATAATGAGAATATATAATAATGCGGAAGAACAGCAAGAATAGTACATTTAAATTTGAACGGAAACAATGGCATAGCTGCCCATCCGTCTAAGAATACTGTGTCGATAATGGTAAGTCAGTGTATTTGATGTAGTTGCTGAAATTCTGTAGAAAAATATCTCTATGTCTTTAGTTAACCAAGCGACAGTTTTTAAGCACTCGGTGGAAGAATTTAATATCATTTTATTTCATACTCTAAATCTCTGATTTTACTTACTTTAGAAGATCAGGCCAAATAAATTGAAACTCTCACTCGCAGCATATAGTCCTCACTTTTTCATTTAATATGTAACATAATCACGTTTTAAAATGTCTTTTGCTTTGATCATTCCCGAAATCCAAGCATCTGGCCCTATCCCATGTGTCATGGAGACAGCCCAAAATATCAAAGAGTGGATGGTAGTAATATTAAGGGGTTGTATAATAAGCAGTTTTGTCCCGGTTAAACGATCCAGGGCTCGATAAAAGTTTTCATATAAAACTCAAAGGACACTTGCTAGAATCGCGAATCATGCTTGTAAGTTTGCATACTACTAGTTTCATATTCTTTTGTAATTTCAAGGGACTGATGCAACATAGGTTTCGAAGACGAAATGTCACAAAACAACTATGAAATATATGTGTAGTTACATTTTATTGTGGAATATGTAAAAGTTATAAACAGAGCTCGTATTATAAACATATACAAACATTTTCGTATGTTTACTTTTTATTTATTATAACAAATATAGAACCAATCTAACATAAGGACAGAAAAAGCGAATGAAAGGAGACATCTTGACACTTGACAGTGAAATATTTATACATTTATTGTTTATAACATTTTTTTGCCCGGCAGTGTGGAAGAATTCACCGCTGCTGAGTCATCTTCTTTGAAAAACGCCAGTGCTGGTGTCGTTTCGCGGGTTGAAAGATTCTAACGGACAGCCTCTAGAAGTGCCGACCGACACTTTAAGAACTCCTTACAGTACGTATATGAATAATGTATATGAATAATGTATATGAATAATGCAGAAACTTGTGCACAATAAGCCTCCAAATACAATGCGTTTCTATTAAGCCCAGTCCATAAGAAAGACCCAAGATATTGAATCTAGGGGTAAGTTGGAAGGCGCATTTAGAGGTAAAATTAAGCCAAGAAAGCGAGAAATTGTAAAAGTGCCGTTAGGTAAAAATTTGATATTAATCAACCATGGCCATTTATATAAAATGTGTCAAGTGATCATTCGTCAAGGTTATAAATATGTAAAGATAGAATCTATCCAATCATTCAGATATTTAGCATGGTAATTCTGTCAGGATTTGGCTGTTTTGAGGCCTAGAATTACTAGACTATAAGTATACAGAAAAAAGTCACTTAACCTATACAGGCTGAAAAATCCAAGTACACTGATATAACACCGACCAGTTGTAAATTAAAGAGATATCAAGATATTCAGTTTCAGACCTAATGCAGTTATGCCTGTTGAATGTAAATGACAGCGAAAAACGCCACGAAACACAAAAGATGCTGAGATACGGAGAAGAAAGGCACCAATTAAAATGCGAACAAGATCTCTTATCATCCCGAAGACAAATATATAGAGGTCTGATGAACACTTTGTATAAGGCACAACTAAAGTAAAAAATATGACACTAGTCGATGGCATTTAGCAGAAACATATGCAGGAGTTACCGAGGAATGCCCCGAGGGACGACACACTAAGAAAACTAATAACGAATAAAGTTTAAAATCCATCGAAGCAGAAACAAAAAGAGTACAACAAGAACGTGCGAGTGGCGGTCGGAAAATATGTGGACTTTTGGTACTATTTGGAAAGTATCAAATGTCATAAAACTCGATTTGGTTCCAGCAAGTTGATTTCTTTAGTTTTACAAATAGAAGTCACAGGGTCAAAGACAGGGCTATAGGGAAGGTATGATAACATTGATAACTTCCACTGTAGCCAAAGTGGTGTGAGAGGGGCGTTGTCATGAAGAAGACAATTTCCTGTGCAAGCCTGGGAGGTAACTGTTTGCGTTGTTTAAGAATTTCTTCAGAGAAATATTTGGCAGTAATAGTTCTATCTTTGGCATAAAATGAGTAAGTTATATTCCATGTGCATCCAAAAAAAAAAACAACAACAACAAGCATTACCTTACCAACAGAAGAAGACATTTAAAACTTTTTCGGGGATGGGGAGCTAGCTCGTTACCACTTCTTTGACTGAGCTTCTGCTCGGGGATTGTGCATTACGAAAACTATTATTTTCAACCATTGAGGGGATCACTACCTCAGATGGCCTCCCAGACCTAGCATTGTCACAAACAGTGGTTCTACCGTTGCGAAACTGAGAAAACAAGTTGTAAAATGCAGAACGTAATGTGCAGACACCTGCATTTTTTTTCTACAGTCTTTGGAGAATATGGCAAGACTTTTCACACTTAGCTAATAGGACTTTATAACAGAACGCTGTTCTAACTTAGGAGTTCATGTTAGTTGAAACACCCATCGTGCATAAAAGCATATAAATGTTCACATAAATATCATATAAATTATAAACACAAACTTTTCATTGTTTCATTGAAAAATCATCCAACCGAATTATTCACGAGTGAATGTAGTTTTCGATAATGCATAGAATTGTGAAATGGAAAGAGGGATCACAAAAAGTTCACATATTTTCCGACAGCCTCTCATATAACGTTTATGTGATAAAATCAATGCAGTTTGCAATATAACATTAAATAACAACAAAACATATATACTCTAGAAATGTATTCAAGCCAAATAAATCTAAAGGTATAGCAAGGAATCCCAACCGAAGCTCACTCTCAAATGCAGAGAATTGACAGAGCATCTTGGGAACAGTAAAATTTACGCACTTTTATTGTTACATCAAACACAACTTGCACAGGATGACTGGTTCACGCTGCTTCGTTTTCTTTCGGTGATGTTTTAAGTCTATCACGTTATTTGCTGAAAATTTGCGTATGTGTGGAGAGAGCGGATATACTCAGTGGCACACTGATGGCAAAACACAAACTGCTCCTGCAAATGTAATGAACAAACGTTCAGTATAAATTCGTGGTGCGTGTACGACCACTAGAATGCAATAGTAAAATATATCATACTGGCTTTTAGTATGACTTTGTTCTTGATAACAATACTGTATAGATGTTAAAATTTGATTTTCTTGACAGTGCCTTGTTCTGACCAAACTGGATTAGTTAGTTTATTGGTTTACGAATCACATTATCTGTGTTGATAGAATTTGTGTCAAGCTATGTAACTGACTGAATGCGAACATGCCTCATGAGCATGTTCATCACAGGGCGTCTATGACAAAACGCCAACAGAAATTACACAAATTGCAAGCAACATTCTGGAAAAGCTAACATAATTATTCGAGAAAGAAAAACAATAAAAAAATGATACAAATTTACAATTACAACTACCCGTGTATGTATTGCAGAGGGTCTCCTCGATTTAATTTGCTTGACGATATTTGTTATGCTGATCTCCATATCAGTGTCCAGTTTCTGTAAAATGATTGCTACTGCACACACCAAGCCACTCCTCTTCGCACCATTTCTGCCATGTGTTAATTATGTTGATTTTAATTAAAGCTGTGTTTTACGATACCCAAAGGTAAAGATTAGAGAGATATGCAGCTATATCACGCATGTCTGAATGTTCAGCATTCTGTTGCAAATAAAACTCACAGGGAATTAATCATACAGATATAATCCAGCCAATCCTATATTTTTTGAAAGCCGATGACTTTCAGCTAAAGCTGCGAATAAAAATAACCTCATGTTTTTTTATCGTTATTTATAAATATTTTACCTTCAGGAATAATAGCTTTCTGTTTCTCCGGACAAAGATATATTTATCATCAAATCACTGAAAGTAGTAGTAAGTAGTTTCTGACTAGCATTTTTAACATTACAAGCAAAATCTTAATAATTTCAGCAATTACTGTTCAAAGTTTAAAGAAAATGTAAGGTTTATGTAACAACTGAAATAAAAAATCAGTTTGTTATACAATAGGCATTTATTTTGTAATTTCAACTGAAACACTAAATACAGGCTCTCTGTGGAAGATGTTCATCCCTCTGATCTATGTCTCTACGTAATCATATTCGTGCACCCTGAGTCAATCAAATCTTATCTTGTAGTCAGCCGTAAATTTCATAGCTTCCAAGTCTGATATTAGTTTAACTTGACATCTATTTCCAAAATTGTAAACAAAGAAATGTTCTATCTTTAATGTTAAAACTATATTATATAACTGGTTAAAACACATTTAATACTAAGCTGTCATATACATTGTATATTATATTATCTTTTTTGCTTTTTTCCTAGTTTTACTTAACTTCTCCAAAATTGAAGCCTTGAAAGAAATCATAGATAAGAAAAGTTAACTATGTATGTTAATTAATAAGCTGTTTATTTCAGCCCAACCGTGAGACCAATGTCAGCCACGTACCATAGGCATACATGCGTCTGGCATCGATAAATAGTATGAAAACAAAGAACATAACGAAGAATCAAACCACACATTATTCCATCTTTCGGCTTGCTACTACAAATACGGTAATAAATATATCAGTCTCTTAAGGTACTGACCTGCAATGAACAATAATTGGGGAATCTTCCACTGCATAAGATTCTACTTCTTTTATAAAGGCAAGGAAACGTGTTGGACTGTTCGGAACATTTTTGTTGTCGTCCCAATCTTGATATTTGTAAACTTGCACTTCATGTTTATCATTGCGAGACTGTAAGTATAATACAAATATTGGCTGATGTTGAGTGGACTATCCAGATCTTTGAACCTGAATTATGTGCTATTTACAGAGGCAGGAAGTCAAAGTCAGTATCGTATACATCATGTCCATATGTTTGGATATTCACCGAAATCACCAGTCTGTATGTATTTTATTTTATGACAAAGGTATCAGTAATTATAAACATACATCTCATCCGTATTTTATATAGTATATGCATGATATCAGTATACTTTAGATACATTTATATCTCTGGATACCCTTTTTAATGTCATTTATAGGCAGCTTTTGTAATCCTGCATGGCATTTGAATGTAGAAACTATATTTATTGAATTCCAGTGAGTACTTTTGAGAACATCATAACAGCATGCTATACTTACATGACTCTTGTACGAAATTGTCGTTACTCCATATGAGTTATGGGGACTGTTTTCTTTAACCGGTGCAGATACTTCGAATTTACCTATGTTTAAATTCCCTCTTCCTTCTGGCAAATATCTTCCAGTTGTCTGAGAGTAAATGTTAAGTTTTGTTAGTTTTTTCTGTCCTAACTTAATACAGATCATCAATATAAACGTCCAGTACCAAAGGTATTGACTAATGTCATCTTAAAGGTAATATAGAATCCTGCATTGTAAACTTCAACAAGCAAATTCAATGATTTTGTATCCCCGTCAAAGAAGTTTGAGAAATATGTAAGAAATAGCCCAAACTCATTTGATTCTCATGGCATTTCTTTTTGTAGGTAGTTAAACTCCGACGAGAAAATAAATTGTAAATGTTTAAATCATAAAGAAATGATAGTCCAACATCATCATTGTTTAGGACAGGGCGTCATTAGAAGATTATTTATGACATTAAATGGTACAAAGTGTCATAACTCTTATACTTCACAGGCAACTGAAATAGACAGGAAGAAAAACGGACAGGGCCGAAATTGTATCCTTCAGCTCACAATGGTGGATCATAAGACATGGGCCATATTTCAAATAACAAGAGTCAGATATCTATTTTTGACACTTTTGCACATTTCCCCCTCAATTATTATGAACAGCATCCTCTTGGATGTGTTTTCGTCAAAATGAAGGCAAATGATTGATTACCGAAGATAATTTAACGCCAAGTATTATCTACGTGGATCTTTATATGAGAACACTTTTCAAATATATGTCGTCAAACACTAATTTGTTGATGTTGGCAATTATTACAAACCTCATCGTGGAAACTATCCATATCAACTACGACGCCACACTTTTCTTGAGCTATCAGAGTCAAAAAATCTTGTGCTGTTGTCGGTAGTGGTGTTTGGGCCATTATATATCGTTTTCTTGTTGTTATACCCTGAAGTATAGTAGTAGAAGTAAGTTAACATATTTCTTATATCTATAAAGTACACGAGCTCCGGACCTCCTTTTCGTCATAACAAAAAGAGAGGTAACGAGGGGTTAATCGTGCAACAATTTTTCCAGTTCCTTTAACCTTATATTTGCCCATCGGTTTCATGCCCTTCAGAAATGACATGAAGATCGGACTAAAAGGGATGCATTATGAACACATTTTTTTCTTGAGAACAATCTTAAAATCGGCGTTAGTAATGTATACTCGACTCAACCATTCGAGAATTGACAGTCATTGAAAATGTACAAAACTTTGACTATGAACTATCCCTCTGTATAATTAGCAGGCATCATAAGAACAACGGTAGCCATTTAGGACACTTTTGTCAAGCCTACACTGTAAGAACAGCCATACTCGGTGAGATATCACAAGCTCTGAAAATGATTTTAGTCATTAATATTGTCCCGCTCTGCCAATAACCAACTTTTTAACAGATGAACCAGTATTATTGCTAAAGGAAAACTTTGTTATGAGAAAGTTGATGAACAACAACTTTGGATCCTTGAAATAGTTCAGCAGACAGTCAAGCTATTGATTAGACCAGAAAATAAAACTACAATGGCCACGACGATGAGAGGTTGGTCATCAGATAGGGGCATGACGTTTTTTATTTGAGTTTGCTCTTATGTATTTCTTTAGTTGTGACTATACAGAAATATAATTACTACTTATATTAAAGTTCTCTTCCTGACGGGTTTGCATGAAACCGCTTTCCGTGTCTGATCATGTTTACAATAACAGTCAATCACACTTTTAGTCTCAACATGAACTATTAGATAAATTTAAGCGCGTGTTCTATTCTTACGTTTATGTAGACAGCATTGATGTAACCTGAAGAGTAATGACTTCTATCCATTAATAGACGTGGTCGGTTTTCGTCACCTGTGTACACAGAAAATCCGTGACAATTTGAGAGTTTGTTAATGATTTGCAGTTTAGTCTAGTAGGATGAGTAATTAACAAAACACTTAATATTTGTTTAATCGAGTAAAATGAGGAAGTTATATATGAAGCACACATGTTGCTGTTAATCATGATTTTGTTAGGAAGTATAATCATTTATAATAAGTAGCTCGTGAAAAAACAAGTTCCTCTTATATTTGAAATTATGGTGAGTAGCCATGTTATTATATTTAGCTGTTACATTTTAACACAGGTTTTCACGATCAATTACAGTTTGTCTCAGACTCAACAATATCAAACCCACTTGGTATATCGGCCCCTTCTCGATTCAATTGCGTTAGCATCTCGTTTCTGCTTATTGCGTCATTCTCCGTTTGTGAATACAGTTTGTCTATTTTCTGCATGTCCTGTTAGCAGTGCACAAATATAAAGAGTTTATTTACTTTCAGCATGCTTCCAAACTACTGTGAATATTTATGTAAAGTTCTTATACAACACAGGTCAAATTTAAGGAATAGCATAGGCTTGTTGAACTGTATCATTAGTAGATACAAGAATAATGAAATGCAACAAACAATACGTTACAAAGAAATCTTAATTTATACTCCGGGTAAAAATTATCTAGATTTTATTTTGTGATAACCACCAGCAGAACACAATCGAATACGAAAAATCCATAATGCCGCTTTATGAATCAGTTCTGATCACAGCAATTTTACATTAAATAGTATTTATCTATGATGTAACCGTATAAAAGAACTATTTGAGAGAACACCGTATTTAAGTGACCCTATACGAAGACAATAGACCAAATATAATGCAGTAATAACCTACTTAAAGCAAGGTTATGAAGTAACAGCAAGCGTTTCACAAAACAACATATCTCTGTGGACCAGCATAAAGACCCAGGAATAAGTATCATGAATTGAAGACCTAATAAAATGGGCTTTTATAGCACATCACATTTAAGCGACTCGACATAAATACAAGTAAACCAATAATTCAATAACATAAGTGTTTGATAGAACACAATACGTATATGACACAATATGAAGACAGTGGGAGATATATAGTGAATAAATAAACCACTGGATGACATTATTTTCAGTGACCCAACAATAAGCCAGATGGCCACATAAAATTTTTGTTCTTAACACACGACAGTTGAGGCGGTCAGCACTTTGAAAGTACTATGATAAGCTTGATATAAAACCAACTTTTAAAAAACATATTACATATAAAAACACTGCAATTTCTAAAATAATATTAAAAACAAATTAGATAGAATAGAAACTTCTATACGTCGTATATAGGATGTGGGTTTGAAATGGAAGAATCTCTCATGAGCTCCTCATACTGATCAGCTTGGATTTGTTCACAAGGCACCGTAAGAGCATAGGCCACAATTGTATGCAGAAACTGGTACTGCTCCTGGTAACAGACAATTTTCAAAACTTAATGTAAATAGCTAACCGACAATAATCTCACTAAATACATATTAACAAAATGCATCTAGTTTGTCTTTCTTTCTAATAAAATTTAGCTGACATATTGTTTCGTTTTGTTGGTAATTACATTCTACCACAAACATGCATTTAAAAGTTCACTAAGAATTTCTGATATTTGTTGGCAATTAACAGAACAAATACGTCTAAAATAGGCAAGATTCTCTCTACATGTGTAGTTCAATAACTAGCAATATGAGTTTTTTATGTTGCATATCACCGTTTGGTATTTAGGCGATATCTAGGACACCACTGTCAAGTTTAACTTACCACAGTTTGTACCATGTTCACCCTTTGCTCTCTTAGATAACGGACACAGTTAAAAATGTCGACACATCCTTCGCATTGCCCTTGATCAGCTAAAATATCTAGTGCTATATACGTTCCCGTGCGACCAACACCAGCACTTAAATATACAAAAGTAGACAACAAAATTTACCTGAAAGCGTAAGACTAGGTAAGAGTTCAAACTAAATTATAAAGGATGAGTCCACTGGTCGAGAATCATTAGTCATGGCCTTATTAGGGAAGGCATCTTATGTTACATAGGTCTCATAAAATGTAATTAGTTCAATCATGGGTAGTGTTTTGAGAGCGACTGCTAGAAGAAGAGTGACATTTCAAAGCAATATTGCTAAAACAAATACAATGGAAGTATAGAGTAAAACAAAATACAAAATACAAATCATTGATCCGAATTCAAATTAATTTCTCAGATGTTTCCAAATTATTACGGAAAAAACTATGATACCAATAGTTCCAAATGAAAATCACAGTTGATAATAACAGATTTAGGAACATTTCAGCACTGTAGTATGCCACTTTGCATTGTATCTGCGAAGAGAAGTAGTCACTACTGAATACTTTACCTGCAATGAATCAGAACCGGAGAGCTTAGGTCTGCTGGTGAGCGTAAAACTCTTTGTCTGAAATCTATTAGGCTTGTTATGTCAGATGGAACACTTTTATCTGGCCAGACAGTATAATGGAACTGACGCACTTTTCTCTCTGAGGAATCCTTAAACATAAATGATAGATGTTTTAAAACAAATCTGGTGAATTTGCTGGAAAATATTTATCAACATTTAGAATTAGGTCAATAGGACAAACGGCAAAAACGCGCACATGACGATCGGAAGCATCCTGACAAACAGGCATGATAGTACACCTGACTAAATTAAACGACCAGAAATACGATAAAATAGTATATTTATACACTTTGCCAACGCAAGCAGCAGGGCAAACAGCAAAATCTTACACATGACAAATGTAAGCGTACGGATCAACGATTAAATGGTTAACACGCCAATCGCAAGTTTTAAGGCCTGCTGAAGATAAAAACCCAATGTTACATAATATGTTACAAGTACATTGTTATATTCGACACACGTTAACTGTAAACTACGTGGCACATGGCAAAAGCAGAACTACAAACGTAATCAAGGATTAAACGTATTACTCAATAAAATATCATTGTGAGATTTATGATATGATTAAAACACCGCAAAATGGACCTTTCAAATATCTTAAAGATCAAGGGTGTCAATCTTCTGTTCTTGCAATGTATGAAATGTGTGCAGTACAGATGTCACATTTTGCAAAGAATTAACTATTTTTATTTAATTTTAATGTTGAACTATACTATAATATAAATATAAGATACATTCTTAGTAAAAATACATGTTTTTAAAATAAGTAACATAAGTAAATAATACTTGAACATGCCTGATGATATTTTAAAGAAAAAGAAAAAAAAGGGTGTCAATCCTATCTTGGTAAAGTCTTACCAGGCGGAAGTTTAATGGATTTAGATACAGCTTGTCCGGTGTTGATGCCTTTCTGACTATAAAGTATGCTGGTAAGTAGAGGAGCTTAAGCTCTTTGTTCCTGATTGTTTTAAATAATAGTAAAACATTTAAACAAAGGATATTGTTAACACTGAAAATGGAAAATAAAAACAAATCATTTTTTAAGCATCATCACTTAACCAACAACTGTCATCGAGTTTCACATCCTTGAGAAAAATGATTAAGTTATATTAAGTCATTATCAGTTTCACTTGATTGAAATGTTTTCATTCTAACATTTCAGCTCTGTAACTGCTTTAATAAAAGCCGTTTGAGTCCATTAGAAATGAGAACATTGCAGATATACAATCATTTATGCTTATCCGTTGACATGTTAGATTTTGAATTTGCTTTTGAAAGCTGGCAAGCAATACAAAATGTGATGAATAAGAAATAGCCTATGACTAATAGTTACATGTACTAATTTTGTTCATGTCTAGACCAGTTATGTATGAAACTAGAAGCTCAACTCACTGTCAAAATAATAAATGAAAACATTGCAGATATACACACATTTATGCTTATCCATTGACATGTTAGATTTTGGATTTGCTATTCAAAGCTGGCAAACAATACATAATGTTCTGAATAAGAAATAGCCTATGACCAATAGTTACAAGTACTAATTTTGTGCATGTTTAGACCATTTATGTATGAAAATGGAATCTCAATTCACTGTCAAAAAGTATTTCTAATGAGCTATAAAATTTCATTGCTACATAACGACATAAAAACAGAAACTTTTTAAAACTTTGATTCCTATAAAGGGAAAAGCAAGTCAGAAAACAATTTAACTTTAAATTGAAGAACTTATTAAGAATGAAATGAGATTTTTAAATGGTAAACTATCTAAGAGTTCCAAAATGGAGAATCATGTGGTAACCTACATGACACTTAATCAATTTTATTACTTTCAGATAAGAAAATGAGTAAATGGGGTTCAAAAGTAAGTTTTGAAAAAGGAGCATGTCTAATAGTGTGTCTGATTTGCATATACATGTATTTGTATATTAACTAGACCCTTGATTTATCATAACTCGTCTAATTGTTATGCCGTTTAAAATCCATCCTAAGTTATATTCCGACTTACTTTCCTCTTAAGGTCAGCGTTTCACCCAGTGAATGAATCTAAATATCGTGGCTTATAAAGGTCACTGTCTTATGGGGCGATTGTCGGCGTAATACAGATCTTGGTCATGATGACACGGCTTTCTAATAAGGGTCACGTGCACACCTTATTTTGATTGCTAGCAAAATCATAACATTGCGCTTCTTAAAAGGCCCAATACTAAGCCCCAGATAGGTATAATTTTTCATCACGTATTTTCATGTTGTATCTTATAATTGGCTAAAACATTATATATTATTCACTCTTTGGCAACAATGAAGTGCCACTTTTTGCAAGACTGCAGAGATATAAACGTTAAACTTTTGACTGTTTTTCAGCAAAACAGCAAAAAGACCACCAAGGTATTTTTAAGTTTCGATATACCTTTGTAAAATATTTTAAAAAGGTTGCTAGAAATTTGAGAAAACATTGCTTGCCAATTATTATGTTATTATGACATATTCTAAGATATGTTGTTGACTTTTGAAAACTTTGACACGTCTTTTTCTTTGATATTGTATCTTTAAGTTTAATCATTTTATTTTTAGAAAAACAATCCTTTTTGAGGAATTATGTATTTTATCGATTTATGATCTACAAAATTATCAAATTATTGCGATTTATATTACCCCCCAACACTTTCATTTGAATTTAACTGTAATAACTTTATACTTTCTTCATAGAGCTGTCTGACAGATGCATTTTGTGGGGTAATGATATATCATGCAACCAGTTTGGGTTTATTATTACCTTTTTAGTGTGGAATGTACGTAAAGTATAATCGGCGTAGGTTTCCTCCCGTACACACGTGACTGATATGTCGCCATAAATTACGCGGTTACCATTCCCTGGCCAGTACATCTCGCATTTTCTTCCCTGAGGATAAAAACTATAAATGTGACATATAATACAGTTGAACAAAACCCTCGATCGTCAAATAGTTAATGGCTTCCAACAATTATATGCATATGCCCAAATGTCATTTACTCCTTAGGACCAGTGCATTTGCAGCTAGTATAAATTTCAAAATCATTTTAAAAGTTAAGACTTTACATATATAGGTAATGCTATATTATTTGTACAAACATCATAAGAAAACTCGATATTGATTAAAGTATTTAAATAAATATGCGTGTAATTATATTTTGCATAGTAATAATTGTTTGTAAAGTTTCTTTTCCCTTGCAAGGGGATTTACATACAGTACGTTTAATGAAAATCTTTTGACCAAAGCATGTATCATTTAAGTGACATTTGTGTTTTTCCATTTTATTTGAATTCTTCATACATAAATCAAAATAGTGATACTGTTATTCAAAACGACGTAAACTCTTTGGCTGGTAGGTATATCACACACTTTCATATTTGGATCACCTTTTGATGTAAACAGAAAAAACATTTCTGTATCAATGTAAATAGTTTGTTCTTTCTTATGGCTTTGTATTCTATTAAAAAACAATGATAAAACTACACTGTCAAACTAAACTAGAATGCAGCTGCTTCTATGATTACATTACCCCTTCTTCCATCAGGTTTGTCAGCATGATTATCTTCTCCACACATTCTTGCCAGACCATATGCCAAAATAATTCAAAGTCGCTTGTCGTTTTCGTTGTCGGCCCTTTGAGATAAATAACAAATTTCACACGAGCTAATAATAAAAAAATGTTTTTACTTCATTATTTATAACTTATTCCATAAAATTGCAACGTGGAAACTGCTTCTGGCGTTACTCTAAGGTATTGTTGATAGATGTACAAATATTTGGGATAATCATATAACGATACTCACCCAGAGTAGCTATGTAAGCGTTTTGGCGACGGTAGCCCTGAAAAATTGAAATTATAAGACTGGTTTTATTTGGAGACTATATTGTATTGTGAAATGCATCGGTAACTTGATAACTGGATAATCGCTGTGAAAAATGTACACGTTAATACATTGTTCAATAATTCATGTCAAAACAATATCTGCTAAATGACAAGAAGACAAACCCTAGTCTGCACACCAATTATGATTCAATGACTTTCTTTCTTAATAAGGTACAGGCCATCCCTTGATGTTGACTTACAGGGTGCCATTTTTATATACTAAATGTTGTTGCTTACACTTCTACTGTAAACGTATCGTTTTGGTTTATTCTGAATATTTAAGATTTAAATTCGAAAGCAACACTTACATCCACATAACTGGCGTTAAAGTAGTCATTTTCAGTCTCGTGAAGTTTCACTCTGTTGAAATTATCTGAAATATGTATGAATGGTAATTGTCAGTATGGCTTCTACATTATTCGCGTAGTAGTCAGTTATTGTCAGTATGCGCAGGTCTATTTTTTTATGTTTAATTCTTCAATGATTAAAACTCTATCTAACTTTGATAATAAAGATTTTACTAAAATTTCAATGTCTTCATTCTCTACGCTGATGAACCTCACATTTCAATAATAGAAACTGTGTGAATTTACTGAATATTTGTATATTGTTATCGTTACTTTATTAAATGTATTTATGATACATGTAATACGTTTTTCTTTGTAACGTTTGATCGCATTTACAAATTGAACGTACATGGAAATACCCCCTTGTATCTGTTGCGTTGAACGTTTTCTTCTCTTTGTGAGTCTGTGAAAGGTTTGATGAGGTCATTAGGCAACAGCTGAGGGAAAAGCATAAATGATATCGTGTGAATGGAGAATGATGATAAATATTATTATGGACAATCAGTTCCTTCTTATAAACTTAGGAAATCAATTATTAAAACTGCCTTAAAAGTACTTGATAATACATTTTTCATTTGATTTGAGAACGAGAACAGCTCGTTCGAAGGGCTATAATTGAAATGAAAATTGAAATGTTAAATATAGAATGAATAAAGCATCAGATGTCTGTAAGTAAATATAAAATGAAAACGACAGCTTAAAACAATAAATGTTTAGATAATCTTTCCTATATTTGAGTGATCAATTTTGCGAGAATATGTCAGGTTCTCGTTTGTTATGCTTCGGAAGATTGTTGAATTGTTAACTATGCTTAAACACAGCAATGAAAGACTAAAGATGAAAACAAACGTTACTTGATCACCCATCCTGAAAACATTAGCCATGCCAATTCAAAATCGATTTACGAAAGTAATGATTGTTTTTTTATATGTACCCAAAAATCCCGAGCAATGTCGTCTTTCTGACGAATAAGCATCGGTAAATCTTGAACATTCGTTGCCCTGGAAATGGCTTCTATATTATTCGCGTAGTAGCCGTCTTGCTCCTTTTCAGTATGCCGGGAGTCTTTATCTTCACATATCTCATCTGTTGCATTTTTGTGGTCATCAAATTCTAGCAACTCCTGTTCTTTAAAGTGAGAATGGTTTCATTTAATGTAAATATAAAGTTCTCTATATCTTCATAAAGTATACATCAACTGTTTCAGAACATGGTTATGGTTATAACATGTTTGTAAGGGAACATTTTAACATCTTTAATAAACTAATATAAACGGGTACAGCTTTTATAATTTTATTTTAAGCACTTTTTATTCTTAGGTGACAAGAACATTCATGACAGACCATTCACACTGCAATATAGACTGTTTCTTTTCTTAAATTTCTATTTTATAACAATAGTCACATCTAATAAGGCTATACAAGACTCACCTTTTCCCGTCCTGTTTCAGACCATCCCGTCCACACTTACAAATTATGAGTAATAAGCCATTTTAAGGCAATGAGAATATATCATGCACCCTTTCAGGATTTTCTTGAAAAATTGGGTCAAATGTTCATATCACTAAAATTACGTGCATAAATTATATTTCAACTACGCCAGTGAAAGCTCTTATTTGATTAAGATAATATGTCTCTGTACCGATATCGACAGTGCATCCTCTTTCTTCTGGTCTAGAGGGTTGAACAGAAGGATCATTGTGATCTTTAGATCGACTGCAAAAATAGAAACATCACGCTACTATGCATGTTGGAGATTGACGTAAACTGTTGCTACACTAGATATGCACCTATCGGGTAATTAAGACATTGGAATATTTACCAACGGATGGAAATCAAATACGAATATCCAATCTAGGTACAAGACCAAGGAGTCAAGATATATAGTCGATTGTGTACATAACAATGATGACATTTAATACATTTGCTGTATCATTTCAGTTTGATAAAGTTTATACAATGATGCTATGTATTTTACGTTCATGTTGTACACCATACGATGAAGATTGGACAAAAATAAGAAAGAATAAAAGTAATACAGGAACTATTTACACATTTTTACCTATCGGTATATCTTCGACTTAGTTACTTGAATGTTTATGGTTATGATTTTAAACTACAAACAGAATATTTATTACTTTAAAAAACCATTATTTTTCCTGTATTGCTTTACCTTCGTTTAATGGCTAAAGCGAGAATGGCTAAAATCACAACAACAAAAATTGTTCCACCACCAGCAATGCTCAAAATGAAAACGATTGATGAAAAACGTGTTGGTGTATCTGTCGCATTTAGGGTTCTTTCAGTGGTATTGGGTGTTCCTAGGCCCGCTCCATCTGCAAAGAAAAATAACGACTTATAACAGTACAATGTACATGTAATATCAGATTTCGAATGATTTGAGAATCTAAGTGATTTTAATCCATAAAAAGCCACACCCAGTTTAAACAAACATAGATAAGGATGAACATAACATACCTTGGCCATTGTTCAAGCAAGTGCCATCCGATTTGTTGCACACATTTCCAGGACAAAGTTGTGAGCACATGCTTCGGCAAAACGGACCATAGAACCCATGTTTACACTCATAACACCTGCCATCTCGCTTACATCTGTTTTCAGAACAATTGTTATAACAAGTCTCGTTGCAGACATCGCCGAAATATCCAACTATACATCGTTTACATTTGCCACGTGCATCACAGTGCTTTTGACAGTTCTGCGGACATGCATTTTTACAATAAAGACCATAATAGCCAACTTTACATCCGTCTGAACATTTTCCGTCCGATAAACACTTCGTTTTGCACCGGCTGCATGTTTGATTACAGTATGGACCAAAAGTGCCTCTTCTACAGCCCCCAATGCAACTACCATTTGTCTTATTACATTTTATACAATTGTTATAACATTCTGTGCACTCATTTTCACTTTTGCAAGCAATGCAATGTTTACGCGTTATATTCAATTCATTATTACACACAGTAGTGGAAACGTTTCTGACGAACATCATTATCAGAACTATATCAACGATTGTCCTAATCATCGTTATTTCTACCATCGTTCACAATGTCTAATTATTAAAAAGCTATCACAGAATGTGATGGTTCTTTGTTTATTCCTATTCAGAATATTGCCACAATACTCTTGGTATGTATATCACGCTCAAATCTTTCTTTGCCTATACAGGAGAAATTTTAGTAGTGTTAGAATGAATATTAATCTATGAATAAAATGAAAAGTATTATAACACGTATTAATATACAATCAAAGACAATAGCTATCTCACGATAAACTACTTGTCTCAAGACTAACTACTTGTCTCACATCTATGAACTCATGACTTTCACAGCTTTGTCATGCTTAATTTCCGCTTCATCCTATTGTACGCAATGCTATTGCGAGGACACTGTAGCTCTCCAATCTAGCGCTGTATTAATATCTGTTTGCTACAGGTATAAAAAAAATATGCCAATTGGAACAGTTCTGTTTGTTATTTGGGGGAACACCAAATCATGATGCCATGGGATAAAGAAAGATAAGCGAGGTTTAACCTTACTTCACTGAATATTTATGAGTCATTTCCCCTGCCTTGCTGCATCTTACTCTTAGTGCGAAGCTTTCGGTATCCAAATTTAAAAAAGAGCGAATGACATAGTGTTAGTTACGCGATCAGCGTGTACAAACCTTAAATGGGATGCACGGTGTAGCATCGATTTAACTTCTTTCATAAAAGGTACCGGTATATCATATTTTTGCGTGTGCATCTCCAGTTTATAAAAGATAAGACAATGTACTGATATAGATACAAGTGTTTATGCTGGCAGCATCAAAAGCATTTTAGGTTCGCATTTATTTTTATGCATCCATTATTTTCGTGTAATGCCAAATTCATACACAAAATCCGATCATTAACAAAATAAATTTTCAAGAAGTGAATATAAAATGGCCAAAACTAAATAAAAGTATCGTAGTTACTGTGTCGATTTTCTGTATTGAAAAACCATTTTGCACACAGTCACACACCTAGTATATCAAATAAGTGCACTAGACTGCGCACAGGTCTTCGCACGAGCGCACGCACGCGCACACGCACGCATGCATGCGCACAGTCACGAATATAATGGACTTGCGTTCGTATCATACATAACTGCAGAATTCCTACGCTGTTAAATTTTGTTCTAGTTTTTAATAAGTCGTTTTACATGTATATTGTATCCAATTCTTTCTGTACACATTGCAATACGACTACACTGGACAAGTAAGCATGCACTGAAATAAAACACGTTTTTATAGCTTTGAGGTCATTTCTTATTCCGGTCAAGATCTAAACAGCTCTATAAAGATATGAACAGTGGCGGTATCGGTATAAACTATTCTCTTTGAGAAGTCATTATCTGAAAAACACACATCAATTACCTATTAACAAGACACTCTGATCGTTAGAAACAATAGCAAATATTTACGAAGTGCTAGCCAAACCGCTCTCTATTTGATGGTGCCTAAAGAATTATACAAGTTAAGATCAATGTATGTTATGGTTAGGTGGTTCTGTAGTTCTTGTGTGGATTGTGGTTTTCAGGTTTCAGGTGCTTCTGTGAATTGTATGTAAAAAACTTCTTTTGCTATATTACTGCCTACAGGCGACGTAAATGTATAAGATATTTATTACTTGCATTCAAATTAACCGTTCCTGTGGTAACTGCACTATAGAATAGAGCAACATTTAACTTTTTACAACCTTTCTCATTACCTCTTTATATTTAACCAAAGGGAAAAAGTCGTCTTGTAAAACAAAACATTTTACAAAATGTTAAATGTAATGAAAGTAAGTAAAAAACATATAAAAAATTTAGACACTGCATATACTTATTTTGTTGGCACTGGAGGTCAACACTTTATCGGTAATAAAAATAACAATGCTTCTCCGAAAATGTGCAGGATTTGGTGATTTGTTGTTTGAAAGCATGATTGATATAGCATTAGCATCTGCACACAAAATTGGTTCAGTATGGAAATATGAAATGCTATATAATTTAATTGTTTATGTTTTTTTCTCTGTAAAATAAAATTGCATTTAATTATTAACTCAAATACAAGTTACACTTAAAAACGTTTTCCGCAATGTATTAAAAATAACTATGATATTTCTTCCTGATTTATTTCCGCTAGGATAATCATAATCAGATGCTACGTCTTCAATTCAATCCAACCTAAACTTAGTGTCAAAAAATACAATATTTCAGATGATTATTCCTTCTCATACTATTGCAGTGTACATTCTGTATAGCCTACAATATTATATCTTAGGGGAAAAATAGAATACTTAAAACATATTTGGATGAAAAGTTTTGGATTAATATTGAGATGGATTAACTGATTATGAAACTTGGCCAACTTTTAAATCGGCGTATTTATTTCAATTACAAACGCAATGTAAATATGCATATTATTTAGTTAACCTGTACATCCTTAATCGATTCCATTGGACTTAATGAAAAGCTACGCTAGAGAGATTGGCAGGGAGGAATTGGTTACATATAATAAGTAAGATCGCTGTGAGGAAGCTCAGCCGATACTGTGAGACGATTTCATTGCAAATGTTACAATGTGGATTTTCTTCCAATGTGTTGTAGTGTATTAAGAACCATAACTACATCAAAATGTTTATTCAATTACAACTAATTCTGAAGAAATTCTCAAGGACACTTTTCTAATGGAAATGAGTTATTTATTTCTTCATGTTTTCATCTTATGATTATATAATTGATATTTTCAAATGTCGGGGAAATATACAAATGTTTATTGTTAATAAACGTTGCTGTTGAACAAAATGTTAAATGATTTTGTTAGATGGTCATTTAAATGGGATTTCTGTAACAATGAATGCTTCAATAAAACATAAGCATCTGCAATATTTTAAATAAAAGGAAAATCTACAAATAATGTAGTATACTAGATAAGAAAGCAAACTGTTATCGTAATGTCTTGATATGACTTGATTGTGAATTAAAAATAAAAAAAATCATGTGCACTAAAGGGGAAAAGGAAGGCATTTGTATTGGAGACCAAAATATAACATCTGGGAGTTTTGATTCTTGGAATATAACGTCAATGAGCCCGAAGAACACGTCAACGTCACAGGATTTGAATGTAACAGAAGGGGAGGACAGCGGACCACTGTCAGATGATTCTGAAATTGGATTAATCATCCTCTTCACATTGACCACATTATTATCAATTGTGGGTAATTGTTTTGTGATACTCGTTTTTGCACGTGGCCGGCGCTCGAGAACCGATCTTCGACCGTTTCTTATTAACCTTGCAATATGTGATTTAATTATGGCTATATTTTGTATGCCTTTTACATTCATTTACACCATGATGAATACTTGGATATTTTCAAAACCAATGTGTCCTATTGTGTTATTCGTACAGCTTTTGTCCGTCTCAGGGAGTGTGTTCACAAACATGGCGATAGGGATAGATAGATTCATGGCGGTCATGTTTCCCCTGAGGTCTCGCCTGACCAAGAAAAGAGCCAAGTATGTGATATGTGTAATTTGGATCGGCAGCACAGCCCTTTCATCCGTGCAATTTAAGGTTGCCCGTTCCGAAGACTTAAGAGGCGGTGTCGTTGTATGCCAGGAACATTGGGAAGATCCAAATGATAGAAAAATATACACAGTATTCATTTTTGTGATAACCTATTTAATTCCTTTACTTATACTCTCCATTACATATTCAATTGTTGGAATATTGCTATGGAAACGGATATCTCCCGGGAACAGGGACCATGTCCGGGATTTGCAACAGCTTCGATCAAAACGTAAGGTAAGTCGTTCATAATTCAATAGGGATGTACAGTAATCACTGTCTTACAAGATGTAATAAAGATTTCAAGATATTATGTATGCACCAATATGAAACTGCTTAACAGAATACTCTAGCTAATTCAAACGATATTAAAGCAATGGGACGCTGTAATAAACTCAGCTGTAATTCGATTTCCCGTCATTTAACTACCAGTGAACAAACTAAGAAGTTTAGTTAGACAAATCAAATCTTCACCAACTAGAGGCTGCTGAATATATTTAATAGAAAAGACCAGGAGAAAGAATAAGCTTTGATATTTTAGATAAAAATAATTCATTGACGGAGAGCAAGAAACAAATGAAAAAAAACATTTGGGACTTTTTCGTCGTCAGCGAAGTTCAAGAAGAAAAATTAAGTCTCTCTCACTCTTGGCCATTCCTGGGGAAAATTGACAATAATTATTTTGTTTCGCTTGGTCATGTAACAGAGATATTGGTTTGATACTTGCTGATAAATTACCAACAGTGTATCATTTACAATCCATAAATAAAAGTGACATTTCTTCCATTTCAGGCAACATTGTTCCCCTGATTTATGAATATTTCGTGCCAACTTATTTTGGTCAGTGAAAAATAAGACAATAATGTCTCTAACATTATTAACTTGTGTCTGAACTAACGGAAAATTTGCATTTAAATTGTATTTTAAGATCCAATTTAAGTTTTGTAAGCGATTCTTATTTCCGTCATTTCAAATCTGTGGGGCGCACATCTTTTTCACTGGTGTTTACATTAGCGCAGTGTGTTTTGTTCTGTGCAGTTAAAAGGTTTTAGAAATTTACTCGTAAGATGAACTTTGTGTTTGTCATTGTGATCCTAACATGAACATGTCGTTATCGGATCGTATTGAAATCTTTTCTATTTGCCAATGTTTTCCATTAGCACTGCAATATATCTTATTTTCACTTTTATTCATTTTTGGAGACGCAATCAGCAACAGGCCTTCGGATGTCGCCGAATTTTTTAAATATATTTATAACAATTTCAAAGTAACAATTTAAAAAAGAAAACATATTTGCGCTGGAAAGTTGATGTGATGCGTTTGTGGCGATTATAGTTATACCTTTTTTCGGCCAAAGAAATTAAGATAGTGATATTAAAATGGTTATCATGAACTAAATGTCATACATAGACCCATAATGGTTTTTAAAACAAATTGCCTACATTCCAGCAAAGTCTTAGCTAAAGTTTATCTTGCTATGTAACATAGGTATTCTTTATTCATGTTTAATGCTCATGCAGTTACGTAGTTATTGTGTAATAATGACTTATTCCCTGTTCACGTTTTTATCAAAGTTGTCCATCTAATTACAGCATAATCTGCCGGATTCATCCTCTTATATATCTTTATCACGCACAATTTGAACGAGATGTAATATAACATGGAAAGGTAATGCTTAATTACGCAGCTTTCTGATATAAACTGGTTTTAAACTGATATAAATGCGATTACTCTGAACGTTATACTTTTTTCTACGACAAGAAACACAAGTAAATGATTTACGTGTGATGCCATTAAGACTACATGTATTCAAAATGTTCAGTCAGTGTACGAAATATACCTTGAGGAAGATTATAAAAATACGTCTTCCAACTAGATTTCTAAACCGTTTCTATTATTGCTTTTTATTGTTTAGAATAATGTTAAATGTATATTGATACTTAACTGAAAAGGACTGAATCTTAGGACAAACTGATCATGGTGTAAACTGACTGTAAAAACAGGATGATCTGTATTTACCAGAATACGAGCTACAGTGCTTGTCAAAAGAGATGTACGATCTCATGAAACTCTTGCTACATTACATTCAATCAGTAAGATCAGGGTTACCTTACGCGTCTGTACATGCACCTGCACATAAAGATGGTTTGATTTACTGGCATTAACATAGAATCTTACAATAGCTAGTCATCTAAGCCCCTTACTGCGGCACAGTTTGGAACTTTGATATCCTCTTCCAGTTCTTCTTAAACCGTATATTTTAAATTAGGCTATCACATGCATATTATGGTTTTAAACATTTTGCAATAAAAGAAGAGATTTTGAATTACTAGAACATATACTTGATACGATGATTAGAATAGCATCGAAGCTGATTAACTACAGTGTCTGATTTTTTTAAAATTCAGATAGACTCGAAACTTATTTATAATCATGATGTGCAAGCATTTTGTTCGATAAGTTACAGAGCAGTGTGGTGAATTTTCACATTCTAATTCTCTACTTTTTATTAATTGAGTGCTTTGTTATTTACTCAGCTATCTTCTGTTCGGGTACCAAGAGGGTTTTGTATATAATAAAATGAATGTTTGGTCAATATACTCAACTCAGCACAAAGTTATATTTTGTACATCTTCACCACCTGCTCTACAACAGTTCCTGAAAGACAATACCTGTCTATAATTAAGGCTGAAGTTTCCAAGAATGCTTAACATGAATATAATACGTGCAATTATGTATTGAGTACTTTATAATTGTCTATGAAAATTTTCCTTGATAACACATGCTTTAAACTATGTAGAAATAGAAGCACAGATTGACATCTGTTACAAAACTCATTAAGACTGACAACAGTTGAAGGTTTTTCTGCATTTCTAATTAAACAGCTTCACTGTGTTATTTCTAGAGCATTTCGAATTAAATGACTTGGAATTCTATCGGGCAAATTGTTTTCTAAAGTGTTTAATTCACTACTTTAGTGCCAGCGGAAGCATTAAGTAAGAAACCCAAGCCAGGAATTCTTGGCATATTCAATAAAGTGAAAACCATGAAGATTCGAAATGCGTTGGTTTTCTTTAGGTTCTAAGATCGCAGCCACCTTGAATAGAAATTTCTTTGTAGCTGTGATAAAATTCAAGTAAACCTGGTCGTATATTAGAACCAGTATTAAAAGTTTGATCTGTTTGTTTTTTAAGTTGCAAATACCCTTCAAAATACAAGTAGTCATACTGTATCACGTTAAGGATAGATGCTTAAGATAAAATAAATGCTTCGAAAACATGTCAAAAAACTTTAAGCAGTGTTATTTCCCTTCTAAACCGATCGAAATGAATACAAACCTTACACATTTAAGTGCGTAATCAATTTTTGACTTGTTATTATACTGTATTCAAGTTTTGGCTGGGTTATTTTACTGTATTCATTTACATTTAATAAAAACAGCTATTATACAGAATCATTTATTTCAGTTATAATTTTTGTGATATTTATCTTTTCTGAGATTATAAATCAATGGTAAAGGTTTTTCATAAAACAATGACCATCACTTTGAAGGGTAACATTTTTAAAACGACTCAGTAAACTTTCAACCGACATACAGGACGCCATAGGTACATTTGTAAATACAGAAATTTGAATAAAACGCATGTTCTTTAACTTTATTTATTTTGTCAAGAAAAACCCGTCATGTAAGACATATAAGGCTCTTCAAACTGTTGCTGTTCAACAGCGCTGTTACTGACCGGTAAACCGGGATGCATACAGTTTTCCAGTCCCCAATTGCCAGTAATATGTTATTCTGCTGCTCTCTGATCTGATGTTCTCTCTCTTTGATTATCTCAAACTGTTGTGCCAAGCAATGTAAAATAACAGATTCTAAGAAATATTTGCTTCAAATTTTTTAAACATTTGGTTGTTATTTTTATTGGCTCTCAACTGTTTCCATGTTGATTTTAATGGCGCATGCTTCTGTTTAATGATGTGCAATTTATAAATGGCTAATTTTAATGGATTATTCAATGCTGTGTGTTGTGAATATTTGGGTTCTGTTTGTAGAAAGCACGAGAAACGTGTGGCTCTTCAAACGTATTTCTATAGATAACTGGCTTATAAAGGGACGCTAAGCACGCGAAAATACAATACAGCTCTGAATTAAGTACCCTAATGTACCGAGTCTATTCTGGTATGCACGATCAAATGCCAAGGGACCTTTTGCTTAGGTCATATTTATTTTTAGCGATGCAAGTAAATGACTTTGAAACAGAACACAAGATGAACCATCAAAAATAAACAGAATCGTTCTAACTTCTAATATTAAATTAATTCAATTGATATTGAAAAAATGTCATTTCAGCAAATATTTAACGGCCTAATTCTAGTGACGTAAAGTTCTCCCGAGAATTACAATAGAAAATAATATTGTGTTTCAGAAAAGGGATTCTGCATGACAGGGCTTTCTGTAAGAGATCTTTATTTCTTTGTATGTGTTTTCCAATTCAGAATGTTGTCTTCACAGTCTGTAAAACACACTATAATACAGTCTAGACCCTCCACTCTAATAGCCGCTTCTCTGGAAACCAATCAAAATGATTAATCCTTTAAATGATATAACTTGCAATACTTTAATGTTCCTTGGCACAATACAGTCTCCTTAATTAATAATTCAATTCGGAGTGTGTGTTTCTAGTAAAAATAATATTTCGATATTGCAGCTTTTTACCTGATATTACATTTTGATGAAATTGCGATATATTCAAACATTTCTTAAACAACAAAAGTTACAAAACCGTAAATTCTTTTTCTAACTTACAGTAATTTTCACAGCATCTTCACGGCATTTCTTGATATAAATAATAATAAATTGTTTTATCATGACTTGAATATACCACTCTAACACTAGGATTGTCAACATTAACTTTTAGTGATCTCTGGCGATCGCAACCTGCTTCTAAAGTATATTTGCGATACCATCTATCACAATTATCCAATCGTATTTGCCGAGAGCGATCACTTGACCGATATAAATTGGAAAGTAGTGTGTAGACCCGCGAGGATTAAATTTGTCATGTCACATGTATGAGGTAAACTTTATATGAGAAGAAATGATAATTCTAAAATATTCCTCCGTACGTTTGTCTAATTCACAGAAATAAAGTGTCTATCAATAAGCGGGTTTTTAACATTTAACACTGAAGTATTGGGTGGGTCAAACAGTTATATTCTAACTTGACTCTCTTGAAGTAAATGGAATTTTTGTATTGCTTTTACGTCTTTCGTTGCTTTCGTTTTCTGCGTGAAAAGTTTTGTCTGTTATGTTGTGTTTCATGCAGTGAAAATATGAATATGAAAAATGTTTGATACTAAACCTGATGAAAAGGTTTGTTTTCTTTGATAACAGTCATCATATATAAGCAACGTGCCTCGAAGAAGCTAGCCTGTCTGAAGTAAAACAACCACAATAAGCACGATTTGTAACGACTATTTATCAACAAAATGAAATCATTCATCGGCATTATGGTCAGCATACTATAATGTTACTTATAGGAGAAATACTAAATACCACAGAGCCGCCATTTCCCAGAGAAGATATCTCTAGAAACTGCTGGAATTATTTCGGATTGTAGAACTGTTAAACAAAATCTCTTGATTATTGGAGGGATTATTAAGATAATAGCACCCAGACATTTTCACATTGAATGTGTTATTTAATTTTCGACAGATGTTAAAAGCATTGTTTTGAATTGCAGAAATGTTACAAACAGCCAAACTGTTTAAGACTGAATTACTGACTTACTGATAGACATTCGTCATCAGGTTTGTTTGAAACTGTTCAAGTTCCGTGATTTATTTCGTTTCATTTCACATACCAAACATTTTATGATTTTTTTATGACTGACGCTACCGGTTCTGTACCTACAGTGGCATGTTGGTTACGCTGACCTTTCAGGTATTCCCGATTAGTGTAGCTTTTAACTAACAAAGTACAGAAGAAAACAGAAAAAAGCTTTTCCACCGGTTGTTTTATTGCTGAAACACGTGAACAACTTCTAATGAAAGCAGATGTTTTTTTTTTTTTTTTTTTTTTTTGGGGGGGGGGGGGGTTTCAGGTGTTTCTAGGGAACGCCTTATGTTTTTGGACAATATGTAAATTGTTGGAAGGGTTGTTATAGTAGCACAACCAGAAATTGCCGCATTTAACCATAGATAATATTGCATGCGATGCGGAATCACTTCGTGAGACCTACCGTAGCGAATAATACAGAAGCGGTAATATTCCTTATTGAGGTACACGTAGGCATCGACAATTAAACATTTAACAGATCCATTTAACATAATATACACAGGTAAAGTCATGAATTTGTTTAGCATTAAATTTGTGAGTCACGATGGGGTAAAAAACTATAAAGAACACACAGTCTGAACGCTGCATGAGCCTGCAGGATATGCGCACGTGGATTCTATTTAAAACCCTGTAAACACTGCGTGATGTCCCGCTCGGAAATTCCCTAAAAAATCTTTTCCATACCAACTGCATCTGTTAATTTGATTTCTGCATACAAAATAATGTGCAAATGGTGTAAAACTTGAAATCAGAAAAACAAAGATGTAATTAATATGAAGATACATCTTTAATTAAGGAATTATATCTTAACAAAATTACTTAATATTCGTAATAAAAGCTTATGCTTTATTTAATTGTAAAAGATAATATATAAATAATTCTCAGGATAGAGAGTAAATGGTACAAGGATTTTGTACATGCTTAATTATGCACATGTGTACGACAGTTGGAACATGTTCATTAAATCGTTCCGCGTTTCGTTTCTCGTGTTTTATCGCCCATTTCAACCGTACATGTATTTCAGCAGTACCTTTTAAAGTACTTTATCAGATTTATAATATTCAGGACAGGTCAGGACGCGAAAGCATTGTATCAAATATAGCATATATTGTGAGTGTATAAAAATGATAAGTCACAGCACATGGTCTTGTTACAATTAATAAATGCAACAAATATTACTCAGATCCCTTGAGGCATGCATAATAAGGTATAGAAGCGAAAACCAATCAACCCAGCATACAAGCCGCATACTGTCACATTGCCATTAAAAATTGTGAAAAAAATAAACGCTGTTTGTGAGACACATATAACTGAGAAGGACGAGCCGGACACGATGAAGTAAGCGGCCGTGATGTGACTTTGACCTTGTTATGTAAGAAGACAAAGACTGTCAAGACAGTGACATTTACCAGGTAGCTAAAACATAAACAAAATATATCATCCTCGTGCTGGAAAGTAATAACAAGAGAGTTATAGCCAGGGCAAAAGGTATAACATCTGACAAATAATCCGACATGGGGATGCCGCAAATATATCCCGACATGGGGATGCCGCAAATATATCCCGACATGGGGATGTCGCAAATATTTCCCGACATGGGGATGCCGCAAATATATCCCGACATGGGGATGCCGCAAATATATCCCAGAAACTCCCACGTTTGATGACGCGTAGTGAACTTTTATTCATATCTTTCGAATAATGTCGAGGAAATTTAAAAAATACACAAATGCCCTCTATGGACTTAACTTTGTTACAACTTGAAAACAGTTTGTGTCACAGTTTTGGCAAGTTGCGAGTGTGTCACTATTTATTCTAGGTCCATTCTTCGTCTGCGGTACGAATGTGAGCGTTGGCATTCGCACTTTATCTCCTTGAAACAAACCTTGTGTATCCTATTCTCAATCAATCCGGCTTAGTTTACAGAACTCACAAGTTTTCATACAGGGTCACCAACAAAGGAAATATGTGCATGTCTTTAATACTCATTGTTATTCTTCATAATTTATTTTCCTATAGCTACAAAGTAGTTATTATAAAATGTCAAGTTTAATGAAGTTATAGATATTCTTTCCGGCAACATAAGATTACAAAGTCAATCAAAACGCATTACCAAGCAAAACGATATACCCTAAAACACATTTTAGCATTAAAGATCACATCACACAGCCAAGAAAACACTTATATCGTTTATTTATTTTCTCTGCACACAGCGTGGAACTGTCTAAGCAAGTGTTGAGTATTTAAAGAGATCATCAACTTTCATACACATACATTTATGCAGAAAATTACTCCAATAAGATCACCAGATATTAAGACTGTCTTGATATAAAAAACAAAACTTTCGGAACCAAATGGTCAATTTGCGTAGTAAAAAAGTTTCACTCATAAGACCGATTCATTAATAAGACTGCGTTTTATTGGTCCGAAAGGTGGTCTCAAAATAAGAACTTATCTGTAGTTGAAATGTATTTTCTTGAATGAACTCTTTACGCGGCTTTGATTTATTTCCGTATGGATTACGTTGCAGTCACAGGTGTTGTTCTTCTCGGTAACACTTGCAATGTCTGGTCGGCAACATTTGTTTGCATTTTTTTCACGTCGCCTTGGTGATTTTGCCGATTTACGTACACTAAAGAATTGAATAAAAAAAGTTCTTAATAAAATGTATGCTTCGTCTAATTCGATCAGAAACTCAGGCTGTAGTGTATCTATAAAGTATTGTTCTCGAATGCTAATATGAAAATGGTAGAACGTTTCATATACAAAATACTGTATTGGAAGGTTTAACAATTGAAATCAGTATTTTTTATATTTTAAGATATCAATTTTAGGGACAATATTGTATATAAAGGAAAAATATCATCCAATTTAACAGTAGTTTTGTCGTAAACCGCTAGGTTTGGCCAGCTAAACTGTTAGATGTAACTTGTTTACAAGAATATACGTTATTTCGAATTTACATATTCTACATTTCATTTTCATAAAAATACAAATCTTTAAAATACATTTTCAGTGAAAATGTTTCTTCACGTAAAACATAATCGATCACATTGAATAAATAGCTTTCAATGATGAGTTACCGGTCAATAATAAAGTAATTTGGTGATGTAACATTGCGCCGAAAGAATTGTTGTCTTGTAGAAAGATTTCTTTTAACATGTTCGGTGCTCCCTTTACTACATAACATTCGCATATCGCAGATATGTGGAAGCGTACTATGCTGTTTACCTATTTCCATGATGTACCTTGTGGAAACATTTATTTGAACATAAAGAAAGCACATGTTCGCCTAACGAAGCATCAGTAAACAGGAAAACGAGAAGTAAAACATCGAGGCATGTTGTCTTGATCTGGAATATAATGATAATGATACAGTTTTCAGAACACCGTAACCCAGCAATCTACCGTTTAATGGTATTGACATATTGACGTTCAGGTGAGGTGGTCGGAAAAGGGAGGCTCGCCGAGCCACCTCTGCCACCTAACCTTTTCAAAAGGCATTGACAAATCAACAGCAAATCCAATGAATTTGACACTTTTAGGGGCCTGAAATAGAATAAATACGGTATTTAAAAAGAAAAGATTTCAAATTACTCTGGCCTCGAAAAATAGTTCTACATTTCAACGGACAAAAAATATAAAAACGACATAAATATAGCTTAAAACCTTCTGAGCCATTTATAAATGTTTTCTGTTCTAATGTAATGATATTGTTTTGCAAACAAAATATTTGCAAAGACACACGCAAGAATTCCAGAAAACACGACATTTCAAAAAGGCGGTGGGCTCAACACCATTGGGGTATTCTATTGTAAACAAACGAGGAACTTGAGAGTGATGAGTGAAAAGTGAGCGGTTCAAAGACAGTTTTCAACTTTTGATAGGTAGCTGATAGGTTTCGGCCATTTCAACCACGCATTAACAACTAACTGTAAAATTGGTGTGATAAAAAAATGAAAATCAACTTTTTCCAAATTTTGCCTCAAAATTGGTGTAGATGGATAGCAAAGATCTAACTAAGAAAATGAATACCAACAACCCTATGTTTATTTCAAAAAAAAAATTCTACAGGGATTTTCAATTTTTATGGTGCCTTGCAGTTCGTTTTAAATCATCAATTTATCTATTTGGGCTGTATTTTTAGCAATGACTACATCATTAACAATGATTTGTAAACAAAAATACAAAAATGATAGGATAAATGAAATGTTTTGATTACTTTTTCTCTGTGATTGCACTTGAGGAGTCTTGCTTGTTGAACTGGAAGTAGTACGGCATGTGGGCGTGGTTATAAAGTGTTATCACGTCAGTGACGTGATATCATTTTAAAATATCGGACGGGTGTTATCGGTCAGATTTAATACTAGTTGCATGATAAAGAACATTTCTAAACAGAATTAGCTTACACTTAACTAATATAAAGATGATCATTGATTTATTTTATAGAAGGAAAATTGAAAACTAATGAATGGAAATGAAATGTTTCTCAAACTAATTGCGTGCAATGCATGAAATTGAATTCAACTTTATTATGAACGTAAAGGATCTTGTTATATATTTTAAAGTGTTACATCACCTTTCAAAATTGTCACAATTTATCATTGTCAAGAGAGATACTTAAAATGTAATGAGTGGTTTAAAAATATATAAGAAATAACTTATACCAAGTTCTCATGCTGAAATTAAAGTACATTTTAAAAACTAGATGCATTATCATTTTTTGACTTGGATAGTTAAAAGAACCTTTTATTGTATTCAGGTATATTTAGAAGAAAACAAATACTGTTATACAAAATCATATATCTTAGAACTAACTTTGATAGAAGTCATTTCTCAATAAGAATAAATCAGTTCTACATGTCATTTTTAGAATAATGATGGTCATTTTAAAGGGCAATATCGCTTTAAAGCGAAATGATTTATCTAGTTTAAGAGGCTGTGACAGATGCAGGAGTGTTTTCGAAACAAAAATAAATGTACTCGTATTAACGTATGAATATTAATAGAAGATTGTTTCTTACTAATTTCAAACTATGACCCAGTAAACCATTCCAGAACGTGAGTAAGGCCTGAAATATTACGGGCATAAATAAGTTCTCATATGTCATCCTTGCTTTCAATCATTACTTTCGCTGCAGAGGAAATGAATTGATGATGCGGTCAATTTATGTCAATTACTTTCTGGAAGTAAAAGAGGAACTTTATTGCTTTCTCAGCTTCTCGCTTTATTTTTGTTGATCTGTTTAACTAAACATTTGAACAAAGTTTCCTATAATGAATAGGTAGTGAAATTCACAGATGATTTTATGCTTCATTTACACATACTTTAAGTTTGACGAATTTATTTCTTCCATCTGCCTTGCAGATTTATTCATAATTAGCTAACATCTGTTCAAAGGCTTATTTCAATAAATAAACAGGAGAACTTGGAAGATTTATTTGAAATTGTTAATTCATTCAATCATTTGATAAGTTTACAGTTATCTTTGTTTTGCAGAAAAAAGTCCCGTTTTAAAAGTCCCCGTCTAAAGATATCGGATAAAGCAATTACTCAATTTTCGTCTAAAGGTTGATAGAATTGCAAACATAAGAATGTGGATTTCTGTAACTTTTTTGTTTACGCGATTCTTTGATATCGTTTCAGTGTTTAAAACATGAAGGTATATCGGATATTTCGTTTCTGTTCAGCAATGAAATGTGGTGTTATGCACAAACATCTCTTTTGTAGCAGTTGTATACAAGGAGATCATTGCTGCAGTGAAGATATTCACATGATTATCAATAAAACACTCTTGAAATTCACCTAGATTAGTTATCTATTTGTTCGATAGGTACATGGTATTGAATGTTTATTCGTCGACTTTTAAGCTCTTATGGTACGTCTAGCTTCAAAAGAAATAGAAGTTGACTGCTTTGTGTGTGGCACTGGATTATTCTGCTGGTTACATTAATTACAGTCCCGTGTAATGTTATGTTATATTGTCTAAGTTTAAGAAATATTATTTAAAAAAAAAGAAAGAAAAAAAGAAAAGAAATACGCATGTTTATAAAGGCATGAAAACAAAGCAGAATCAGAAAAAAGCTTACAAGCGTTAGAGGAAATGATGTTTCTCTCATTCTTCGTTTATACAATGTTTTTATTTTTTACAAAGAATAATTATAAAGATTTCCATTGAATACTTTTTTTTTCTTGAGGCCCCCCCTCTATTTGCTCTGTCTGAGACATGGTAGAGGTCAGGACGCATTCTCTATTAGCCTTACATAACATATTGAAACTATAAATCAGATGAATACAGTTGACAATTTACATTTACAAATATTACAACAACGTATTTACTGATTAAGTTCAAACAGTGCTACGTTTTGGCGTACAGATTTAAGTACCATCGTCAAGTGAACAAATGATATTTATCAAATCATGACATCGACATTTACGATGAACACCAAAATTTACAATGAGGTTTTCGATTACTTGCCTCGTATGTGTTCTTAAATATTTCAAAATATTGAGGCAACGCTGATGAATTGATAGAAATATCAACATAATATGATAGTTGCTATTTCTGTTTCCTCAAAGTTTGGAAAATAATAAATGATTCACTCTCCTTTAGTCGCACCATCAAATTGTGTTTAACAAATATACAAATTGAAGTACAATTTGCTCTCCCTTCCGGATAATTTTCATTTAAAATAAATTATGGTTTAAAATGTTGCAGCATTTATTATACGCATTAAGTTTCAGTCACAGCCCTCTAGTACTACATATTTACAACTTCGAACTTCAGTTCTATTCGCTTGTTGCTATATCATTGTTGATTAAAATTTGGACACCTTGCATAACTGAATTTTGCAACAGTCAAAAAAAAATAAAAAAATTAAGCTTAACTTTAAAAGTCTCGCACTGACTTTTACAAACTGTACACAGTCCATTTCCCAGACCTAAATGAACCAACCTTTTTTCTTTTTCATTCGTTCGGAAATTTGAACTGTAAGGCTACTTTTAATGATGACTTCGATGTAAAACTAAGTATGTTCAATAAATATATTTCCTAATGCACTCTCCGTATAGTTTACGTTTAGTAGTACTAGTATAGAACACCCTTAATGAATATGAATAGAACTACGTCTATCGGTACAATATACTTGTATTTAACTTACAATTACAATGTATAAACTAAGGTTCTTGAATCTGTCATTCAGCTAGTTGTCAATGTCTTCCATAGAAACTGGTAACAACTGAGTAACCTTGCGGCACAGCATGCTCATCGTTCATTGCATTTAAACACCACAAGAAATTCGCTTGAACCTTCCAAACATAAACGATTCCAAAACCTTTTATCTAACATTTTGGCTCCAGAAGATCTATGTTCAACGGATTCATAAAGGAATTCTAAGCATATATATTCTAAGAGCAGCATACAGTCACCTAATGATTCAGAAAATATTACGTTGGTTGGCCTCAGAAATGGTCGTAAATTTTGTTCGGTGCGAAATTATTTTCCGGCTAATTAGAATTGTTAAGAGGTTTCGGGGCATAAAGCCAGATAAATCAAACATCTTTTCTATTTCTGCACTTCTGTAAGACAGTTTGTCTCACTGTAGCAGCGAAACGCCGTGTGTGCATCTTCCTGACCTGCATTATTTTATATAGCTGTATTCTGTCTAGCCACACATGACATTTCTACAAAAGCATGCTTACTTATTTGCTTGTGGTTCTTTCATACTTTATTGATATACTTCCTTGTATAGTTCCTAACTTTATCAATACTGCAGGTTCAGCGGTATAGGTAGTTGATGAAAGGTTTCTTCACGTGGAACATACTTTGTCTATCCACAAATACTCTATGCCTGAATGACTCGTCTATGGATTCTTATTTTACGTGCTATCCTGTGTGCTTTATTATGCATACTAATAACAGCTTTGCTATACATACATGTCTTCTCTTCTTTTTCCAGAGTTATTGATTAAAAATTCATTTCTTTCAACTGCTGTCCGACTACCATTATTCATATGCACATTCTTAACATTCTCAAAATACAGCAATTGTATTGTAGGAGTTATCCATTATGCTAGACCAACTTTGTCCCAGGTGAATGTAATGCCATACAAACGAAATATTTGACTATATTTATTTGAACTGAAACTTGAGATTCCATCATAATTATGTTGTGCTCAGAATTCATCCGAATCGACCCAATTATTGCAATTGATCTGCGTCTGGAGTATGGGTGGGTTTCATAAAGTATTGATAACCGGTATCTATTTTCAGGCCATTTTGCATCCAGTCAGATGATTGTATTTGATCGCTCGAGGCACTGTAAATTTAGACGCAATAGTACCATTATAATGCAAAAATAGCATCAGTAACTCAAAAGCCATGTATTATAATGTTATTACAATGTAATCAAGTGATTTCATATTGGCCTTGTTATTTGTCCAAGGGTGGTCGTATTGTCCGAGGGCCAAAGACTGCCGGAGGACAAGTAACAAGGTCAATACGAAATTACTTGATTAATGATAATTCTATTATTCAACTTTACAATATCGGCTAAAAAAAAAACAAATAAATAAATCCCGACTACCGAGAGCCACACTTTTATGCGTTCATTGAAAATTTTCACACTATCGTTAATTGTTTGATTTACAAAACGGCGTCGTTTAAAAATCTAACGGAAGTGACTTCTCCGTATTGGCCGCCTCTTTTAAACCAATCAGAATGTTTGCATTCCGTATTGGTCCTGTTGTTTCGTCTTGGCTTGCTTTTCTCATATTGGCTCAGTTATGCTTTGTATTAGCTCTACCTGTTTCATATCATGTGCGCAATTGGTCTAACACAGTGTGTAATATTGTAAAGTTGAATAATAAAGATTAATATAACACATGCAAATACAAAATGACATTGCATTTAACGCAGTAATTACATGTACGATAATTCAAAACATAACGATGTCGTTACCTATTAAGACTACACCATGTTTTGCATTTCTCTTAAACTGATTCATATGAAACATGATAAAAAGTTATTTGATATGCATCAGAGATAACACAATAGTATGCATTAAAAGGAAAACGAGCACTTGTGATATCCCCTAGTAGCAAACATATGATTAGTGTCATCACTCTCTGTAAGCTGCATTGTTCCTTTGATTTGACAGAGAGACTTTATCTAGTTTATAAATATTTATACCTCAATCTATATGAAAGTAAATCAATTTATCCAAATCAGCTATGTTTTCGTCAATCATTCAACCGTCTTTCAACTGATTGATTATTAACATCAAATTACTAATTCATTACATTCAAAACTACAGAGAATATACTATTCTTAGACCTCACTAAAACCTTTGATCATTTGAAATAATTAATAAGAAGAGGTCATAAAACATCTACTAAAGTTATTCCTGGTTGAACACTTGCTTAACAGTTAATCTGAGTTTCTGTCTAGCTGTATGACGTTTTGAGTGCCAAAGAGTTTATACCAAGTGCAGACAGTTTTCGCCTTTCGTGCAGGGACCCGTTTTAATCTCTGTAATGCTGCATGATAAAGGTTACCTATGACAGTTCACAGTAGCGCTGGATAGTTCATAATTTGTAAGAAATCATAACAACTCCTTTTGAACATTAAAATCAAACCAAATCAATGCAAATATACCGAGAGCCTGTCTATTGACTTGTTGCTGACGTGTTATTACGATGATCGAGCTATTCAGTTACAGCATAAGTATTATACAGCATCATTTACAGTAGAAATTAATAACAAAAAGTTTTTCGGATCATCTGTCCAAATATGCATTATATTTCACTTTATCATTGTTGCATACCAACAAAGCCGAAATATGTTGTTAAGGTTTTAAAAAAATATTCGTGCATGTCATGTTAATGTATTTTATCCGGTTTGCGATCTCAGTCCACATAACTAACTAACAAGTTTGATATGTTGAAAAGCAATATCAGGTTTTCCGCCTATAACGGTCATTTTTTCAATACTATATCCTTTCAATGATTCATATTCAAATTCTGAAAGACATTTACCGTCTAAATAAAAAGATATATATGGAATTTTATACCTCTAGCCTCATCTTGTAAATAATTAACTGAACGGTAAATTAGAAAGAATAATTTGTCAATATTCAGTAACCATTACACAATTTAACATAATTATGGTTATAAAGTATTCAGTATACACTGTAGAATACATTAACAACGCCTGCCCAAATGATAGTGATGCAGATTTGTTGACAAAGCAAAAAAAAAAAAAAAATATATATAAAAGGTAAAGGGGTTTAAAATCAAAGAAAATGCAAATTTTATTTATGGGGCATCCATTCCACTCTGCTAAATTTTGTCTTTATAATATTCTTAGAATAATGACATAAAATGATGAACTTTTACCGCCTAGATTTTCAAATAACCAGATCTAAAATCAGTCATTATCCTTATCAGTTTCACATGAATGAAGATTTTTATGATTATTTGCCGAGAAACATTTAAAAATGATTTAAAATCTAAAAATGATAAGTAAAACAGAAGAAAAAAATATAAAAAAATATTTGTTTGAACTCTACACGCAAAGTTACAGCTCAGACGCCATAACCAATTACACTACGACGATCGGCTACATATAGGTTGGAAAAAAAACGTTATATAAAGAACGACAACTCTTGCATTTCTAGAAAAATAGACTGGGTCTACAGTTTTCATCTCAGAAGTACCTCAATTTTTCAATGAAGAGAGACGAATATATTTGACCTATTGCTTAAGTCTCCGTGCATCTTTTTCTCGCCACGTATTAAATATAGCAGGCCGCTTCTGCGGCCCGCAATAATTACTAGCATGAAAAAATTTGGAACCATTTACAGAATTTTATTGCGGAACAATATTACATGCTCATTATTACGCATCATGACTATCAAAAGAACCAGAGAATTCAGTTTCATTACCATTTCATATGTGTGTTTTAAGTTACCAACAACGCAAAAGAAATAAATGAGACATGTTTTTTTGGATATAATCATTTAGACCTGCTTTATGCCCTCGAAATAATTGACGATGGCTTAGAATTTCCTAAACACTTGGCAGCTGTGAAGAACATTATTAGTATATACTCTTACATTATGTTTGTACAGTTCCTAATTTATAATGATTCAATTTGTTGCATTCGAGATACTAGTAGTACAGATTGCAAGGGTGCTACTAAAATATTTGTTATTTTAATTTAAAACCACAATTCAATAGTCTCACAAACTCAGTTCTACAACATTTGAGATAGTATATCCTTTATGATAAAATGTGTTTTGTGGCTCATAATGATTTTCATTGATTATTAGCGCATATAAATAGCAGCACCAGAACACATGAAACATCGTTCTGACGTTATTGAACTAGTAACTCAATACGTTAGTTTTTATTCCCGATTGACAAATACAATAGGTATAAAACATGAAACGCATGCAAAGGAGTATTCTATCAAAGGATTACAAGTTACTGTTAAGAATAAACATTGTAACTATACTATTATAGAATAGTTATACAGTTTGATAAATCACCTTAAAACACTGCCTTTAATTGAGAATCATAGGCAATGAAATGATATACATCACATCATGTAAAATAACCAACATATACACTAAGACTATGTCATATTTGAGCATGATATGTCTGTTTCTGTCCTTTCTGAAGAGAAAACAAACCTAGATTTGCAAAAAGAAACTTTCGTGCAGCACAGCATATGCATATCGCTATTGAATCTTTTTCACACAGAAAGAAAAATATGCACAAATCTCAAACGTTCTAACGGAAAGAAAAAGACCTGACAGGCGATGTGATAATTTGTAATACTTCTACGGCGCCGGAAGACTAGCAATACAATTTAAGTGGTTATTCATTATCTTGAAACTAAAAAGTATCATTCCATATGCTATAAAGACAATAAAAGTCCACACCTATTACGAAGGGAGGGTGAATGTGTTCATCAAGTGAGCTCCTAGCGTGGTCTAAGCATAATGTGTAATGTGATGTAACAGTTGTTATAGATATGTTAACTTAGGTATCTTTGCTTAAATATGTCATTTACATTATTCTAACGACAGAGTTTTCTATATACATATATACAAACTTTCAAAGTTTTCTGGGAAGTCAAATATTTATCAGATTTTGTTACAATTTATTCTTTGTATATGACTCTTTAAATAAGTACTTTTGCCTCAGTCACAGTAACCAGCGCTTTCAGATGCCAAAATCAGTAAGTGCACCACAATAATGCAAATAATCACTTTTGACACAAGTTTAATCACTAAGTGAGTTGTACTTTTTTATTTCTTATTTTGAAGTGTCTTTTTTATTTAGATACGAAAAAACTACAATTCAGTTTTGACGAAGAGTAGTCCATGTCTCCAGCTTGAAAAGGATAACTGACGCTCATTACAGATCGACGATTATACTAAATGTTGCAAAAACTGGCATGCTGTTTGATATGGTTTTGCTTACATATGTTCATGTTGTATAAATACACTTGCTAATTGTACAGTTAGTGCTAAGTGCTTATGACCAAGTGGTTCTAATGATATTTCATATAGACAGGATTGGTGGATAAGCTTATTCTATTAATTTACGTGTTCAATTTATCAGTTATTTCCGGTTGTTTTTGAGCATGTTGATTCTAGAATGCGTACGTTCAGAGATTTATGCATTTTACTTCAAAGAGTGCACGCTAGTACCGGAACGATTCTAAATATTCCACGAGCCAAACGATCATTAATATTCCAATAAGCCAAACAGCTTTATTATATTTTCAAAATCAAATCATAATGTCATTTTATCCAGATAAATATCTTATTTGAACTTTTTATGCGTTTGTACTTTGTCAATTATAAGACGACATATATAAGTTTTTTTGGTTTAGAAAGAAATGCTAGTAAAGTCATTCATTGAAATACAACAAGATTTCACAAATATTCATATAATCGCTTTTTCTAAATTTTCCTAATTCAATTTTCTGTTAAGCTTCCTAAACCAAACGGCTAATTTCTCATAAAACTTACAAGTATCATGTACACTTTCCTTTCAAAACTGTTAAAAAAATGTCATGCAGTGTAGAACTCTGTTTGCAAAGGAAACGGAGAGGAAAAGCAGAGGAATAACAAATTCTTACATTTGTGTCATACAATGTATTAAAACATTTCATTAAAAACCTATTCTCAGAAGTCAGTTACTAAGTGTCACTTACACAATGCACTAAAATGAGATTCGTCACCATTGTTCAATTTGCCAATGGTTGCACACGGGTTGGTCATCACGGTCCTCTTGTTTACCATTATGGTTTGTGTCCGCGGATTTAAAGGGTATTGATTGGCAATAAATTGGTAACAACATTCTATATACATTTTGTTTGCTTTTCTACGGCTTTTCAGCTCTGTTAATAGTAAAAAGGGTATTCGAGTTTCAAGTTTTTGAGGATTATGAAAAGTCATATTCTACCATATATTGATGCTTGAACACGAAACCTAATTCAAAATAAACCTGGAAGCCGCCTTGGCAAAAATGTGATACATGTATATAACAACAAATTTCCTGTTTAGAGTTACATGCAACGTAAGTGAACGAACATTTTTCTCGACCATTGAAGTTTGAACATTAACATTATATTAACATTATTGCCATTTCAAACACGAACGATAAGTAGTTTATCATGATTTTAAGTTTATAATAAGAATCAAACTTTCTTTGTATTAAAACTATACAAGGAATAAAACACGCAAGAAATAGTTGATTGTTAATAGGATTATTCACAGTGTTGGTTATAACTTTGATAACTAGACGGTTAGCACCTGCATTATTGTGTCGTTAATTAGTTGAGACATAATCCCGTATCTGTATATCTATACTCAGTTCCAGAAGAAAGTGTGCACTTCTTAATTTTAAATATTTCAATATTTGGCAGACGTATCGGCTTCAATTTTCGCACACTATATCTCATGTGTATTTGTCATCGATCGATTGCAAAATCAAAAATGTTCGCCATACTGTACGTAAACAGATCTCAATTTTGGTACCAAATATATAGGCTTTCAGGAAAGTAGTCGATGAAAATCACAGAAAACAAAGTGCACACTTTCTTTTGGAACTGAGTGTATACTATTGTCAATTTGAACATTTTAGTCATAGTTTTTTGAATATGTGTATAATTAGCTTTGAAGTTTTGTGGCAAGGTAACTGTCTACAGCAACAAAAATGTTATAATAAGTTACAATCTACGTGTCTGAAATACCGCCGAAGACCATCTTTTCTTTATTATGGGATGTTACTTTAGAAAAAAATGTTTTGGGTTTACTTCTTTGTACGGGTCCATTTCTGGCAGTAATTATATTAAAACCAAATGTAGTCTGGGTAGCTCGCGTCGCTTCGAGTCATACATATCTTGTTTCGTCGTATTTACATCGATATATTTTACGTCACATATTCTTTCTTTAGTTTGAGTGTTTTTGTTAAAACATTTAATACACGGCGCCGTTTACATTAATTTTTAAAAGAAGCTGGAATCAGCTTTTCTGAAGCCTGGAATTTTGACAAGTATTTGTAAATCATATTGTTTTCATAACCCCATCGTTAACATAACTTTTGAACTAACAATACAGTATTTTTGCAATATATTGCGATCTTTGAGATACTCTGTACCTCCGAGGTTTCCAGTTTTCTCTAGTAATAAAGGTAATAATCTGTCAGTTATAATCTCGTATTATATAATTTTCCAGCACTTAACGATATATAGCTGATAGAAACATATGTGAGTACCTGCCAAGGCTTTACCAAGTGTAATAATACAAATTAGCCGAAGACAATTGTCTGTTTCTTGTTACAATATAAACATTTTGAGAGTTTCTAAAACACCACACCACTCTAATCTGAATCCATTACATCTTCTGAACGAGAGTGGAGTCTAGTCAATTCAAAGAAGCACGGTTAAAGTGCTAAAAGGCAGGCAAAATGTTAGTCTTTCATATATGAATGATCTGTGTTTGTAAAGGCGTTGAAAAGCTAACAAAGCGACCAATGTATACCTCAAAGTACAGACGTGTTTGAAACGTAAGATATTTCCTGGAGATGAAACATTGACTTGTTTTATTAATTCACTGAGCATATAATTCTCAGGCATGCGTCCGTGCACCATTTTCTCTAAAGGATATCTCAGAGACCACATGATAAACGTTGATGAAACTAAAAGCTGATTTTCGTTATCCTTTAAAATTTGCTCAAACAAATTCACTCCTTGCACAACTCTGGTTTCCATGACTACCAAAAACTAAAATGTTGAAAACCTTTCCGGAAGCATCAAGGACCAAAGCTTAGAAATTGGTGTGTAGCATTTGATAACTGCGCCAGGTATTTGCTTTGCCATTTTCACATTCGCAAACTACTCGAAATTAAAAACGAAATTGAAGTTCAATTATGATTGTTTACTTTGATTTTTATTCTCAGCTTGATTGTTTTATGCAATGTTTACAACTGCAATCAATCAAAACAATATCGGTCGTTCACATACTTTATGATTTATATCATGTTATTCCATATCCAGTGTATAAACAAAACTGTATTTCCCTGAGGTAGGATGCAACTCACAGAGATCAAAGTCTAATTCATCATCTGTAATTACAAACTGTCGTAACTAGAGTGTATTCATTATAGAGTTGGCATATGAAGTCATGCCGGCCGAGATTCATCCAAGAGTCCTTATGTTTGATACAATAAATTGTGATATTTACGACGTCTACAGAGACAGAATGTGTGAGCGCACAATTCTCGTTGTTTTATTGCGACAATACAGTTTTGCAATCAAATATAAAAGTTATATTAGAATGTTGTTGTGGCGTTCAATATGCGAGGAACGGGGTAATCTGTATTTTTACTCGGGTTTTCTATTTTTTAAATAGATATTGTTTTGTCTGTCAAACCAGTGAATAAAGACGGCCATATTCACCCAATCATAAATATCCTCATAATGAAACAGAAACCCTTATCAAGAGAATCAAAACGAATGTTGTCATTACAAATTAAGGAGTCAGTAAGACGTGAAATTTCTGTAGGACTGTGCTTTACTCGAATAAGCATCGGTAGAATGACATCACTTAGTACTTAAAAAACTAATCCACGGTCCTAAGTACACTGTCTACAAAAACAAACAGGACAAATTATGCTCGTATATAACGATATTAACTGCACTTCGCCAGTCTCAGGCGTACACAATTCGATTGAGAGCTTCAGCATACACGTTATACTCGGCATTTATCATTGTACATGTAATCTTATCAGCTAAAAGTGCAATCACGAGTCACAGTTCGTAACTTAATATATTAACACAATAGTATGTAATGTAACAGTTAACATAATCGAAAAAGGAAAGTAATAGTCTACATGCTGTGATAGATTTTTTTTTGTATTTTAACATCAGACTGAATGTGATCTTAATATATTAACTCAGAAATTCAAATGGCCAACCGTGAACCTAAATGTCAGCGGTTATACATACTAAGAATATTAATTATTAATATTTCTATAAATGGTCGATTTTTTTGTTTCAGAACAGAGGCGCAGTCTCGATTTCCCGCTAAATACGTCAAACAATGCCATTGTAAATTTTCAAGGTCTAATGCCGAACATCTGAACAAAACAGCTAGATCTACTGTCAAATGTAAAAGAATAGTATTTGAGTTGTAAATTATGAAAATTAATACATACATTCCTCTCAAATTGGTAAAAAACGGGAAAAAATTAAATTAAATCCTAGAACTGCTCACATATATTACATAGAAATTTATAGTAAAACTTAAAAACTTGAAACTGTAAGGTCTACAGCGCACAGCTTTTATGTGTGTAACATAGACTGGTGATCCTATATCAAGTATTTTCGTCCCTAGGGCATAACTGACCCCGTCAGAGAGGTCACTTGTTTATATAGACTTGTATGAGTAAGTCTTTAAAAGTCATCTGGTTTAATAACAAAAGGCATGAAGCTTAGATATTTGGTGTGTAGCACCACCTTGTGCTTTTCATATTATGCCCCGTTGATCAAGATAGACCATACCCAAGGATGATTATATTGCAGAGACTTATTTATGATCTTCTCGATAATTGCAGGATTTAGGGCTTTCATAATTTGTATGTAACATTGTCCAGTGATCATCTTTCTATCTGTTTCAAAATTGGCCCGGTCTGATTAGTATTTAGAGCTACATTTTACAATGCTTTTACTTTGTTTCTTGCGACGCTGCTGTTGGCCTTGTATTATAGCCAATGCTAGTCATTTGAACGATAAAGGGCCATGATTGACCTCTTAATTTGTATGGAAAGTATATAAACATATATGGTTTGGGGGACATAACCTTCTATCACAGCACATGTTAGAGCAAAACAACGAAGACAGATATCATAAATCTCTGACATGGTTCCCTCAAGCAGAGAACAGTTTATAAAATGGAACAGCAGGTTTTAGTATAGGGGGCTACTACTAGCTGCAAGCACTGTTGAGATATTAATGATAAGTATGATATCTGATTGCAATTACAGTCTTATTTCTTTTAGTTCTTATAAGCAACATTTTTTGTTTTCTTTAGAGTTGGAAAATGTATAGGTTTACAATATTTTCTAAACACAAGAAAATAAGTAGAATTGTGTGTAAACATTTGCTAATATAATTTAAGCTGATTTTAAGCGCAAACTTACTGGAATTCGGTTACTGCTATAAGTTAAAGTCATTCATATTGAACAGAGGACATACTTTTTTACTTCCGTCTATCATTAATCCTGGTCATTTGATGCTGTATTATCTTGTGGATCAGTGTGAAAGCTAGTTCCGCTTTGCTTTCTTCGTTTTTTTTTGCGGATTGCGGACTCTTTGGTAATGTCTGTTACAAGTACAGTAAATGATCGATGCCTGGTTTTAAAAGTACAAAGGTTTGTACTGTTTGTACAGATGAATGATGCCTTTAATGGACTGTTACTTCCTGTAGGAAAATATATGTTAACACTAACAATCATTAAACGAAATATGTGCTTGGCAAATGAGGTTATTCTAGACGTTCTAAAAGAAAATGTCGTAAATATAAATGATTTTATTGAAATATGGAGCTTTGGGGCAAACGGCTGTGTGTTTAATATCAAGCTGCAAGTTTTAAGTTGCGGCAATTGTTGACATCAACGAGTCAAGGCACTTGACTGCAAGATTCAAATTATATGAAGGGAAAATGGCTGTGTGTGAAACAGAAAAGTAGGTCCGTAAATAATTATATATATATCTTTATTTAAGTCTCATTCATGTACAATATCACAACATTTCTATAAAACCATGACAGATAAAATATTAGTACATGACCATTCAATTCTGAATTATAAGAGACTATCACAGTGAATATATTAAATTACCTTACACTCATTCAACATATATTTACATTGTAAAAAGCAAGAGTCAGTCGCTAATTCACATCTTAAATATATTTAAAAAAAGATAGGAGAAATACTGAAACGAAAAAAGAGCACTATAGCGCAATTAAGAAATGTTTTAAGAAATCTGTTATCCTCTCGATCAGATCGAGAAAGAACTAATTAGCAACTGATTCTTGCGGTAACTAAAATTTTAAATGACAAATTGTTTAAATTAAGTTAGACATTATTTACAAAGATAAAACTGACGACGTTGGAGAATATCAAAACAGGTTTTGGCACAATTTCTAATTATTGGCTGACTAGTGAACAAAAATATAAGTTTGTCATCCTTACTGAAATTTGCGAAATCAGGTTAAAAAACAATAGCTTTCGAAAATAATTCAAATCTGAGGTCATCGTACAACGAACAATCTAATATAACATGTGACTCATCCTCAAGTACGTGACAGAAAGGACAGTGACGTTCGTCTAGTCTCACATTTTCATATCTACCCGTTTCAATGCGAATAGGAGCAACCCCACACCTGAATTTACATAACACTGACCTATGCCTAGGGGGTAAAATCATCCTGCAGTACTCCTTTGTCACATACTCCTGTTTAAATGTCCGGTAGGTCCTTAACTTATTACGACCTCTACCGGAAGTACCGACAACGCTATTTATTGATGCGGACCACACGGACAAATACATGATATTTTTTTCCAGTTGACTGGTAAAAGATTGTTTAGGTATAGGCACTAACAAGTTATGTGTTATGCTTTGTAAGATACTTCTAAAACGTGAACGTTGTTACTATCTATAGATTCAGAATCGAAGTAGAGAAAATAGAATCATTTATTTAAAACTTATTGGGAGAAACAGAAATAGTACAAGAACCTTAAAATAGCTTCTGATCAGCAGCTAGGAGGAGTTATTGACACTCCTTCCTATCTGGTGGATTTGTTTAAGGTCGACCATAAATTTCACGCTTTCTGTTGTCTGAAAAATAACACTACAGTAGAAATTAATGACGACCCTAAAGGCTATAAGAGTTTAAAAGGCTACATGAACTTTTTAATTCAAGGCTAAACTAATTAGCCTATCCCATAATAACCTAGTTTTACCGGAAGCCCTGCAGTAACGTTCTTATGCTATAAAGTGAATTATTGTCAATTAAGAGACTACGATGTTCCAGAGCTTCTGTATTTTTAATGTGCCGCAGAATATCTGGTGTTAGTTAGGATTAAACAAACGCCCTCGTACATGCACGTTACCTTTAACACCTTAAAGACAGACTACACCTTTGATACTTTACTATACAACAATTTACAAACATTGTATGCAGTAGTAAGTACTTATTTAATATACAAACAAAACATGGTGCATCTGTTAAGCCCTTGCATTTTGCTATATGGCAATGACGGACTGACGCCGTGTACATTTCAATTTGATCAGAAGCTATACACGGCTATCAAAACAGCTTTGAGAAGACAGACAGTTTTGATTTGTCGTCCAACAATATTCCAAAAGTATTTTGACGAATTACAACGACTATGAAACTTCATGATTAAGGTTTACTAGCATAAACTTTCATAGTTTCTTGTCTCAATAAAATACACATCACTCTTAAATTGCAAATAGGGTATGCTTAGACAGACTACGAACATTGAAATAGCAGATGGCTGTCCTTATTAGTTCCCAAACTGTCATATGACAAGTTCGGGGACTTTGCATTTGCGCTGTTCTGCCCAACCGTCCGTATAATCGTCCGAAATTTCTTTTCCTGTATGTATCTTACACATACATAACTGTAGTGCATTAGTTATTTTGACATAACTTCACACAATGGTAACCAATACTACAAGGTAGTGTGATGAATAACAGCCAACCACCAATTCCCATGGTCAATGTAGGGCTCAAGCAATACAAAATGTAATTTTGTTTTCGGTATACATCTTCCACATCTTCCATGGACCGATGTTACTTCACACAATGTTTACCCATACTACAGGGGTGTGTCATGCATAACAACCAACCACCTATTCTCAAGGTCAAGGTCACACATAGGGCTAAAACAATACTACATAGACTTTCGTTTCCGGTCTGTATCATTTACATGCATGGACCGGTTTTGATATTACTTCACACAATTGCTACCAATACTGCAGGGGTGTGTCATGCACAACAAAGAGCCACATTTTCCAAAAATCAAGGTCTCACAACTTTATGTAATTTAGTTTCAGGTCTGAATCTTCCACATGCATGGACCGATTTGCAATGACTTCACGCAGTTGTTAACAATGTGATGAGGGCGTGTCACAACACCCAGGCAAATGCTCTTCAAGTCAGCGTCATGCTTAAGGGCACGAACGCTGTAAATTTATAGCGTTATATTGAAATATTTCATGTCTGATCTGTGCGTTTATCATGCCATAAATGTGTACGCCCTTCTTTATGTTGCTTGGCAACACCTCGTCAGCATGTAATCGCAAAACGTGAAGCCTTGGACAAAGTACACATGCTATATAATATGAAAAGTCATTCTGTATGAAAGAGCAACTTGCTTTTGATAATTCTACTTTAATGTGCTTGCTTTGTGTGTACCCAGGAACCTTTCAGTGCTTGAAGGAATATCGGTTAAGCACAGATAACTGTCAACCATATAGATCTGCTGGCTATTGTAACCGCAATGAAAGCTACCAAAAGTGTTATGTAGCTTTCAGACGATCTCCTGAATAATTTACTGCAACAATCTCTTTCTGTATTTTTTTGTGTTATTTTGCCTTTGACTACTCCCACTATATATTGTATTTTAGCTTGAATAGATGGCACTTTGCTAGCAGTGATTCCCAAGCGATTAAGTGTGCTTACAAATAAGATTAAACGAGCTCTCTTGGGGAAAAGCAAACGTTTGCACTTGTTGTCCTTGTGTATGACTTTATTCAACATTTTTATATTTCGTTATCAATGCAATGTTAAATTAAGATTTAGATGCGGGTACATATGCAAATTAACGGGCGATGGTTCTGTCGTAGTCGGATTATCTATTAAAATAATCGATTAAGTAGGTGTCATGTAAAAAATATGTTGATGAAGTTTTGTACCTCATTGGATCAGTGTCTAAAAAGTTCAGCCTTGATTGTATAAAATTCGCCTTTCGCTCCTGAAATTTAATGGACTGAAATGAAATGTATTATTTCAGAAAAGCTCTTACTTTCTTGTTTCCTATACAAACTTTCTAAAAGGTTTCTCATGAAATTGGATGTATACATACTTCAGCATTGTTCCTCCTAATTAAACCACTATCCTGCATTGTAAAAGGTTTTCAACACTGTGATTATTTTCTACGGAAATATATTAGCAGGGTTACAAACGTCATTTACTGAGATTTATATATAAATAGGTCATTTGTACTACGATTTATTCAGGTTAAGACACACATGTACACATATAAGTTACAAAGTTGCCGAAGTTATACAAATTATTTAAGACAGAGTCAAAACAGTCTAGTTGAAACGTAAATTTACCTGGAGGAAGTTTTTTTTTATCACAGATAACTTATTAATATTACAATAAGGTTACAATAGCACAGCTAGTATGCTGGTTGTTGTTTATATGTCACATTCGATCTAGAGTGTAACACAAGATCTGGCGTCTTTCAATATACACCATTTAGCTGAGAATGATCACGAAAATATATATAATTTATTTTGAGATACCCCGGTAAATCTGCAACAAAGGGGAATATAGTTTGAAATGATGATACGAAAACATGTGTGTCATCTACATTTTACCTTTGTAATTGAGTGTGATAAGATACATTAGTTTTTGTTCTGACTTCTGCTACTGCACACATGTACAGGAATGAATGGCTACATAGTGCTTTGAAATTGGGATAGATTTAATCATGTTTGTAGAAAACAACACGGTATATAATTCGTACCACTGGTGCTAATCTAACTGAATGGTGGCTGTGGAAGGTACACACATATTGCAGCCATTTAGCAAAAAAAAAAAAACAACAGTTGTATCTCTCATATTGAAGGAGACATATTGTCATTGACACGGGCCTACGTTGTGTAGCAGTGTACATGTATCCGTTACAAATCCAGCAGTATATCAGAAACCGTTTCAAGGAGTTTTAAGTAGCTTGAGATAAATGTTCCCTATATCAGGAAAATGTTCCCAGTTGTACTCAGCAGGTTCGATGTACAGTTTGCACTCTGGTTAAAAGGTAACGAATGCTGTATGTCCGCATTGTATCTCTTTGACTGCTGAAATAACTTCAAAGATATCTACGATATTAAGCTGATGTACTGAGAAGGCACATTTCAGATCAGGGTCACTTTAAAGGAGCAACGGCAATTGTTCTGTCTGAAAACAACTTGGTAGTCTGTAGTTTAGCTAGTCAACGCTTATCTCACATGTCATTAACACAGATTAACACGCAGTTGATTCTAAGTCAATATTCCCCTTCGTCATCTTTAAAAATGTTGTAATCCTTTTTCTTTCAAAAAATTCAGAAACGTTGTTCTTGGTGGATCATTGTTCCCATTTATTTTCTCGATTGGCTTAAAAATAATCCAACAAAGATTATTCGGAAGGTGTAAATTTTGCCATTATGTTAGATGTACTATTTCGTGCATAGTGGCGGTTGTAAGCCTTTGCTGTTTTAAACAACCGACGTACAGTTTCATCGTTCAACTTGGCTGTTGAGCAAGCAGAATTCAAATGATATTTAAAAGTCATGTTCTCATCGGATGAGGTCGTTTAAGTTATCAGAATAGCTTTTAGTGTATATTTTAGGTACAACACTGAAACAGGGACACAATGTTTGTTCGACATCAAAATAAAACTGTTATAACACAGCTTGTACGTATTAACTAACATACGTTTACATATCTTGTGTTTGTTTTTGCACACTGTTCTTTCGTAGTATGCACATCGAAGCAATTGCTGGATTACATTTTCATTACATTTTCATCACATTTTCATTACATTTAATCATTTACAGAAATAGGAATTCAAAAAACTAATTCAGTAAACAGCATATCTCCAGCAACTGTTAGAGGCATTAGCCACTTGGTGGGCAATTTTCAATCGTGTAATGGTGCTTGAAGCATTGACGCCTCATAGACTTTCTTAAGACTCTTTAAGCCATTAATTGAATACACTTGAGTGGAATATAAATTGACATTTAGAATATAATCTTTGATCGGCATAGTTAATAAGAAATTATGGAAATTCTCAATTGAACAGATCTTTGATGATGCAGATAGGAAATTCTTCAGCAATATCAATTGTACTTCTGTAGACGGTTTGTGAACTTCAGTGCAAACATAAATATAATGTAGCGTTATGTCGTTTACTTTTATAAGCTGGTAATCGGTCTATTTGGACTGGTAAAATGCACATTCCGTGCGAAGATAATATATAACATCTTAAACAATCAATACCAAACCCTATTTAATGAGAATATACCTAAAGATTTTATGTCGTTTTACATGAACTAAATGGCTTTAACATGATTTTCAAATAAAAACACGCATGGTATGAAAGCTTACTCTTTATTATTAAAATATAAATGTTGTATATTGAAGGTTCATTTGTGTTGTTAAAATATCCGCATTGCATGTCAAAAGAAGTTTCTAGTCTGCACATTATTGAGACAGTTACGAAGAAAAGGAGTTAAAAGTTTAGAGCAATTATCGACCAACATCAAAAGCGTTGATGAGATGACATGTAGTTGCCGTATTAAAATAGATTAAAATTTTAAAGATTTTTATTTGCATGATTTTAACGCATAAGCAAATAAGAAATACGAAAAGAAAATATTTCAATCCAATATTTCTATCAATCGAAAATTATCAAACTTGCAAGCCCAAGATAAATGAATAACAACGCTTTGTTATAGCCAAAATAGCTAAATGTATACACATGCACCAATTCTGGTATATTGCGGAAGGTTACAACCACCAAATAGTTCACTGTTTTCCAGAGAAATTAAAGCAAATTGGATTGTCTGCTAGTACCAAACATTACCATTTCACGAGTTTCTGGAATGATCTGTAAAATAGTTGTTTTTGCAAAAGTCTGAAAATACATTCACAAGATACATGTATACTTATAAGACTTATTTGTTGTAATTGTATTGTTGCCTGTTACTTCTCAAATACTTGAATTTAGAACTATTTACATTGACTATATTATCATATAATTGGCATGCTTGTTTAAAGGGTGTTCAAGCTTTCTCAGCGTTGTTGATTAAGGCTAAGTATGTTGCGAGAGATGTAATTTGTTATTACCACACTGTTGAAGAGCGCTATCAAAATCTTGTGTTGCATCAAAAAACATTTATTTCCGTTCCATCTTTCAATTAAGAAGCCATTAATGTTCATTAATTGTTTGGCTGAACTGGTGCTGTATAGATATTTTATTATCATTATTCTGATTGCATAATGTAAGAACAAGATTTACAAATGTACAGTAGGGCGTTTTTGTTTTGTCTATGATGAACTACTTGAGTAAGGCATAAGGTCATGCACAAAATGCTTTATATATCAATTTCATTTATATGACATGTAACACACATATGTGTGTATATGTGGCTTTTTGTTCAGGCAATCGGGCTTTAATACTGTAATTTCTAGGTGAGTTAATATAATCAGTAACTGTATGTAATTAAACTACTCATTCTAATTATCTTGTCTCTTACATTATAAAGTTTGACGATTCAATGATTTCACAGGAATTTTCTTCTGCGAGGAATAATGAGATAAATTATAATTTCTAAGAATGTCCTTGATTTCAAAGCTTTTGCAATAACAGAATTTCGTACTATGAATTACGGATCGCCTGCCTTGCTTTTTTACTTAAGCTGGAATGACAGTTCTGTACTTAAACAAAGAGTGGGCATGACCTCGTGCTCTTATACTATATTTTGGCTGACGAGACATGCAGCCTTTTTACTTTTCTAATATATCACGCAATGCTGCTTTGATTGACCACAAAGAAGCAGTAGACCGAAAAGAAAGCCATTATGCAATATATGAGATGCATTAAGTTATATCTGTCTTAGTCAGTCGTCAGACGTGTTGCACTTTTGGTATCAGACGAGTTGTCTGATTCCTAATATGAATAAAACAGTGTCTATGAAACTTTGTGTAATAGTTTGATTGTAGTAAAATGCAAACGACGACATAATTTTCTCATTGATTTCAAGCATTAACTTTCTTCTGCAGGATCGCTTACACGGTGCCTTCTATTCCACAGACTGCTGTAAAGTTGCCTGCTTGTCGAACGTCGGTTACTTCACAAACGTTGATTTTATCATTATGTAATGTACTTAGGTGCTGCATGTTACAAAGCGAACAATTTTTCCCAGTGATGAACAATTAACAAAGACTTTCTTAACTTGCGAAGAAAGATCACGAGCAATCAATCCCTATTTCTATATATGTAAGGTGCTCTGAAATAGTTGCCGTGTATCATTAAGAATATTTCAAGTGGGTGTTGTGACGTGTTACCCTTTAATTTTGAAAGTATTTTGCAGATTACTGCATTTGTGCTTTCGGACTTTATACGAAATAACAATATTATTTAATTACGAACACATAAACGTGATTATTGTATCAAATTAGAGACAGCTTTTCACTGAGGGGGCGAAGGATGAGGTGTATTTGAATAACGAAGCGATTAGAACTGTATAAACATTCAAAACGTCAGCCACATTTCGGATAAACGAGTGTTATTTTCTCTCGATGCTTGGCCTTTGCTCTACATATAGGTCTGGCATTGGACGACTCAGGATACTTGGTGACAAAAGCAATTCTTGCAAACTACATACAGTTCCCAAGAGAACCGTTAACAAGATATATGAAGACAAGCTCACACCTAATTCAAGGACAGGAATTTTCTGACCGGAAATATTAAAGTATTTCTTGATACTCACAATCTTTTTTGTCCATTTGATATATATTTATAACAGGCGTGATATAAGAAATTATCTTAGATTTAAATGCCTATCATAAGTAACATATAATAAGTGCTTGACAAATTTGGTAAATTATTTCTGATACAATCAGTAAAGAATTGCATTCAGGAACTGAAAAATAATTCCAGGCTTAGATTAAAAGCAAGTTAAAGGACGTTCATAAATAGCATAGTTGACTGACTTAGTCCTTATTTCTGTAAATGCAAATTACCGACAATAACTTACTAATTAATTCACATTACATTTAAGTAGCGTTATGTTTTTTTTCTCTCCAGAAATTTGACTTAAGAATGATCATGTATAATAACAGACTCAATTTATTGGGATTGAAAAGAATAATGCACTGTTAGCCTGGAAGATTATGTAAAGTCACTTTTGATCATCTTAAATGCACAGAATGTGTTAAATGTGTTATCGGGTTCGTTTACAGCACATATAATATTTCATTCTTGTAACATCACAATATATTTCTTTCTGTCAGAGATATTGCGTGTTGATATGGTGCATTTGCGTGAATAACCTATATTGGGTTTTGTCTCTGAATGAAGTGAACAATAATAGTTTCAATAACAAATTACGACACGACATTTTTCTAAAATATTGCTTATATTGAAAAATCAATAAAATCACGCCACTGAAAGAATTTGCAATATTTCGGCTGATTATATCATAATGTTAAAGATTGTCAGTAGGTCATCATGCTTAGCCCGCAGTAAGGGACACATTGAATAAAATCTGCATGAAAAATATAACCGTTAAGTATAATTCCGCCTTATACTAACTATGTAACAGTCTTTAATTGATAAATATCGGTTGATCTGCTGTAATTCACGCAGACGGGTGGCTTCTGTGGAAAGTATTAACTTAGGAAATGTTTAATTAGTTCTTTTATTGATTTTGTTTATATATATATATATATATATATATATATATATATATATATATATATATATATTAAAAGGGAGTCTCTGTTTCAAACAAAATAAAATCAACAAAAGAACTAAATAAACATTTCCTAAGTTAATATGTATATATATATTTCCGATGCAATTTGCTTGAATTTTAGCAATACATTGAATTTTATGGTCGAGAAACATCTTGGCTTCAACAATCAATACCAAACCCTATGCAAAGATAATGCGCCTGAGTTTTAAATGAACACAGTTTTGCATTTTTACATAAAGAGACGTTTGTTATAAATGCATACTGTACATTATAAAATGTAAATATTGTATATTAAGGGACAATTTGTTTTGTTAAAATGTCTGTACTGCATGTCAAAATAAGTTTCTAGTCTGTGCATTGCTAAGACATTAAAAAAAAGAAATAAACTTAAAAGTTTAGAGCAATAATTGACTAATATCAACGACGTTGATGAGATAATATATGATATCAGACAGATTAAATTGTTAAAAAACTCGGAGTTTACTTTCGCATGATTTTAACACTTATAACAAAGAGAAAGGACATGATTTCAAACCTCATTGTAATGCAATTATTCAAAATCATTTAAATGACAAGTTCAAGATGAATAAATAACAATACTTTGGTATAGCCAAGTAACTTTATACTTATATATCTGCGCTAATTATGATTTATTGCGGAGGGTTGCACCCAAGTTGGTCACTGTTTTCCTGTTTATAACAACAATTGCATGATATCACAGCAATTAAAGCTAATTGTATTGTCTGCTAACACTTAAGAATAATATTTCACGAGTTTTTTTAAATAATCTGATAAAACGGCTATTTTCGCAATACTCGGAGAATGCATTGACAAGATGCCTACATACCTATATCTGCACACCTATCTACCTATTTATTGTAATATTTGTATTTTTAGTTGTAACCTCTCAAATATTTGACTAGAAGTAGTTTCATTGACTACATCATCATGGTTCTGGTAGCTTGTGTATAGGTTGTTCAAGCTCTCTCAGTGCCGTTCCTGAAATACTAAGTATGTTGCGAGAGTTGTTATTAGTGCAGTTACTGTAGCAGTATCAAAATCTTCTGCATTTATCAGACGTTTTCATTTGATCTTGTAATTAAGAGTTCATTACGTTTATTTTTTGTATCAATCAACTAATAGATATATAAATCATTTTATTCATCGGAGGGTACGAGTAAGGGTTACAAATAAAAATGGGATGTTTTTCCCAAGTGATTATCTACTTGTTTATGTAATAAATTCATAAACAAAAAAGGCCAACATATTAATTTATTTCAGCGAAATGCTACAAACATAATGTGTATAATAAGAAATTATGTGCTCATAAATTAAGTCTTAAGTATTTTGATAGTAATTTCTAGATGAGTTAATATACTTAGTAATTGTTTGCAATTAACCTAATTAATGAAATATATCAGTCTAACTGGTCTTTAATATCAAATAGGATTTTACAGGTATTTTCCTCTACAAGTATTAAAGAGGCAGTATATAAAGTATATTCTCTAAAAAAAGCTCTTGCATTTGAACTGGAATGGCAGTTTTGTACTTTAGCAAGGTGAGGACTTGACCTCTTGCTCCTGTATTCTATTTTGGCAGACGCGACTTACATCCATTTATTATTCCTGATATATCACGCAACAATGATTCAATTTTTCACAGAGAAGCAGCAGACAGAAAAGAAAAGTATCATGCAATAAATGTGCGACGCATCAAGTCTTAGATAAATACTATCTACTTTTGTCGTTCACAAGACGCGTTGCTTTTTTGGTGAAATATCAGACGATTTGCCTGACTTCTAATATCTATAATCACAGAAAACAGTACAAGTCCCAATCGAAGAAATCTTTGTCTGTGAAATTGTGTGTGAAAGTATGATTGTCGTTAAATGCAAACGACGACATATTTTTTTCTTATTGACTTCAAGCATCACCAATCTCCTGCAGAATCGCTTACACAGTGCCTTCCATTCCATTGACTGTGCTGACGCCTTACTTAAAACTGTCTAAAAGAAATGAGCTCACCGCTTTTTCGGCTTTATCTTGAGTGTTAATCTGCAACATTTCAGGTAAAAATATTCAAACGGTGTTAAAAGTTGTGTAAGGAACTTACATTTGGAATATCTAAAATGCAATGTCAGTTGTCGCAAATTCTTGTTTACCTACTCCAAGCAGACTCCGGTGTATCTTTTTATTTAGATTGCCTTTGCTTTATTATAGGCGTCACAGCATGACCTCACACTTTTCTTACCTTCGGCAGTCTCCAATGCTAAAAGATATTCGGCAATTTCCCCTGAAATAGAACACCATTTTTTAATATCAAAGCTGTGAATTAACTTATTCGCTATCATAAGGTAGCTTAAGTAACATTTTTAACACTTACATGTTTCTTGGGGGAAAATACTGAAACTCTGAAAATGCAAACTGCTTAATATATTAGGAATTGGTCAAAGACGTTAGGATATTAGAGGCCTACATTTTGTTTGATGATTATCTCATTTGTCCTAAAGCTACAGGCACGGAATAAAGCATCTACTTAAATGTGATGATACAGTTAACAGTTTTATTCAGTTAATCGGCAAATACAATTGCCTTTGGCCATCTAACATTTAACACAGTGAATACAGCCAAGACATATGGTACATTTTTAAAGCACAAACATATATAACTGCGACAATGCCAATTCTCATACATATGAACATATACATTTTTTTCATGATAAATAATATATATTTTATGGAACAGTCATAATACTAAGGGTATCGGAACGTACTGCAAAAGCTTCTTTCAATATTTAGAGATTTTGTACAAAAGTTGTTTACTATGTGTCGACAATAAACTAACAAATTTATGCATATTTGGCCAAGACTCCGGCCCAAGATACTTGCGGCGAATGTCAGAATACAAAGTACAGCACATAAGAAAATGGTACTCAGATTCGGTCTTATCTGACTGCAGCATTTATATAAACGATTTTCTCTAGTTATATTGTCATATCGACCTAATTCTATCTCAAGAGAATGTGAACTAAGCCTGAAACGTATAAGATATTTCCGTATAGTGTCATTTTTTAAAACATCTAGATATTTTTCATAGCAGAATTCCGTTTTGTATATCACATAATAGTCAAGTTTAGTTTTACCATTAACAGAATCATACCATCTCTGTATATATGATAGATGATAAGAGCTCGATAAATCCGAGTTGGAAATTGTCAACTAGAGGGATAATATTGTTTAAGTAAATTTTCTTATAATTGACGTTATTAAATTAGTTCTAGTAGTTGTTGTCTAATTCATCTTGCGTCTTCATTCGGATCATTCCAGAAACGTATACTTATTATATAGAGAACTGTAATGAGATAACTGCGTTTAGAAAATTGCAATAATATAATTGCTATAACTGTAGGTATCAATGCTGGTTGTAAAACGCAGACATTGAGTCGTCAACCCGCCCGCTGACATTTTGCCAATCTAAAAAAATAAATTCTTCCTCCATTTGTTGCTAAAACGACACAGACTGGTTTCATTTGTTTTATTGGTTACAAATCTGTAAAAGAGGCTATTAGATTCTGGCATTGGGTACAAAAATTACTTCTTGACATAAATTTATCGAAATACAGATACTGACTGAAGTAGGTACAGGCATATTGCATGAACTTAAGACAGATTATACAACTGTTACAGCTATCACGACAGTTGTATTGAAGAATGCACACATTTAAATGTAGCGTTAAAACAGGCCACAGAAAAAGGATGCTGTTAATCGTGCAAGTTAGAGGAAGTTTTGTAAAGTTGCCTACTTGTCTAACATCCGTTACTTCACAAAAGTTGATTTTATCATACAAAGTGTACTAAATATGTTTCGAAGCAAACAATTTTTCCCAAGGATTAATAGTGAAACAAACACTTTTTTAAACAGGCAAAGAAAGATCACTGGAAATCTTTCCCATTTCTGTGGTTCCATACTTCTGTTTTAACTCTCGACTGCGAAACAAGATTTTACTTCTTCGATTTATTGAGACTCACTAAGATGGACTTAATACCGAAGAGTTAGAGTCATTGTGAAATTTCGTGTCTTGCCTTAGGACACTAGAAGCATGGCATTTGTGGGGATCGAGCACTTACGCCCCGGTCCTGAGGCAAGATCCAATCCCTGTATTGACTGTTCCAAGAATAACAGCTTTGATTTATCGTATACTATAACACAATATGAATCACTGACATTTCTTTTTTTCGTGTACTAAACTTGAGTCTGAGAAAAGCCTACATCTTAAGTGATGTAAAGCCAAAAGACATATGAAAATGTTTGTGAAATATTTGTCTTAAAGCTGCTCGCTCACAGTTTTTAATAAGTTTATCCAAAATGATCTATTCAAGCATAAAATGTAAAGGTAATTGCTAGAATCAACAACACGCAATTTTGGAAAATCTGTTAAAATGTTGCTGAGCTTGATTTTACAGCACCGTTACACTATAGGTTCAAAATCGTTTGACACGCTTTTTAATTTGAAAGCGTATACTTTAAAATATACAGATATTCTTAACAGGACTAGTATATTGGAACCTTTTTATTTGGCTTTTCGTTCTAAAATATTTTATTTTCAGACAGTTTGAAAAACTTTATTTTTCACCAAAATCTTTAAAGCATGTTAAACATGTCAGGTGGGCATATTGACGTGTTGCTCTTTGTTCAAATTTGTGCAGTTACTGTATAGTGTGCTTTTGAAATGTTACGCGAAAAAACAACCTTGTTGTATTATTGTGCAGTTTACTGTATTTGTACTTATTCCGAATTGGCTAAATTTCTTTCTAGCTTCATTTTCTTGATACATAATCAAGATCTTGTTGTAAACGTCTGGGTATAAATATTATTCGAAAACGAAAGAAATGCTTTTACTGCTGTTCATGAAATATCCAAATTAAAATACACCACACGTTGAAGATATAATGCCAGTCATTCTTTGTGGTCTGGTATGTACATTAATGCCAGTGTGAATGCATGCGTTCTTTGATTTTCCTATGAAGTTTAGTAATTCTCAATCTTTTATCTATCTGTTTGTACAGTTCAGCATTAAATATTTTTTCTCAGTTTTTGGCCGGACTTGAACTTATACTCGTAAACATCGATGTTCATTGTTGGCAGTTGAAGGCAATTTGATATTAATTCTGAATCTAAACAAATATCACTGCATAAAACATTCATTGCGTTTGCCACATTTGGGATAAACGAGGCATCGAGTGTTTTTTCTCTCGATACTTGATGTTTGCTCTGCATATAGGTCTGGCATTGGACGACTCAGTATACTTGGTGACAAAAGCAATTCTTGCAAACTACATACAGTTCCCAAGAGAACCGTAAACAAGATATATGAAGACAAGCTCACACCTAATTCAATTCAAGGACTGAATTCTTTGACCGGACACATTAAAGTACTTCTTGATATTCACGATATTTTTATGCTTTCTTTTAATATATTTATAAAAGGCGTGGAGTTAGGACTTATCCGAGATTAAATGTCTTTCGTTATAAAAGTATGTAGTGCTTGACAAATTTAGTAAAACAATTCTGATAAAATCAGTGAAAAAACATCCAGTAAAAGGCAACGCTGGAGATACTGGTAAAGAATTCCAAATTTGGACAGAAGTAGGTTAAATGATGTCTGTTCGTGCATAAATAGCATAGTTGACTCGCTTAGTCCTTATTTCTATAAATGTAAATTACTGACGAATCCATTAATAATTAATTCATATTACTTTGATCTAACGTGTTCGTTTTCCTCAGATATTGGTCTTACAGGGAAAGGCAAGTCAGAAAATAATTTGACTTCAAATTGAAGAACTTGTTAAGAGGAGCACACTGTTGATAGAATTTAAAAATTCGGAGTATTAAATGTGACTATATTGCAGATTGGAAATCTAACAAAATAAGGTTTTGAGGAGGCCATTTTGGATTTATGATGTCATAGTGCAGTAATTAAATACTCATGCAAGTATTACTGCTAAGTTAAAAACAGCAGCTTCAAAAGTATATTAAAATATGGTAACCTATATGACACTTAATTAATGTAACCAACTTCAGATAAAAAACAATCATGTAAAAAGAGTAAATGGGGTTTAAAATTAAATTTTGAAAAAGGGGCGTGTCTAATAGTATGTTTGATTTGCATATTTACTAAATCTTTCATTTCTAATGGTTCTTTTATTTTTTATCCGATTCAAAAAATATTTCAACTATGTGTTTATGTTAACAGTCTCTAATTTTAGGCTTAGTTATATTTTGACTTTCGTTTCCCTTTAAGAATGTTTGCCAACCGTTCAAAATATATAAAAAAGAACCATTTTATTGGGATTGAAATTTGAAGAGTACCAAGTTCTTATTCAAACATAAATCTAATATATATACAGCACTTTTTGAACATCTTAAATGCGCAAAATGTGTGAAAGGAGTAAATGGTTCATTTTCAGCAAATGTAGATGTCATTCTTGTTACTGCAGAATATATTACATTCTTTCAAAGACACTGCTTCTTGATATAATGCATTTGTGTGAATAACCTAATATTGGGTGTTGTCCCTAATTGACATTATTGCTCTTTCTAAATCGGGAGAGGCCCTATGAAACCGCTTTGAATGTTAATTCAATTGCAAAGACATTCGCAAAACGGATTGAATATTGGTGATTTAATCCTTACCAGATTATCATTGTCACTAAATCTAAATATGCGAACAGAACAATAAAAACTTACCATTTGTCTTTTTTTCTCTCACTGTATTTCTTCCAACGATTTTGTTTGTTTCTATTCAAAGGTTGCATTTACGTATTTATATAAGAGGGTTATAAGTATAGTGATATGATCCAGGGCGCCGGATTTGCTCTGGTCTTGCGTCGAATCATAAGAGTGCGACATCGACGAAAGCCAATCCGGCTTATGGAACACAATTACTATGCTAATAACCCTTTTATTATATACCTTTTGAAATTTGTCGGCACAAAAAAACTGAATTAAAATGACATTTTAAGCACACATGAGAAGAAAAATCTTGTGTGCGACGTCATTTCATTGACGTTATTGTACGAACAATTTGTAACGACTCAATCAAAAGCAACGTTACTAATGTCATGTGTATTTATGGGCCAACTGAATGTACTCTTACGGATAATGGCAGAGTGCTGATTGTACGTACATACAATACATATTTTTTCTGTCAGGCCGTATTTGATGGTTGAATAAGGACTGTATTTATAGGTATATATATTATCGTTTTGAGAAATTTATCACATAAAGATAAAGTATGCATTAATTATGAAAATGACTGTATAGTTGTCATGCATAAGAAATTAGATGAAAATATCACAGTATGTCTGTAGCGAACATATCAAATCCCTGCGAGCACATGGGTCTCTTATTTCAATTGAAGAGCTGTCATTATACTAGGAATTGACACCAGGGTAAGTTTGTAGACTAAAAGCGATAAAGAAGAGGAAACATTGGAATATTAGAATTCTAGCCTCACACACTATCTGTCAGCTTTGTCATCGCCTGTTACTTATCTACAGACCTATCTTAGCACAAAGATTACTTTGTTTATCAAGGCCCTAATCTCCGTCTTCTTTGACGTTGTCAGAGCGAGAGAAAGCCAGCAAAGGTCAGCAAATCATGCAGAATAAAATAGTGCTTTTACAAATCTTATGCTCACATATCTTTGTTTAGATATATTCAGTACTGATTTAGGAAGCTACTTTTGTTTTGGTTTTATCTATTAGATTTTCCTCCCTGGTCAGTTGCTTTAAATGAAATTGATTTTTGGAGTAAAGTATATTTGATCTGTTTTTAACGTAAATGCATTTGAAAAAGCACTATCCTCTGAAAGGCTGACTTCTAAATTGTACGAGACACTGAAGTTCGGCAATATTTCTGGTGTGGGCAAAAAGTAAATATAATAAATAACATGCTAGATAACCTCGCATTTTGCATCAAAATTAAGAATTAAGTGCAAACAACCAATAAGGATGATATGTTTGCTGAGAAAATGAACAGGGAAATTATCTTCTGTTTATCTGTTTGTTTAATTCGACTTCCAGTAAGAGCTAGTGTCGACTTATTGAAAGCTTATCAAGTATCATATATTATTTGAATACAATGTCACGTAAAGCACAGGATGTAGCATCCACAAATAATTTGATTGAATTGATACACTTGATTGGTATTTGTTAACCCATGTTTCTAGAAGAAAAATACAGATAAAACTGACAATTTTCGTTTTCAAACGTTGAGTCAAACGTGTGTGAAGAATTAGTAGCATGTAATATATATCATATCAGTGACATAGTGGGAAAAGGCCAAAAGTTATTGTTGACTTAACCAAGTATTCGATCTGGTGAAAGTTTTAAATCTAAACAGAATAAAATGTGCTGTTAACGTAAGTGCAGTCAATATCAAGTTTTTATTTTCATACATGATATGATATATGAAAAGTAACGCTGTACCGGTTAACAAAGTGTGATATTGATCGTAAATGATTTCGATATGAAATATTGACAGAAAGTGTTGCTGCAACACATTACATTGAGAATTTTGTATAAACGATTCCACAGAAAAGAAAAGGGTATAAAACTATAAAGTGTAAAGCATGACATATAAAATTATAAAAGCTATAAATTCAAGTGTAACATACAAAGTAAGACAGCATTGAATCGAAAACAGAACTGAATTGTACAAAACGAACACGAATTAAACCTCCTTTAGACCTCATTTTATATTCATGTAAGAATGTTTTGCCTCCGATATATCTTCATCGGCTAAACAGATTCTGTTCATTACAAAATTAACACCACTACTAAAGAAGTAACATTAAATCTGATTAGCAGTAAATGTATTCAAATTACAGATACCTTATTAATTTAGCTGCTGTAATTGCTCCATTTTTCAACAGCATACCATACATTCTGAATAGAAAAGCTCAGTATTCTGGACGAAACTTACGATAAAATGAGACTTATTTTCAAACAGGGAAAATCTATTCAGAATTGAATTGGTGTTTTGACAGTCTTGTCCAATCGAAACAATATAAATGATTATACAGCCTAATTATCTTATGAGGTGTTGTTGCTGAATCTCTTTACATGATAAATTAATAGCTGAATTAATTGATGGCAACAATTAGCTGACAAATTCAATCTTTCAATAATAATTGCAAAATAAGTAAAGTGAAATCGTTAGACCTTAAGTTGTGACCTTGACCTTGACCTAACATGACCAGATCATAGGTTTGGCTTATCACCTTAAAATGGTGAATAGCGTAAACGGCTTATAGGTTCTGCACATCGTAATATTGGTGAATAGTTATGTTACGGACGGACAGAAGGACGACGGATACTATTCCTACGCGGCGGTAATAAATATTTGTAAGTTATTATTAATTTTTTTTAATCTGTATACGACTAACATACGAGTACTATGAATTCTTGCAAATTAACCAAATGTGGTTGCATTTTTTATAGCTCCCATATCTGAAGGTCAAATCATCACTTTAGATATTCATAAACAGATAAATAGATTTGCGGATAAATTAATGATATAATTGTGTTATTATGGTAAGAGCGGAAACAAAGCATGATTATTTGTCTTGCAATAGTTTTGAGAGTTGTCAGAATTTCTAAAAGTGTCACTCCTTCGTCTCCGATCATACTTGGAATAAATTGTTAAACTATTCTTATTTCATTTGAAAAATATTTGTGCATTGAGTTATTGAAACCCAACATACAGAACATATTGAACCAGTAGCTACCGTGGCAACATCATTTTGCAATATCTCCAACATTTCTTTAACCATCAATACATTTCATGCAGCTACGCAGTTGTTTAAGATCTGTTTGTCAATGCGCATAGACTGGATACAGATTGAATAATTATACATTTTTGATAGCAAACACATTGCTTAAGAGTTATGAATAAATTACTATATACGCCGTTTTATGTTTCAAATTAATCTTATATTCGTTATATTCGCCTACATGATTCAGCAGTTCCGACAAGCCAACAACTTGAATGCCCCTCGTCAGAGTAATGCTAGAAAATGTGAGAACTATGTTATGTATGAATGTCTTCAAATGGAAAGTGTGAGTGTTCAACATTTGCTTACTTAGACAGTATGTATTTTAAGGATACTTCGGTTCGTTCTAAATTATATGTTTTCTGACGTTGTAAGCTAAATAAAGACTAAGGATGATTAATCAATTCCGTTTTGTTAGAAACAATGCGAATTATGAGAACTTTTTGCTTTTATTGTCGTTTATTGGTGACATATATTCTAAAATAATAACACAAGGTTGGAGAAAGTAAAATAGAAAAGTTGATATAAGTTTGACATAACATAGAATCAAGTCTTACATATTCAGACGAATGCTTTCTAAGGAATATTTGATATTAATTTACTTTTCTCGTTCGTACTTGGCCAATAGATTCTAACTTGAAATTCAGTAGATTATCCATGAATGGCATAGAACTCCGCTCGTGATATTTCGTTGACATTAAATCGTTAAACAAAACATTTTCCAGTTCATATCATGAAGCGTATCCATTGTTAATATATTCCTATCAGGAAAACAGCTGCGCTGACCTCATGCGAAAATCCTTCAACAACTAAAGTAGATATATGTATATGTGATATCGTTATAATGTGTAAGTAAATGCAATTAAACTGATTAAGTTCGACAAAAGAATTTGCATGATTAGTGCGACATGCTGAAATATAGTTTTAAAGAATAAAATACAGAGAGTTTTGCTGATTGCAGACGTCCTGTTGTTAGGTTTAATATTTTGTAATTGTACAACCACAGGTCTTACAGTGCAATTATTCAAAATATTTTAACATTATGACCTGGAACACGAGTTAATGACTGTTTGATTGCCCTGACGTATTTGTTAGTTACTTTCCTCGGACTTCTGCGTTGAATATTATGTATGCAATTAAGAACTTTTTGTGAAGTATGTTATGGTGTTATTTATTTCATGAAGTATATTATTAGTTTTTGCCTTCCGATAGCCAATGCTCTGTCAACAAATACAAGTGTAATGTGCTGCAATAGCTCCACGTATTAATATTATTTACGCACACTGCTTTTGAACCATTTTCAATATTCCAAATGCAGTTTTCGTTGCAGGGTTTTTCAAAGCATATTTTTAAGCTTTACATAAATTTATATCGTATCCTTATTCTTACACGCAAAGATATCACACATATGACAATAATACATGTAGACATTTGCGAAGTAAGTCGGAAGGCGAGTGTGAACATTTTACGGGGAACATCTCAAAACTGTACACATTTCAAATTAGTGATTAGTTGTTGTATATACATTATTTTTGCAAAGAGCATCATTTCGGAGACACATAATTGCAAATATATTGCATAATTGCGTAAATAGAATTTAAATGATTAAACCGATTTCGTTTTGCCTGCAAACAAGAAATGCACATACTCTAACAGTCTGGGGAAGTAATTGTCTTGGGTGCGCCTAAACAAAGCTGGTGCTCCTGCAATACTTCATGTTACAATATGGCATGTTCGCCTTGATGTCTATAACGGCTATATACTTATTTTATATATGATTAATTTCTCATCAAACTGACTGAATATCAAGATTTTTTCACCAGACTTGAAAATTGTGTAATATCATATTGTGAATTAATTGCCCACATAATATATACCGTTTACAGTATTACGTTTTAGACTGTCAAAACAATCCGCACGATATTTGCGTGCACAGTATAGGCGTGACATAAATGGATTAATTATGGTAAATTATAGATAACACTGGCAGAATTCGGTATCTAAAATCGCAGATACGCGGGGTCTTGATAGAAAAAAAATTAATTGAAACTCTTTTTTCAACTTCTCGTTTTTAGCCTGTAAGATATGGAACACGCCAGAGCGCATTTATACTTATTAGCTTTATACTTTATGGCTAATCATTAAATTCTATGTACGCAATCATAAATTATATAAACAAGTATCACTCACGTGATTTTATCGGTACCGCTTTCACTTTATACTTCATCTAAAGGCGCGGGGAGCCAGAACGTGTTGTACACAGTGAAATCGCCAAAAATGAGTCCCCGTATTTAAACAAATTTTACAAATTATAAACACGTATTTGTTCCCCACGCCTTTAGTTGAAGTAGAAAATTTCATGTAAACTAGTCAATGAGAGATGTGGCAAGACCACATTTGCAGGTTTTTTTGTAGAATTTTGATACGAAGCGGCCGGATTCGCTGTGTATCCTGACTTACTCTTTCAGACAACAGTTTTCCCTTTCAGATGTGACCGATAAGTTGATACACTATAGTAATTTTGCAAAGAAATCAACTTCTGAGTGTAAATGAGTTTCAATTATTTTTTTTCTGTCTAAACCCCGAATATCTGTGTCTAAAATGTGGCTTCCTTGTGTATCAAAATGATGCCCAGCAGTTTGGATTTATGCGTCAAATTGCCAATGAGTTACTGTTTCCACAAGATCTGTCTAAATAGAAATCCTGTTATGACTTCTTATACTGCGACACAGTTGCGACGAAAACCTGGTCAAGAAAGAAGGAAGTGCTATCGTTTGAATAGGTATATAGCCCGTTATAGACACAAGGGCGAACATGCCATTTTTTAAATGAAATGTTGCAGGAGCATCAGCTGTGATTTGGAGCACCCAAGACAACTACTTCTCCAGACGGTTAGAGTATTTGCATCTCTTGTTTTCAGGCGAAAAGAAATCGCTCTAATCAATTAAATAGTATGTACACAATTATAAAATATATGTGCAATGATGTGTCTCCAAAATGATGCTCTTTGCAAAAATAACCTTTTATACGACAACTAATAACTAATTTGAAATGGGTATAATTTGGAGATGTTCCCAATAAAATGTTCACAATCTGCCATTCGCTATCGCCTTCCGACTTACCTCGCAAATGTCTATTAGTATCCCTCTCAAGCGCAAAAGTATAATTAAAGGTATGATAAGAAAAGGTAACGAGGAGCGTCTATTGAATCATTATTGCAAACCTACTGCAATGTTCGTAACTCATGAGGCTATATACTTATCAGATATTCTAGTAGAAGTGATGTTAAGCTTCATCAGAATAATTTCAAAGTATCTGACAAAAATGTGTTTGTATAACTGGTCATACTAAATTTCTAATTTGCTACATTTAATGATAACGCAGCGCAGCTGTGATAAAAAGTTCGTTTATAAATAGTAAAGGAAACTTTTTCAACACTCCATCGTGTCTGACTGTACTGCTTTGGCGTCATATTTCATGATTTGTCTTGGACAGATGCAATTTGTGAATTGCTCTCAGACGCTAAATGAAACAACACGCTGCTTTGAGAAGACCGTCGCCTCTCCCGTTAGATATATAGACTTAACACAAAGTCATTGTTTATCAATGTATCATGAATATTTGTCTCTATGTCATAAAATAGAAATGACAGATTAAAAGCTTCGGAGGCGTTATTTCTTTTGGCTGCATTAGTGTTGGTATATTTCACGTTCTAGGATGCTCCAAACTTTAAATACGCTTAAATGTTTATTATTGTTTTTGTTTTATCAAGCACTGAGTGTTTAGCTTATGATTATGTTTGTCGTGATATAAACATTTGAACCCAATTATTTGTTATTGTTATTTTAAGTATGAAAATTATATCTATGTAATGCCTTCTTCAATATCCAAGTTTGCAGTTAGTAAAACTTTAGGTAATAATGACAGATTTAAAACATACACTGGGGTCATATTAGGAAAGTGGTTAAGAAGCGCTTCACTGTCGTCGTTTTATTTTCTTTTTCAAATTATTGGTATTCATCTATGAGAAATAAATGTGTGATATATGTGTAAATATGAATATAAGTATGTGATGAATGCATGTAAATGTTCAAGATATGAATGAGTGAGAATGGTAAGGGCAGTGTGTTTATCTTATCATAACACACGGGGCAATTGTAGAAGTTGAACTTGTACTAGTTAACAGAACATTGGATATCGGGTTGAATAAAATATCATAAGAAATGTCTAGAAAAAAAGCCAATAAAACAATAACATTTTAATCAGCAATTGATAATTACAGTGAAAGTAATATTAAACGCAGTAGCCCGAGAAAAGTAACCACCAAATAATATAGGATCATTTTGCAGTGATCAACTCGTGCATTAGATCATAATGTAACGTATGTATCGTATATTATATAGTCCGACCTGCGGTTATATAATCACAATGCGTATTTTAGTGGTACCAGTATAATCCACCACTGAGGCGCCAATAATTCCAATAAATCAGCATCGTGTTGTATGCCCATTGTAGCAGGCATGCTATTCTCCTATATCTTGAGCATAATGCCTACCACCAAATTCTCTATATGGACAGTTTGCCATTTGGTAACTTAGATAGTATATATTTTAAGGAAACTTAAGCGTCTTGCCGTTTATGAAGGTTCTATCTAAATCATTGGTTTTTTGATGCTGTACACTAAATATAGACTTATTATAATTAGTTGTTTCTGTATTTTCGCTGTTAGGGACATAAATTCAAAAATAATAACACAGTGCCGGAAGGGAGTGAAATAGAAATGTTGATATTAATTTGACATAACATAGAATCACGTCTTGTATGTCCAGACGAAAGTGACAAAAGTTTCTCTGAAATATCTGATTTTAATTTGCATTTCCTTTACGTTTTAGGCTGATACATTCTAACTTAAAATTCAGTTGGTTATTTACGTATGGCTTAGAACTCCGCAGATGACATCTGTGACATTTTGTTGGCATAAAATTTCTAAACAAATTACTTTCAGTTGATATAAATAATAAAGCGCTTCCTATTTTATTTAATCATTATCTGTAAAATAGCTGCATGGCTTAATGTGAAAGTCCTTCCATAACTGAAACAAATGTAAAATGACACAATCCTATAAGCTTTCAAGTTAGTCAGCTTTAAATTGTTGACGCTGATGCAATGAAAAAGGTTAAACTTAACAAAAGATCTTGCACTCAATTGCATAATGCTGCAATATTAGTTTAAAAATATCGTCCTGATAGGTAGTGTTGAATGCAGACATGACGACAGTTTGTTATACAAATAAAATGTAAATACGTATTGCAATTTTATAAAACTAGTATAATCAAATGCAAGAGTCGTACCCATGTTCTTGGTAAGTGACATTTTGAGACGCCTGCATGTAATTTCAGTAATACAGTTATCAAGATATGATGAAATATGTTTAGGTGTTTTATTTTGTTTTCATATAATGTAATTCCTTTCATATTTTATACAATCGGGTAGTCAATACTCTATAAGTGTGTAGCATTTCAACTTGCTACTGTAACAACAGCTCTATGTGCACTATTTATATGCAGATTTTGCTTTTATTGGCTATATACTTCCCATTAAGGTTTTTTTTCTTGTTTTGAGGCCCCAAATAGGTAACCCCGTTTATAGCATATAAGGTTTAAACAAAAGTCATCATATAGAAGCATAAATATTATCTTATACTACTAAGATAACATTTTTAACAGCAAGTATAAAGTATAAATAGGTGTAGATTTTTTTTAGAATTTTCTTATTAACAAAAGTTTTCTTTCACTACTATTTCTTCCCATTAAGGTTTGCACGTTTTCATTATACTTTCTTTATTCATTCATCATGTTACCATTCTGCATGGTAATCTCGCCTTGATAGAAGAACACGGCTTACAGTTTTGATCCAAGTTTAATGAAATGTATTATCATCTAGCCTGGTGGTCATACTATAAGTTCAAATAGCAAAATGAATGAATAGTAAAGCAAATAATTATTGAAAAGAGCGTCTTTATTGTGAACATCATCCGAGCTAACCACCAGCAGCAACTTTAGTACATTGTGTAATCTTTCTCTTCTTAGATTATGAAATGAACAATTAAAACTGACCTTTACTTTTTTATCAACATACTGACGATTTCAGCTACAAGTGAACTTTCAAAGTTCATGCATCGGCTAGGAGCTAATTTCGAGATTGTTGTTGTGTTTGTACTATTGATGGCCACTTATCGCAACTTACCATGCCAACTTAAGCACTATATTGGTAACCATGTACCATGTCCTCATAAGTGCCATTTTGATGCTCACTTGCCATGTCGTAATTTTGAAATAATACATTAAATATATCAATTTATTTTACATCGATTGTAAGTGTTGAGAAATTATCTGTACAATCAGTTATTTTGAATTATTGAGTTATTTAAACAAAAGTGACCTAGTATCATTTTCTCCTAAGGACCTTGTTAAATAACAATTTTATGGCTATAATATTGTATAGAAAGCAATTATTTACTTGCATTTAACAGCAATTTGCAGATTTTAATACAGATTTTATGTAGATTAATGAACTATGCAGAACTGCCTAAAAGTGACGAAACAATTGAATTCAAATTACTCTTGAAATTTCATTTTTTGCAGGAAACATAAGTTACAAGTAACAATAACACTGTTGCAAGAGTATCATTTTAGTGACGATAATTTTGAATAATAGTAATGATCGTAAGAAAAGAATTAGATGTTGATATATGTCTCATTGTATTCATTTGTGATTGGTGCAAATTAATTTGGCTTGTATTTACTAGTATTACGTTCAATTACCAGTTCGAGTCTTGTGACCTATACTTGAAAGACGGGATTGTTGAAGCTGAAGTTTCAGTCCAATGATCATGAATCTTCGCACATTTAATATCACTTGTAAATAAATTCGTTTCTATGTATTATGGTGTTAAACCCGACTATTGAGTAGATATCAGAAATATGCAATTATTTCACTCAGATAATAAATATTGAATAGTTATCTTTAAGAATAAGATTATTAAGCTTTTATTTCTTTAATATCTTATCAATTAAAATGTTAGAACTATGAAGGACTGTGTAAGTGATGTTTATTATTCCCATGGCTATGGATGGTTTACAACTCAGAAATAAAATTGTTGTTTCATTAACTTTGAGGCAATAATTCGTCAAGTGATTCCCAATTGAAACTTCTGGCTATTAATTAAGTTTGGAACATTACTGTTTTACCACTGAAGACAAACACTTAAACATTACCTAGTAGTTTGTTGATAGAGTTTGCTTTAGTCTTTGGAATTACTGAAATTTCATATTCCCATCAGACGATGACGTCATTCAAACGTTAGCTTATCTCCGTGGTGCTGAATGCATAGTCCCATAAGACTTATTGTGAGAACCTGCTATTGGAGTTATGCCTACATTACGACTATTGTAGATTTGAAGCGCTCTGAAAAAGAAGCTTAAAGTATAATGCAATTATCATAAACATCTTAATGTACATGTAAAAACAGTTTGTGGCAGTAAAATAAACGAGAGGCTCTTGTTGTGAATCCAAAGACCAATATTAGTGTATCACTTCACAAATGTATGCATATATATCACACAAGTAAGAGAAGTTGGTATTGTATGATTTGCACGGCAAGCTTATTGTAGCAACATTATATAAATATCACATGCACTTGTGGGTGATAGCAGATATTGTAAACCAGAGAAAAGTAATGTCAACTGAAACGAAGCCGAGGTTGACATTACTTTTCAAGGGTTCACAATATCTGCTATCACCCTCAAGTGCATGTGATATTTATTTTATTATACCGAAACACTAATTTATTTTTAGACTTACAGGGGTGTAACATCATGATGGTGTAACATGATGTTACATGGGTTAACATCATTTTTATTTTATTATACCGAAAAACTAATCAATATTTAGACTTACAGGGGTGTAACATCATGATGTTACATCATTTTTTGTTCACCGATGCGGTATGGGAATTTTATGTAGGGAAAAGCACGTGAGGTATAATAAAATGCATTGACTATTAGTTTACTAACCACACGCGCGCCAAAGAATGTCCATCACACGCAAACTTAGTTCTTGTAACGGTCTTTAGATGCCAAACTATCAACATACCTTATTACCTGAAACAATGTTCAAAGACAGACCACACTAAATATGTGGCCGGTATCCCCGAGAGTTGCAAATCGCTAAATGTCCACTTCTGAAGGAGTAACAACAATATATTATTACAAACAAGTTACCTGTACTTAAACAATCATATCAAGCGCAGCGATAGAAACAGCAGGTAGGATCTATACGAGTGATCCAACCCGTAGGGAAAGGGGAAAATGTATCTGTATAAAATGCACAAGGTAACCGCAAGTAATACATAGTATTGGAATATTACACAATCATATGATCAAAACTGTTGCTCGTTACGTTATTTTCCCATTACAACAAAAGCTTGAAGCTCATGTTTAGTCTCTACCAAGACCTCTTAATGACAGTATTGCCTCAAGAACTTATATTACAGCTTCTATACTAGAGGATGGTAATAGATATTACTCAGTAATGCTCGTTTCTCTGTGCAACCTTTAGTAGAAATGGTGCAGTGACGTCTCTGCATCTAGGTCCAAACTGTAAATGTTTTTTTAAAAGTGCAACGTTTATAACATTTTCAATTCTTAAGACTTAATTTACATCATGATATATGAAGTTTTGATGAAGAACAACTGAGCAGTACTTTATTAAAGCCATGAACGCTTTCAAAAGAAGTTCCAGTTTCCGACCCGAAGCGAGACTGTTACCAACGTTCAGTGGTAATTTATTTCATATGGTTATACATGACAAATAAAACTAGTCGTTTTAGGTAACCTCCAAACGTTTCCAATCATAGAATTCATTGTTTGACACAAATTGCTCTTTACATGATTATATATTCCCCCGAGTGATTTGAGTGTGCTTATAAGATTAATTTGTTGCCCAGCGGACAACCTAATTACATATATTTGTAAACTAAATCCGTATGCTTTATGTCCTTATTTGCGCAGAATTTCATAGAAGTTACAAAATATATCTTTCCTTTGGACTTGTTTCGGTAAAAAAATGGCACAGTCAGTTTTCCTAATTTTGGGCAACGGTTTTATTTTGCGTGAAAGTTGCTATCTCAAGCAAAGAAAGTGAAATTGATTAAATTAATGATAAAAGAAATCAAAACGTCCGAACTTTATGACGTTATGATAAAAAAGTAAACAGTTTTTCTTGATATCATTAGCAGCAGCATGACTAACTTGACAGCGCTGACATTTAAAGATGTACTATACAGCGTTTTTATGATGCTCTGAGTTAATTGTTGAAAATGCAAGGGATAAAACAAGCATATATGTCATCAAAGCTTGGCTTGATATGCAATACTTCTGTAGACTATGTCACGGATATTGTCACGGACATACAGTTTCTCGCATAGGAGATGTTTACACAGTGATTGGTACTCGGATATAAACACGTTTAAATGGTGACATTGTTAACCTTTTTGGATATGAACAGTAAGTACTAAGCATACACAACTGAATAATTTTGTTGCTGGCTTCACTTCACGGAAATATCATAAAAAGTACATTACACTACGTTCACATTTATTTTGCGTTTGTGATAATGCTTGTTACACAAGGACGAAGTGTACGATTTAGAGGATCTTATATGGCCTACTGTGAAAGACTTAGCTGTTCCGACTCTCCCCCCCCTCGCTTTCCCGAGGTTCGGGACAACCCTGTTCACCACAGCAGACCATGTACGATCATTTTTCTTGCATACCTTTTCTGATTTCATTGCAGTTTCTACGAGAAAAACCTTCTTAATACTATTTTGAGCGGTAAATCAAAAGTTTATGTTACTTAGATATAAATCCCTGCATGTAACCCCTTGCGTAGAAGTTTGGATGACTCACGGGAAATATCCACTGTGCATGCATTTCTACAGCTGAATATAATAATTATTAACCTGGTGAACAAAAATATTATTAATTAAATTCGAAACAGAAACTCTCCTGACACACACGTCCAGTTAACTTGATTCATGTGACGATACCATTAACCCTGACTGTATACAATTACAGGTTTTATTTACACTGTGACGTAGTTTATCAAGAGAAACTGTGACGTCATTTATTTTGGAAGAAATTTTTGTTTTGAAAAACGCAAAACTTTCCCTATGAATGTAGGTTTGTATATGCGAATAGATCCTATTGATATACAGTACTAAAATCTGATGTTCTTTATTGTGTATAAGCACCATTTATTTTCGTAATCAACCCTCGATTCAAGACATTGATATTCTGACTATCTTCTAAATATAGAAAGATCTAAACCGCGAAACGCATTTAGGAAATAACAAAGTATTCATGTACATTGTATACACGAAAATAGTTGGGATGATGTCAGGTAAGCCCGCGCTGGTCTTTCCCTCCAGGGTGAGTACCGGATGATCTGTCCCGCACGTGCGGCGGATAAATCAATATTTCACCCCGGGGGTATTGCAAGAATTACTAGGTGTAGAAGATGTATACTGTTAAAAGACGTCTTAATAATTCGACCAAACGGTACATTCGGGTAAAGTATATCTACTTGCAATAGCAATAGCATAAAGAAGAAGATAAATGAAATAAAGGATAATGACAATATTAAATGCACATTTGTAATCATGAGAAAATCGTTAAATGATAAATACATTATGAGATAATTAAGAAATACATTTAGTAATGATCAGAAAGTACAAACAATTTTAGGTTTTAGGAAAAACGATACGGACGACATAAATATTCACTGTTCAGCACACTTGAGAATGCTATCTCATATAAATCTTTCAATGCCAGAAAATGAAGAATTTCTCTGCAAGTTCACTTGGTATAAAAGGACATGATGATAGTTCTTTATAACTGCAATTAAACTGCAGGTGCTCAGCGTACTTGTTAGCGTGTTGCTTATGTAACCATGCGGTTATGTTCATAGTATTTCATTCATCTTCACATAACCCACTTTTCCCGTTTACCAGAATAACAACAGTTTACGATTCTTATGAGCTTAAAACTATGCGGAAGAAAACTTTTATGACAAATTTATTGAATCTGCAAACCTCAAGTCTGTTTTAGCTCGACTTTTAACTTTGTTTGGCGCAGTTACTGAATGCAGCCAGCTCATAGCAAACGTTAATTTGCTGTTGTTTTGTTCCAAATTTTCTAAGACGAGTCTTAATTACATACCGGAGAGTAGTGTTTATAGACATTTGTATGCAAATTTAATCAACAAATCTCATGTGATGTTATGCAGATGCTTTGTCCTATGGCGTTTGTCACGTTCTGTGGCCCTCGGAGTTCTCAATGTGTTAATTAGAGCGTTTGTGCAAATGCTCTTTGTATGTGCTGTAGTGACTAGCTATAGTATTCTCTGTGATCGTGCTCGTTAAATTAATGTCTAAAAGGTGAGTGACTTCTGTATATGGTACGTATTATCCAGCCTTGTATCTTTTAGTTTCGCTTGCCATACGTTGCAATATTCTGTTTGAAGTGATTTGAAATTCTGTTTTTCAATGTTAAAACAATTATAATTTGAAAACAAAACTACTTTATGTAAAACATGGATGGAAAAAACAAAAAAAACAAAAATAAAAATTATGGCATTTTTGTTTCATTATACATAATTAAAGGGTGCTTTTGACTTTTTTGTTTTGTATAACAGTGCACTTTGTGTTAGAGTAGTTATCCAATGTCGGCATGAGTTATGTTGTCAGAACGCCAGAGGTTTTCGATAAGTACAAAACTTATTCAAGTTTTTATGGCGTTTTTCGTGAGAAAAGTTTGAAATTTTAACACTTTTTTTTATCAACATTTAACTTATTGTAACAGTAGTAATGTGTTGTAATCATTATGTTTCTATTCATCATC